>CAJHNH020000845.1:226209-373394 GCA_905116865.2 Candidula unifasciata | reverse complement strand
AGAAGAAAGAAATATTATAATCACGTTCCGTGTATAAGACGACTCCACAATTTTAAACTTGAATAATCTGGAGAAAAGTGCTGTCTTATACACGAACAAAATATGATAATATTCACTAATAAAGCAATAGGTGCACTAAAGCTAACCTTCATTGGGGAGGCAGTGTACAATTTAATTTAAAAATATTTAATAAAGAATACGAATAAAAAAACAATATTGTTATCAAGTGAATGTTTTAAAACTTGAAAGAAAAATACAAGCATTAGAAATGCGATGATTCAGAAAAAATTCTTGGCATATCATATGAAAACCACATTACAAACGAAGAGGTTCGCCATAATATTATACAGCACATTGGCAACTATGAACAATACTGCAGGGCTCAGTAGAGGGAAAGAGACCAAGAGGCAGACCAAGAAAGACCTGGTTACAGAACCTGACTGACTGGACAGGCCTCAGGTATGCAACCATGAAGTCCATCGCAACTGACCGCCAAAGGTGGAGAGCGCTGATCAGACAGTCAACAGAAACTGGTGGCCTAACATCACGTACTGTTATGGGATGATGATGATGATGATGATGAATATATTGTGGTTGACAGGAGCAGAAAGGCAAAGACAGTTGGTTGTGGGATATGTTTGTTGGCTACTACCTCCTCCAGCTGCTGCTGTGGATCAGGTGAGTACATGTTAGTTATTCTTGACTTTCTGTATTCCCCATGTGGGTTCCTGGACCCCATTGTGGGTGGAGGGGGGGGGGAATAGACCCACTGCCTCCCAAACAAGCATGTCTTAGGGGTCAACTAATTGGGGGTTTCCTTCTAAGTCGGAGTACATCTGCCCGAGCAGCAATTAACAACCAGCTACCCACAAATAAGCCAGTAAAACAGATGTACACACAAAAGTCAGAATCCAAATAGACAAACAATGGGGACTTTCTCCTGGAGATGTTGTCTCTATGGACATCCAAACAGAAGAAGAAGACTTGTCTGTGTAGATGTTGTCTCTATGGACATCCAAACTGAAGAAGAAGAATTGTCTTTGTAGATGTTGTCTCTATGGACATCCAAACAGAAGAAGAAGAATTGTCTTTGTAGATGTTGTCTCTATGGACATCCAAACTGAAGAAGAAGACTTGTCTGTGTAGATGTTGTCTCTATGGACATCCAAACTGAAGAAGAAGACTTGTCTGTGTAGATGTTGTCTCTATGGACATCCAAACAGAAGAAGAAGAATTGTCTGTGTAGATGTTGTCTCTATGGACATCCAAACTGAAGAAGAAGAATTGTCTTTGTAGATGTTGTCTCTATGGACATCCAAACTGAAGAAGAAGAATTTGTCTTTTGTAGATGTTGTCTCTATGGACATCCAAACTGAAGAAGAAGAATTGTCTTTGTAGATGTTGTCTCTATGGACATCCAAACTGAAGAAGAAGAATTGTCTGTGTAGGTGTTGTCTCTATGGACATCCAAACTGAAGAAGAAGAATTGTCTTTGTAGATGTTGTCTCTATGGACATCCAAACTGAAGAAGAAGAATTGTCTTTGTAGATGTTGTCTCTATGGACATCCAAACTGAAGAAGAAGAATTGTCTTTGTAGATGTTGTCTCTATGGACATCCAAACTGAAGAAGAAGAATTGTCTTTGTAGATGTTGTCTCTATGGACATCCAAACTGAAGAAGAAGACTTGTCTGTGTAGATGTTGTCTCTATGGACATCCAAACTGAAGAAGAAGACTTGTCTGTGTAGATGTTGTCTCTATGGACATCCAAACAGAAGAAGAAGAATTGTCTGTGTAGATGTTGTCTCTATGGACATCCAAACTGAAGAAGAAGAATTGTCTTTGTAGATGTTGTCTCTATGGACATCCAAACTGAAGAAGAAGAATTGTCTTTGTAGATGTTGTCTCTATGGACATCCAAACTGAAGAAGAAGAATTGTCTGTGTAGGTGTTGTCTCTATGGACATCCAAACTGAAGAAGAAGAATTGTCTTTGTAGATGTTGTCTCTATGGACATCCAAACTGAAGAAGAAGAATTGTCTTTGTAGATGTTGTCTCTATGGACATCCAAACTGAAGAAGAAGAATTGTCTTTGTAGATGTTGTCTCTATGGACATCCAAACTGAAGAAGAAGAATTGTCTGTGTAGGTGAGCAATGGCATTGGTATGTGAGTCACTTTCATGGCCTACGCAGGCCAGATTTGGCCCAGGGGCCGCCAGTTGAATAGCTGCTGTAGGGAAAAGTTGAAGGCAAACAAGCAAGAGACAGACAATGATACAAATGGAAGAATAATATCAAGACATAGATGCACAGGATTCTGGATATTGGCACACTTAAGGCGAGAGGCAGAGCTTGTTTGAGATCTGTTGCAGCCGACTTCCAGTGGGGAGATGGCACATGATTGATTGATTTACTCTTGTTGGCCATGTCTTCTGTCTTCCTTGTCATCTTCTTTGCCTTTATTTCTTCATGTTTGAAATAAAAAACAGGGCAGCAGGGAGTATGTTTTTTTTTTAATGGTCACATTTATAATTATTTTGCTTTTTTTAGGGTCACTTTTATTATTATTATTGCTTTGCTTTTTTTTTTGGGGGGGGGGGGGGGGGGGGTACCCCTTTATTATTTTTGTGTCACCTTTATTTTTTTTTGGGTGTCACTTTTATTATTTTTACTGACTCTTGAAGGGATTTCTGGGTCATCATTATTTAGCCTGGGAGTGCTAAGAAGAAGAAGACTGAACATGGTTTAACATGGCCTAATAATCTTTATAACTGTGTTTCTTTACAGTACTTTTATTCCAAGGCTTGTCCCTGTGATCAACCGAATGCACTTCCGAATCTTCGGCACTTCACCGGCAGAGAAGATAGATCGCAGTGATAAAGTCTTCAATTTTAATTGTTTATTTAAGCAGTACGTCATGGAATATTCTATACCCAGGTATATAGCTTTCATTTTTATATTGTCTAATATGTCGTCTGATGTCTACTTCTTTCATTTGCCTCATTGTGAGCATCGACCACTGCCTGTAAATTTATAATTTATTTCTCATGTCATTTCAGTGAGGTCAGAGGTTGCCCAGTAGTTTTTTGTGTTTAACAAACTTGTTGCATATCCTTTACAGGACGTCGCAGAACCAACCCCAACATTTCTTGGCTGTTGTGGTTTTGTGGAATTGAATCCGGCACCCCAGCATTACACAGCCCATTTGCAGCACCTCAGCCACAGACATTTTCTGCAGCAAATGTTATGGAGAGTAGATGTGACTGTTGCAGCATCTCACCAGTTGTGCACATTGTACATCCTCTTCATTTCACACTCCCTTTGCAAGACCCACGCTTCATTCCAAATGCCAGAAAAACACCTGCAGTGGATCCCATCTCACTGTGGCATCAAAGCCAATGAAAGTGCTAATGCTTTAGCCAAAGAAGGCAGGAGCAAACCACAAATCTACCAGCCACTGTCTTTTCCAAAAGTCAAAACCCTCATTAAGAGAACATCAGTTAAACTGACTTGCTTGGGATGTCCCTTTTCACCTCAGAATGTTAGTGGGGTGTCCCACGTTCAGCTGGAGATATTATGGTTACCCTCAATCTCTGGGATCTTATCAGTGTCATTTTTTGCAAACAGTCTGGGGACTTTTACAGGCTAATGAGTTTATTCTACATTCAACAGGCAGAAAGCTGGGGTAGTTCTGTACGAGCTTAAGGCCTGGATAGAGAGCAGCCAGTTCCCTGTGCACTTCCCCATTGAGGTTCGGTTTGTGAAGGCTGACAACATCTACCTGAGTCCCTGCTACATGCAGGACTCCTGTTACATCAATATCATCATGTACAGGTACACCTGCTTGTTGTTTTTCCTCTCCAGTTCTGAATGATTGATTTCCACCTGACTCAGTGTGCTTGTGTATGTAATTGAGTGAGTGAGTGAGTGTGGGTGAAAGTGTGAATGAAAGAAATAGTGTGAGAGATAAAGTGAGTGAAAAAAAAAAGAAAGAGTGTGGGAGAGAATAAGAGAGAGTGGGTGAGTGAAAGAGAGCATGAGAGTGAAAGAGAGTGAGTGAGTGAATGAGAGTGAGTGAGTGAAAGAAAGTGCAAGAGAGAGTGAGTGAGAGATTGAGTAAGTGAGTGAGTGAAAGAGAGAGAGAGTGAGTGAGAGATTAAGTGAGTGAGTGAAAGAGAGAGAGAGAGTGAGTGAGTGAACAAAAGTGCGATGGGGCCAGGCCAGCAAACATAGTGGCATCAAACAAGTTTTTTTTTTTTTTTTAATTATTTGAAGCTGACTTTTAAAGTAAGGAATTGCAACATGATAAAGACTCCTGGGTGACCTAAACAAATAGTTCTCAAGAAAATAAAGATGCTGAAAGATTTGTGGAGGTAAAGATGTTGACAGATTTGTGGAGGTAAAGATGTTGACAGATTTGTGGAAAAGGAAGCTCTGCCAACAGGGAGAAACTTCTTGATATGCTTCTTTGTGGTGTTGTTGGGACAGATGTTTCTAACCAATTCCAATTCATTCTTCTTTGGTGGTAGTTTGTCTGTCCGGTTGTATGCAGCTCTTGTGTCATTGATTACAACAGCTCTCGTCTAATTAACTGCTTTCCTCAATTTCTATATCTATATTAATAAAAATGTTAATTTTCTGATGTTGTTAACTCTAAACTCGGAAACTGCTGAACCGATTGCTTTCAAATTTGCACACAACGTTGCCTTTGACTCAAAGTGTGATTGTTTGTCAGAAAATCGCACAAACCACAAACGGCGTAGCTCCAGCAACGGTCAAATCATTATTTGTTTCGTTGCCGGCCCGGATTTGTTTTTAGTTGACCATATTTGACTGCTGAGCTCTTATTGAACTTTGCATTATTATATAATTTCATTTCCACTATCTGCTTGACTGTTTGGTAGCGTAGTTGGTAACAATTCTGCCTATCATGTGGCTGACCCACGTTCAATTCCCCGCTAGGTGATATAATTTTTTTTTTTTAGTCCCTAACTGGGCGGCTGGCACGTTGTGTTGTGGTTTATGGTTAGGCTGCGATATCTACGCCTTTTTCGGTTTTGGGGGTTTACAGCTAGCCTGCGACAGCAGCGATGTGATGTTCAATGGTCATGTCACAGGTAATCTTCGTTTGCCCTCGAGAGGGCTGTTGGCACGTTGTGTTGTGGTTTACAGCTAGGCTGCGATATCTGACCTAAACTCTTTAGTCGTCGGTAGTATAATTGTGAGTATGTCATCCTTCACGCGGGTGACCGGTGTTCGATTCCCCGCTGGGTGATAATTGTTCTTTTTCCCTTAAAAGGGTGGTTGCCACATTGTGTTGTGGGTTACAGCTAGGCTGCAATATCTGCACCTTTCGCCCAAAGACATCCGATTTCAGTTAAGTCCTAATTAGCCTCCCTGCGATGCTTCTTAATCAAAAACTATTCGGCGATGATAGAAACTGTTAACTAAGACGGTTTACAGTCCAGTTTAGTTTGGGTGGACACAGATGCCAAGGTCAGTTAAAAATCATTCTCTCGGAGAGGGAGAGATGACGGGTGCGGGGTATTTTTCTCCGCTATTCGTGAGTATTGTGTACTTTTCACTGTGGGTTCCATCACTGGTTACATGATAATTTTTTTTTTCCTATGTCGGGGGCAAAATTAAACTAAATAGTCCGTGGCGACAGCATGCGGGGCTAAATCCTCTTTTCTACACCGACCTACACAGACTGTAGTGACAGTTTTTGTTGTTGTTGTGATGGTGGTAGTGGTTGCAGTAGTACTGGTACTGGATGGATGATGTGGTAGCTGTTACACTGGCTACATTTACTTCTCTGTGAAAGTAAATGCTACCTATTTAAGTCTGTGTGGACACGGATGCCAAGCTCAATTTAGTTACAATATTTCGTTACACGGTGACTTTCCCATCCTTTGGAGAGGATGATATGATTGGGGGGGGGGGGGGGGGGGGTTATGCCAGACACAGTTAGCTGAGAGAGCTTAAAAATATTATTTTAAAGTTCTTATTTCTTAACTATTTCTATTTTAATAATTTCGCCAGGTGATGATTTTTAAATTCTTCGAAGAGGGAGATATGAAAAGGGGGGATGGGGGTTATGCCGGACGCAGTTAGCTGAGAGAGCTTAAAATATTAATTTAAAGTTCTCATTTCTTAACTATTTCTATTTTTATAATTTTGCCAGGTGATGATTTTTCAATCCTTCGGAGAAGGAGATATGATTGGTGGAAAGGAGGGGGGAAGGGGGGGGGGGGTTATGCCAAACACAGTTAGCTAAGAGAGCTTAAAATATTATTTTAAAGTTCTCATTTCTTAACTATTTCTATTTTAATAATTTCGCCATGGATCATGTTTTAATCCTTCTAAGAGGGAGATATGACTGCGTCGAGGGGAGAGGGGGGGGGGGGGGGGGGGTATGACAGACACTGTTAGCTGAGAGCTATTTTCTTTCCTCTCTATTTCACCATTCTGGGCCACAGCAACGTGTGGCCGGGTACAGCTAGTTTTTAAATAAAACCACAATCAATAGCATTTAGTGCTTTCCTTCTTCCCTTTTAAATGTCATCTATTTTGTGCTGTCTTTAAGGACTCTTTTTCTAATTATAATTCATCACTACACTTTAGATAGGACACACATTGAAAAAACCTAAGAACAGTATAACTAGAATGTCTTTGCACTGGAACCCACAGGGACATAGAAATAAGGCCAAAAAACACATGAAGAAGAGAGTTGGAGAATGAAGTTAGAAAGATGGGGAGGACCTGGAGAAAGCTGCATGCGATAGCAAAAGATAGAATCACTTGGCTTGAGCTGGTTGAGTGCCTGTGCTCCATGGGGGACTAGAAAGGCAGAAGAAGAAGAACATTCATAACAGTCATGTATTATTCAACTCTTATGGAATAGCCTGATACCATTTGGATCTACATGACCTTTATTGTTTTTATTGATTTATTGTATTATTGGGTATTTTTGTTTTGTTTTTTCCTAAATACAATAGCATTTAATGCTTTCTTTTATATATTAGGAATGTATTTTTTACTCTTTGTGTGCGCTTGGAGCGGTTGGCCGAATGGTTAAAAACAGGTCTCTCATTTTGGAGACCCGGATTTGAATCCTTGGTAAGGTTGAGGACGTTTTATGTAGGTAGCCTGCCTTCCCCCAGAGAATCCTGATTTGCACAGTCCATGGTGACAGCACTTGCCGTGCACACACCCCCCTCCCCCTTCTTCCCACACACCACAAAGTAATGACATTTTAAAAACAACTGTTTATTTCTTCAGTCACCAGCTGCCAAGTTCCCGGTGCTTGTTCACTTCTAGACTGTAATCTTGTTTCAGAACTTGAGTTTTATGTGCACATCTGATTGACATGTCCGTTTTATTTGTATACAGACTGTTGGTTGCTTGCTTCTCAGGCAAGATGAACTCCAACTTTGAAGGAAATACCCCTAGTTGATTAGCTGACTTTTGCAGCATGGGGGGGGGGGGGGTAACGGAGCAGTGGGTCTGTTCTTTCTTCCACCACAATAAGACCCTGAAACCCCTGTAGGGAAGGCAGCTGTTCAAAACTGTGAACTCAAACCTCAGACATTCGGGCCGGCAGGCGAGTGTCTAGCCAGTGTAGCTTCCTGTTATTTTGTGTGTAAAAATATTGTACGTTTTATCCCTAGGCCTTTCAATAAACTGGTGGATCATGAAGTCTACTGGAATGCATACCAGAAAATTGTGGCCAAATACGGGGGTAGGCCTCACTGGGCAAAGGTAGGAACCATCTTCTCTCAGTGCGCCATGTGTATCATTGTGTGTGCATGTACATGCGCCTGTGTGTGTATGTGTGTGTGTGTGTGTGCGCTGTCGCGTGGGTGGGCAGGCAGGCAGGTCCCATATCTGTAAACTCCCCATGCGAGTTTCAAGGCTCTATTGTAGGTGAATATAAGTTCCTGTCTATATATGTTTCCCACACACCATATTTTCTTTTGTTCCTTCCTAACTGCTTGTCTTTATGCATCTGCTGCCTCCACACCCGTTGTCTTTTTATGACCTCTAATGCATTTTACAAATTGAAGAAAATTGTGTGCAGTCTTTCTTCGTCAATTGAGAGGAGAATTCTTAAAATCTATATAAATTCAGTTTTGATATACACAAGTGAATCATTGACAGTTAGTAGATTAGTGAAAGATTATTTGGAAACTGTGGAGATGAGGTTTTTTAACCAAATGATGAGAATACCCTTGACAGATAAAAGGAGTAATGAAGACGTCTTGAACAAAAACTGACTCACAAAGAGAACTGATTGCCCACATCAGAAAGAGACTCCCCCGTGTGGGTTCTAGGGCCCCATTATAGGGAAAACAAGAATAGACCCACTGCCTACCTAAAAGCATGACGTAAGAGTCGACTAATTGGGAGCTTCCTTTGAAGTCGGAGTGCATCTGCCTGAGAGGCAAGGAACCAACAGTCTGCATACAAATGCATCAGATCTGTCAAACGGATACCCATGCAACACTCAGGCTCTGGAACAGGACTGCAGTCCAGAAGTGGACAAACAACCAGAACTTTCCACCAGAGTTTACAGCTGGTGAACACAAAGAAAAGAAGGAGACAATCTACATTCTTTGGCCATGTGTTGAGAAGAAGAAAACTGGAGTACATCGTGGCAGAAGGAAAGTTGGAGGGCAGGAGAGGCAGAGAGAAACTTAGATAAAAGATGCCAGGCAGTTTTACCTCATGGCATGGAAGATCATCTGTGTCAGAGTTGATTGAAGTACACAAGACAGAAGGTTGAGATAGACATGACCACCAATGCCACATGGCATAGACTTTTAGAAGAATGTGTTTTCTGTACCCCGAGTCTTTGCGTGATTTCTTCCTGATCATTTGGCTGTCGCAGTATTTATGACTCATTCCCATAACTATCAATGTTAAAATTGTTTTGTTCAAGTTTAACGGTGTAAGAAAAATGAGAATATGTCCCTGTGTAACTTGGCACCTGAAAATGCTAAATATTTAACCTAACACTAAACTGTATGCTCATCATCACCACGTGCCCTGCCAACTGGCATAGGGGTTCATGTATCTCCACAGATCTTGGTCTTTTGTCCTCTGAATCAGTTCCACAGATGATATCCCTCTGTGCCACCGTCACAGTCCATCCGTCGTCATCTCTCTTTGTCTGCCTCTCCCTCTTCTGCTGTTGATCTTTCCAGTCATCACAATATTCTCCAACCCCCCCCCCCCCCCCCCCCCCCCCCCCCACCCCCCCCCCCCCCCCCCCCAATTCCTCATCACATGACCAAAGAACAGTGATTGTCTTTTCCTTATAGCTATATATATTGATCTGCTTTCATTAGCTTCCTAGAAGCAATTCTTGTTAGTTACTCTGGCAGTCCAAGAAATACTCAACATTCATCTGAAAAACCAGAGTCTCCGTCGCCTCCAAGTTCTTTCTACACAACTACATCAGTCAAGCTGTATGATACAGAGGGAGAGAGATTGGGACTGCCCAGTAGCTTTCATCAAGGCTACTGACCTCTTGATGTCAGAATTCTATCAGAAGAATTGTTGAAGAAGAACAAGAAATTGACTTTTAATCAGGTGGTCACTGGTACTCCTGGCATGTTGACATTTTGTTAGCTACTGAAGAATGGGATGGAGAATGTTCCAAGTTCAGTGATGTAGCTACTGAAGAAGGGGATGGAGAATGTTCCAAGTTCAGTGATGTAGCTACTGAAGAAGGGGATGGAGAATGTTCCAAGTTCAGTGATGTAGCTACTGAAGAAGGGGATGGAGAATGTTCCAAGTTCAGTGATGTAGCTACTGAAGAAGGGGATGGAGAATGTTCCAAGTTCAGTGATGTAGCTACTGAAGAAGGGGATGGAGAATGTTCCAAGTTCAGTGATGTAGCTACTGAAGAAGGGGATGGAGAATGTTCCAAGTTCAGTGATGTAGCTACTGAAGAAGGGGATGGAGAATGTTCCAAGTTCAGTGATGTAGCTACTGAAGAAGGGGATGGAGAATGTTCCAAGTTCAGTGATGTAGCTACTGAAGAAGGGGATGGAGAATGTTCCAAGTTCAGTGATGTAGCTACTGAAGAAGGGGATGGAGAATGTTCCAAGTTCAGTGATGTAGCTACTGAAGAATGGGATGGAGAATGTTCCAAGTTCAGTGATGTAGCTACTGAAGAAGGGGATGGAGAATGTTCCAAGTTCAGTGATGTAGCTACTGAAGAAGGGGATGGAGAATGTTCCAAGTTCAGTGATGTAGCTACTGAAGAAGGGGATGGAGAATGTTCCAAGTTCAGTGATGTAGCTACTGAAGAAGGGGATGGAGAATGTTCCAAGTTCAGTGATGTAGCTACTGAAGAAGGGGATGGAGAATGTTCCAAGTTCAGTGATGTAGCTACTGAAGAAGGGGATGGAGAATGTTCCAAGTTCAGTGATGTAGCTACTGAAGAAGGGGATGGAGAATGTTCCAAGTTCAGTGATGTAGCTACTGAAGAAGGGGATGGAGAATGTTCCAAGTTCAGTGATGTAGCTACTGAAGAAGGGGATGGAGAATGTTCCAAGTTCAGTGATGTAGCTACTGAAGAAGGGGATGGAGAATGTTCCAAGTTCAGTGATGTAGCTACTGAAGAATGGGATGGAGAATGTTCCAAGTTCAGTGATGTAGCTACTGAAGAAGGGGATGGAGCACGTGTGAGAATGTTCCTTGTTCAGTGATGTCAATTCTTGCTTCATTCATTTATTCAAGAAATTGTTTAGTCGACTTCGCTGTTTAAAAAAACTATTTGTCCCAGAACAGCTGTTTACAAGAGTTGTCATGCAGATTTACAAAACAAGTCATGCTAAATGAGTTTCATGTTTACTTTCCCTAGGATCACAAGTTTACTGGCACAGAGTTCAAAAAGCTCTACCCCAAGTGGGCAGAATTTTGCGCTGTACGAGACAGGCTTGATCCCAATGGAATGTTTCTGAACTCAAATCTGGAACGGGTGTTCAACAAGAGACCAGCCTCAACAATTTGTATCTGATTAAAGTGCTAGTATGTTTTACGTTCTGTTTGCTTCAAGTACAATCTCCCTTCAGCTGTGTTTGGGTAATTGTTGTGTTTGTAGTGGTACAATGTTCCTTGAGTTGTATCAGGAGAACTGTTGTCTTGATGTACAAGTGACATTGTCTGTACCGTAATTTACAACAAATAAGTTGAGTTTTCAAGTCTTAAAAAATAATTTCCAAATCCAGGGGTTGACTTTTGTGGTGTATATAAAATGCGTTGGATAGATGGAGAGGTCATGGGGAGAGCTGCGAAGGATAGAACTCTTGGCCTGAGTTGGCTGGGGCCTATGCTCCATTAGGGGTTAGAAAGGCAGAAGAAAAAGATAGAGGCCTGTAAAGTAAAAGTATATAGGACACTGTTCCATGCCTTTAGGCATATCGGGCTAGACCTATATGTTATAAGTCTAAGGGCACTTGGTGGGTGATGTGGTCAGCATCACACCGGCCACCTTTACTTTCCAGGATTTTACCTGCTACCCATTTAAGACTGGGTCGACCTGGAAGCCAAGGTCATTTTATTTTTAAAGTCTGGCCCTGTTGGGAACTGAAGCCATGACTTTCTGATCTGCAGACGAGTGTTTAGCCTCTACACCACAGTGAGGTATACGCCTGACTTAGAATGTTGATGTTGACAGGTACGCTGCAGTTTATGTTAAATGTTTCCAGTCTCAAATTAACATGCTAGTCTTTCATTTCCGAACAAAACCCGAGTGAGAATGACAATTTTTTTGCAGCAGTTGTAAGATTTTTTTAAATATCGGTCCATGATCTTGCTGCTGTTTCACAATCCTACATTTGATCAGTGTGGCATAGAATGCTATATATAATTTCACATTGCAGTCTTAAAGAAAAAAGTTATTTAAAAAATATGTATTATATAATATGCCAGTTGTATTATTTGTATGTGATTATGGTGGCGGCATTTGTCCGATTCTCATATTATATGTAATTTGTATCTTGTATATTAAAAGGTCTCAAAGCCAATACAACTGCTCGGGTGTGAATTGCTATAAGTAACCATTTTAAAGCCCTTGAAGCATTGGGAATATAGTGTTAGACCTGCATTGGTACAGACCAGTCGGCGCAGGACTGGATGATGTGGCCAGCATCACTTTGACTGCCTTTACTTCCCAGGACATTTTCTGCTTCCTGCTTAAGGCTGGGTCGACCAGGGAGCAAAGGCCAATTTTGATGAAACCTCGATGCAGATTTTGAATCCTGGACCTTCAAGTAGGCGTCTAGCCGCTACAATACCATGGCTACCATAAATTGCTATGCCTTTACACGTTGTAGGCCATGACTTGATGAGTTGGGCTGTCCAGTTGCTTTCCTCGTCACCATTCTGTCCTACAGTGCAATGCAGACAGCTTAAGGCAGTCTAAGATGTGGCGAATCTCTCTTTTGAAGAACGGTTTGTTTCGTCTTCTTGCTTGAACTCTTATCTGAATAAAAGACATTTCTGATAAGAAAAATCATGTCTCGGGTCTGCGATTGAGTTCTGTTTATCAGATCTACGATTGAGTTCTGTTTATTAGGTCTACAATTGAGTTCTGTTAATCAGCGCTGCGACTGAGTTGTTCATCAGGTCTGCACTGTACTTTAAGGAAAAAAATGCCTGGCATTTATATTTTAGCCTGGGTTGACCAGGGTGTTGTACTAGTCAGTTTAAAAAAAAACACCTAGGGGAAATGTCCCCATATCGGTCTTATGAAAGGAAATGCCCCTATACCAGTGTTATGTAAGGAAATGTCTCCTCTGTCAGTGTTATGTAATGAAATATCCCCTCTATCAGTGTTATGTAATGAAATGTCCCCTCTGTCCATGGTGTGTAATGAAATGTCTCCTCTGTCAGTGTTATGTAATGAAATATCCCCTCTATCAGTGTTATGCAATGAAATGTCCCCATTATTAGTGTTATGTAATTAAATGTTCCCTCTATCAGTGTTATGTAAGGATATGTCCCCTCTATTAGTGTTATGTAATTAAATGTTTTCTATATCAGTGTTATGTAATTAAATGTCCCCTCTGTCAGTGTTCTGTAATGAAATGTCTCCTCTATCAGTGTTATGTTATGAAATGACATGTTTCTTTTGTCAGTGTTATGAAATGAAATGTCTCCCCTCTCAGTGTCATGTAATAAAATGTCTCCCCTCTCAGTGTCATGTAATAAAATGTCTCCTCTATCAGTGTCATGTAATAAAATGTCTCCTCTATCAGTGTTATGTAATAAAATGTCTCCTCTATCAGTGTCATGTAATAAAATGTCTCCTCTATCAGTGTTATGTAATAAAATGTCTCCTCTATCAGTGTTATGTAATAAAATGTCTCCCCTCTCAGTGTCATGTAATAAAATGTCTCCTCTATCAGTGTTATGTAATAAAATGTCTCCTCTATCAGTGTCATGTAATAAAATGTCTCCTCTATCAGTGTCATGTAATAAAATGTCTCCTCTATCAGTGTCATGTAATAAAATGTCTCCTCTATCAGTGTTATGTAATAAAATGTCTCCTCTATCAGTGTTATGTAATAAAATGTCTCCCCTCTCAGTGTCATGTAATAAAATGTCTCCTCTATCAGTGTCATGTAATAAAATGTCTCCCCTCTCAGTGTCATGTAATAAAATGTCTCCTCTATCAGTGTTATGTAATAAAATGTCTCCTCTATCAGTGTTATGTAATAAAATGTCTCCTCTATCAGTGTCATGTTATAAAATGTCTCCCCTCTCAGTGTTATGTAATAAAATGTCTCCTCTATCAGTGTTATGTAATAAAATGTCTCCTCTATCAGTGTTATGTAATAAAATGTCTCCTCTATCAGTGTTATGTAATAAAATGTCTCCCCTCTCAGTGTCATGTAATAAAATGTCTCCTCTATCAGTGTTATGTAATAAAATGTCTCCTCTATCAGTGTTATGTAATAAAATGTCTCCCCTCTCAGTGTCATGTAATAAAATGTCTCCTCTATCAGTGTTATGTAATAAAATGTCTCCTCTATCAGTGTTATGTAATAAAATGTCTCCCCTCTCAGTGTCATGTAATAAAATGTCTCCTCTATCAGTGTCATGTAATAAAATGTCTCCTCTATCAGTGTCATGTAATAAAATGTCTCCTCTATCAGTGTTATGTAATAAAATGTCTCCTCTATCAGTGTCATGTAATAAAATGTCTCCCCTCTCAGTGTTATGTAATAAAATGTCTCCCCTCTCAGTGTCATGTAATAAAATGTCTCCTCTATCAGTGTCATGTAATAAAATGTCTCCTCTATCAGTGTTATGTAATAAAATGTCTCCTCTATCAGTGTTATGTAATAAAATGTCTCCTCTATCAGTGTTATGTAATAAAATGTCTCCCCTCTCAGTGTCATGTAATAAAATGTCTCCTCTATCAGTGTTATGTAATAAAATGTCTCCCCTCTCAGTGTCATGTAATAAAATGTCTCCTCTATCAGTGTTATGTAATAAAATGTCTCCTCTATCAGTGTCATGTAATAAAATGTCTCCTCTATCAGTGTTATGTAATAAAATGTCTCCTCTATCAGTGTCATGTAATAAAATGTCTCCTCTATCAGTGTTATGTAATAAAATGTCTCCTCTATCAGTGTTATGTAATAAAATGTCTCCCCTCTCAGTGTCATGTAATAAAATGTCTCCTCTATCAGTGTTATGTAATAAAATGTCTCCTCTATCAGTGTTATGTAATAAAATGTCTCCCCTCTCAGTGTCATGTAATAAAATGTCTCCTCTATCAGTGTCATGTAATAAAATGTCTCCTCTATCAGTGTTATGTAATAAAATGTCTCCTCTATCAGTGTCATGTAATAAAATGTCTCCTCTATCAGTGTTATGTAATAAAATGTCTCCTCTATCAGTGTCATGTAATAAAATGTCTCCTCTATCAGTGTTATGTAATAAAATGTCCCCTCTGTTAGTTTTGTGTAAGGAAATGTCTCCTCTATCGTTTCTGTGTAATGTCCCCTATATCAGTGTTATGTCAGGAAATGTCTCCTCTGTTTATATGTAAGGAAATGTCCTATGTATCAGTGTTATGTAAGGAAATGTCCTATGTATCAGTGTTATGTAAGGAAATGTCCTATGTATCAGTGTTATGGAAAGAAATGTCTATATCAGCATTATGTGATGTCTCCTATATCATTGTTATGTAATGAAGTATCTGCTATATCAATTTAATATAAGGAAATGTCTCCTTTTAAATTCCTTGTCTATAAAGCAGTTACGACAGTGACTGTTAATTATGAGAGAACTTCCAGTATAATTATGAGAGAACTTCCAGTATAATTATGAGAGAACTTCCAGTCTAGTAAATTATGTGAGAACTTCCAGTCTAGTAAATTATGAGAGAACTTCCAGTCTAGTAAATTATGTGAGAACTTCCAGTCTAGTAAATTATGTGAGGACTTCCAGTCTAGTAAATTATGTGAGAACTTCCAGTCTAGTAAATTATGTGAGGACTTCTAGTCTAGTAAATTATGTGAGGACTTCTAGTCTAGTAAATTATGAGAGAACATCCAATATCGTTACTTATGAGAGAACTTCTAATATCATTACTTATGATAGAACTTCCAATATCGTTACTTATGAGAGAACTTCCAATATCGTTACTTATGAGAGAACTTCAGTATAGGTGATTATATGAGGGGACGTTTAATAAAGTTAATTACGAGAGTACTTTCAATATAGTTGATAATATGAGAGAATGTCCAACATAGTTAATTACAGTGTGAGAGGACGTTCGGTATAGTTAATAAAAGGATGTTCAGCTATTATTGTGCTTTCTTGTTACTTCTGTACAGTTTGAGGGGCCAGTCATGCATTTTTCCATGTTGCTTGGTGAGATAGACCATTTTAGTTTGTTTTTCCCTGGGACATTTAAAGCAGGTATCTGCTCATTTATATAATCCGGACACAAATACATTGCACAGTTTTTTGTCTGGCCTATTTTGCTGTATCTTGACAAGTGCATTACTCAAGTGTGACATCAAAACATATGATCAAGCACAAAAATGAATCCTATTTGCTGAAGTGCCCATATCAAGTGGTCAGATTACACTGTACACATCTACACTAACAATTCAAGATTAACAACCACTCTTGATTGTCATGGTAACTTTAAAATTTTCACACATTTTTTAAACATAAAATTCTAGTTAATCTTTATTGATATGGCTTTGGCTAGTTTAAGCAAATGTCTGAATTTGTTATCCTTATCAATGACGTGGCTTGAGTCAAGAAAATGATGCCATATTGAAGAATTAGGGTATATCTTCTTGGCTGATCTTGACCCAGTATCTCTACTAAGTCTCCGCTTGAAGAGATACAGTGAAATATGCCAGGCAATAAATTGTGCAGTGTCTTCTTTGTGTCCGCATTATTGAAATTTACAATGGGAACAAAATTATTTTGAAATAGCTTGTTTTACATAAAATTAGCTGTATGTTGTAAAACACAGTTAATGTACAGTGCATGTTAATACTACAATGACAATCTTCATTTTAACATGTGGTGATCATTTTTCTTACTTTCTGTGTGCTCCCCTTCATCCGGGGCCCCTATTGTGGGGACAACAAGAATAGACCCACTGCCTCCCCTAGAAACATGTCTTTGTAGTCAAACAATTGAGGGCACCCTTTTAAGTCGGATTGCATCCGTCTGAGAGGCAAGGAACCAAATCTACATACAGACAAGTTAAATCTGTAAAACGGATTTGCACTCAGGTTTGGGAACAAAACTAAAGTACGGAGGTGGATGAACAACCAGAACTTTCGACTTGAGCTTACAGCCGGTGAATGCGCAGTAGTAGTATTGTATACTACAGTTGCAATCTTTGTTTTGACAATTGTTGTTGTGAGTCATTGTTTTGACAATTGTTGTGTGTCATTATTCTGACAATTGTTGTGTGACAGTCATTATTTTGACAATTGTTGTGTGACAGTCATTATTTTGACAATTGTTGTGTGATAATCATTTCTAATGCTGATGCAGTGAGTCTTCATTTTGACAAGTGTTGTATGATGGTCATTTTTCTGACTCTGAATACCCCCTCAAACATACCAGAGGAAAAAAGAAACAAATCTGCAATGAGTTGGCCTGAGTTGGTTGAGGGTCTATGCTCCGTTGGAGGGTAAAGCAGATATTGACAAAAGAAAGTCAGTCTGCAATGAGTTGGTTGAGGGTCTATGCTCCGTTGGGGGGTAAAGCAGATATTGACAAAAGAAAGTCAGTCTGCAATGAGTTGGTTGAGGGTCTATGCTCCATTGGGGGGTAAAGCAGATATTGACAAAAGAAAGTCAGTCTGCAATGAGTTGATTGAGGGTCTATGCTCCGTTGGGGGGGTAAAGCAGATATTGACAAAAGAAAGTCAGTCTGCAATGACTTGGCTTGAACTGATTGAGGGAATGTGCTCCGTTGAAATGAGACACCCAGAACATATGAGCTGTTTTTGTCTTGCTGAAGGAAATGGCTGACTTTTACATTTAAAGTAAGTAAACCCCGCCTGTAGGGCTAGACCTGTATTTTTATAGACCAATCGGCACAAGATAGGTGATGTGGTCAGCATCATGCTGGCCGGCTTTACTTCCCAGGACTGCACCCACTCAAAGCTGGGTCTACCTGGGAGCCAAGGTCATTTATGAAAAAAGTTCGGCTCCACCAGGGAGCGAACCCATGACCTTCCGATCCGCGGCGAGCGCCTAGCCTCTCTGCCATGGCAATTCCAGACTTTCACATTTTTTGTGTGTATGTGCTATTGGCTTTGCAGATACTGCAGTCCGTTTCCATTTTTGTTTCACAAGGGACAGCAATGGGCTTTCTTTGCAGTGTTAGCTAACACAGGAATGGAGTAACCCTGGGGTGAAGGCAGAACTATGAATAAATTAGTAACTTACTGAAAGAAAACAGCTTCTGACCAAGTAGATTTTCTCCAACTTTTTTTTTGGGGGGGGGGGCAACCAGTCAGTGCTAAGATTTGACTATACACATGTTGTCTGTTGTGTACATATCATAAACCGTTGTAGTTGTTGACACAAAAGCTATATCTGTACAATTATATGTGACCTCTTATATTTGAGTATGACTGTATTATCAGTTGAGAGTCTTGATGTCCATTCTTTATTTTTGTGTGTGCAAAATATCTCAGCACTTGGAGAATACAGCTAAATTGTTAGATTACCTGCCTCTCACATCCAGAGACACAGGTTCAATTCTAATCCCAGGTAAAGCCATCCAAATGTATAAAAATGTGGTTGGTTTGACGTTAGTCTCCCCAGACCCCGCCCATGTACACACTAGCTCACTTCTGATTGGTAGTTCCTGAGCCCTGTGACCTTCATACACAGTTACGGAGGTGTTCCGCAATGCCGTTGAAATCGCATATTGTATATTTCAGCATGCCAGCACTTTTAACACTTCAAAAGCATAGAGAAACTGGGTCTAACACAGTTCCCCCCCTTCCCCCCAGAGGTGCTGCAACCTATGTCACAGGCATTCTCTTTCTCGGAATGAAAACGTAAATGCAAGACATTGCAGAAACCAAACAACAGAGCAGGACACACCTGTAACCTGAATGAAAAGTGACCTACTATATTTGGGGAGACTAATGTCGAACGAACTGAAATTGTTACTGTTTTAACACAAGTGGAATCCTTGAAACAGTCCATGTCATGTCTAGTGATTTTGTTACAAAAATTATATCATTATTAAATACTGAATTTTTCATATTTTCTAGGTGTACGTAAATTTGTGTTTTCTAAAACAGGGCTATACTGCACACAAGGTTGTGAATGAGTCCTGTATGTTTCCACAATTCCTCATCTATTGAAAACTGTATGTAAGATCTTTTTCAACTAACCCTTACCGACCAAGTTATCCTGCCCTCTGCACAATATGTCCTCCCCATCTTTTTGACTACTCTTAGTTCCCCATGTCCTCATTCATCATCATCAATTACTGCATTTCCCCAAGTATAAGATGCACTTATAGAGGACATATCATCATCATCATCAGGTGCCTTGCCGACTGGCGTGGGCGATCATGCCTCTCCATAATCTACGATTTTTCTGCAGCTTGTATCAGTTCGGGTGCTGACACACCTCCATGCCATGCAACAAGACTGTCAAGCATCTTCTCTCGTTGTCTTCCTCTATCCCTTTTTCCAAAGATCTTTCCAGTGGTTACAACATGTTATATTTTCCCTCTTCTCATAACATCTCCGAAAAATGATGACTGTCTTCTTCTGATGTCTGTGATAAGTTGTCTTCAGGCTCCCACCTCTTTCAAAACCTCTTGGTTGCTTTTTTTTGGCTGTCCAAGGTATTCTAAGCTTTCTTTTGTAAAACCACATCTCTGAGGCCTCTAAAAATTGTTTGGCCTGCCTACTGATTGTCCAGGATTCACATCCATATGTTAAAACTGGATGTATGTAGCAAGCAAGAATTCTTTTTCTAACTCTCAATGACAAGGATATATTGCACAAGATGTTTTTCATTTTATAAAATGCAGTTTTTGCCTGTCCTATTCTGGTTCTTATTTTAGTTATGCATCTTCCATCTGATGTTATCCATATGCAGTGTCTATCATTCCCTGTAATTCTTTCTGACTTGTTGCTATCAAGACTGTGTCATCAGCATAACGTAAATTGTTTATATTGTGCCTACCAACCACAATTCGGGGCATATCAATTAAAGATCTCGTTATATATTCACTGTATATTGAAAACTAATCAGGTGACAGTACACATCCTTGTCGTACGCCCCTCTTTATGCTTTGAAATGTACCTAAACAGTTGTTAATTCTTATAGCTGCTGTTTGCTGCCAATACATATTCTTTATTATTCTTAGATTTTTCCCATCGTTTAATTTTTCTAACAGTTTGATTACTTCTTCATGCTTCACACAGTCAAATGCTTTTGTATAGTCTATGAAGCATAAGTACAAATCAGTATTTACTTCTATAGCTCTTTCGGACAATGTCCTTAGGATGTAAATGGCATTATTTGTACCTTTTCCTTCTACAAATCCACATTACTCATCGCTGATTTCTGGTTTAATTTTGTTTCTTATTCTTCTCATAATTATTCTCAGTAAAATCTTAGTCATGTGACTCATAAGACTTATTGTGCGATGGTCTTCACATTTTAAAGTGCCTGGTTTCTTTGGCAGAGCTATAAATATGGATTTTAAAAGGTCATTTGGAATATACCCACTATTATAAATATCATTTAAAAGTTTAGTTATTATTTCAATTCCAAAATCTCCCAGTGCTTCGATTTCTTCCAGTGAGATGTTGTCTGGCCCGGGTGCTTTTCCTTTCTTCATATGATGTATGTATCCTCAACTTCTGCAGTCATTATTGGTGGACCATCATTGTTGGTCTGCAGTTCTACATCTGGTCTATTATCATCATACAATTCCCCTATATACTCTGTCCACCTGTTAATTATATTACTATGTCCCATTAATAAGTCACCATCTTTTGATTTCAAACATCCAGTGCTGTTACGTGTCATCTTTCCTGTTAACATATTTATCTGTTGGTACATGGAATGTGAGTCTTTCCTGTGATTTTCCCCAATCTCTGTACACATTTGATTCAGCCAGGCTTCTTTAGCCACTTTGCATTTGTTCACTATTTCTTTTTGTAGAGGACATATGGGTTCTAAAAACTGTACATCTTATACACATTATTTTTAAACCTCTAATGTCCGGTCCCAAAATTAAGGATCATTTTGTACTTATGGAAATACAGTACATAATGCTCAGGATTTGAACCATCCAGTGCTAAAGGTGAAAGTAACAGCGGTGTGGGGACAGGAGGTTAACTGACAGTTTTATATTTTTTTTACTTGGGCAAATACAGTACATAATGCTCAGGATTTGAGCCATCCGGAGCTAAAGGTGAAAGTACCAGCTGTATGAGGACAGGAGGTTAACAGCCTCATTAACACAGTTTAAATAAGTTCCCACTATCATGGATCACGGCTGTTCAACTAACTCCCGAACCACAAATGTGAAAATGGGGATCATTAAGGGCTTTTGTCTGAAATACCAAGAATAGAAACAGAATAATCCGTGCCCCACTTGCTAGGCCAAATCTGGCTCATGGGGCATACGTTCATTAGATAGCTCTGTCATAGATTATATCATCTGTTGGCAGATCCTAGAGTTATTTTACTGTTCTCATGATGATGATGATGATTACAGATTGCCAATAAATGCTTAACTTCACTAGCTACTTTGAATTAATCCGTCTCAATATGAGTTTTTTTTTTTTTCTATGTAAAGCCCCAGCCTGGTTGTCATCGGGGGCCCTATATATATATAACCTACAGGTTGAACAGGATTTCTGGGTGATTCTCATCTGAATGGGAGCACTTTGTGCCACCGTGTGTTCATCTCTGGTACAGTCATGGTAGGGTTCTTGATTGTCCAGTCTGTTAGTGATGGCTGGCTGGCTGGCTGCAAGGTCCTGCAACCTAATCTACACTGGGTGAGTCTTGTTTTCAAACTCTACCTCAAATACCAGGAAATTTCATGGAAAGTAAAGGTAGTCAGTGTTATCTTAACCACATCATCTTTGAGTCAATGACTAGTGTGAAAGAACATTAACATTGAATATAGCACTTGATGCCTGATCTATCAGTGGCATGACACTTTACTGCACACTTTGTCATATTTAACAATTCCCCCCCCCCCCACCCCCCCCACCTGTAGCTGAAATAAAATGGGTCTTTGTGCTATATATGGGTATTTAAAAAAAAGTTGTGTATCCTTTACAGGACGTTGCAGAACCAACCTTAACAGCCCCTGGCTTTTGTGTGGTTTCTCCAAGCAATTTACATCCAGTAGTTTGCCATTGCTTTCTGGATGGTCGGCTTTCTTGATACCACTGTCGAAACCAACGCAAGGCACATTGCCCGCAGCTGGATCAAACCTGGCATCCCGACATTACGAAGCGAAGCGTTCGCATCGACTTAGCCACAGAGCTGACATATATGGGTATATGAGAGGGAAATTAATGAACGTAAAACTTGGTGTGGTGCAATACACATTGAACGGGATGTAAAAAAAGACAGAGAGAGAGAGACCATTAGCTCCAAGACTTTAGAGAGGAAGAACGTGTAGATGTAGGTTCTAGTCTAAGTGTTGCCGGGCTAGACCTGTGCACTATGTGTCACACTGGGTCAAGGAAAACAGTGTTCATGTTGCTAGCGGGTGCTGAAACAGTAACAGGTTTTCCAGCATGAGGGATCCCCAAGGTAACGTGACAGGTTGCAGACAAGAAGTCTGTATAGTTTTCACAATGTATGTGCACCGGCCTGGATGGTCTCTAGCGATAGTGGCCTCAACATATAGGAGTTGTTGGAATGACTGGCACGTTAATCATGAAAGTGGATTTGTGCGATCGGGTATTGGTGGCCTGCAACAACCACTGGGCGTAGTGTGACAGGAGAAGTCCTTCGGAGCGTCCTGAGTGTGTTCTGCCTTGGTAGCGAGAATGACTGACTGTGGTAGTATAGAAATTCATGTCTCGTGATGCCTTTCATTGTCCTGGTGTTGAAATACATTGAATCTACTTTGACGGTCAACATGTATCCGGCCTCCTCTATTGCTGTTGGTCAGGAGTGGTGACTTGTAAATGTGACACTAATGAGTACACCTTTAGATACTTGGCAAGTGTGTGGAGCATCAAGGAACTTTAGCACGCGACAGTCTTGAACTCATGGGAATATCCGGAAAATATCCTTTAAAAACATTTTGTGCAGATCACTAATAAATTGTTTTAAAATTGATTTATGTATATTTTGAAATATTATCCCTCCAAAATGTATAAAATAAACAGGAACAGAGTGAAGCATTCAAATGAAATACATTCCCTGGTGTCTAAAGCAAATACGCTGGGTGACTCATATTGTGACCGGTATTACAGTCAACTGGGGAAAATGTTTCTGTCGTCACTTGTTTGTATTTCTCAGGATATTGGTTGTGTTAGTAGTATTCAGCCAGGCTGCGAAATCTGCATCTTTCCGCTCAACATTTTGACTTCATTAAACCCAAAATTAGTTGCCTTCTATGACACGCTTGGGGGGGGGGGGGGCAATTCTTCTCCCACCCCTGGAAACCACACAAGAAAGCTAAACATTTATTTATTTTCAGTTCATCAGTTTATGGAACATGCAGGATTACCACTTATTGCTCTGTGATATCAAGACACTTATTCTGTTCTTATGTTTCAATCACATCAATAAGGCATTTGGTAAATTTAATATTGAAAAATGTGTCCAATGTTTGCAGCGTCATTTGCCTGACACTGTGTCTAGAAAAGCTGCACAGCACCTTAAACACTGGTCATACACTTCATTGAAGGCATTCTTGTTGCGGCTCTGGGGGAAAAAAAAAAGAGAGAGAATTATAGTCATATAATCAAGTGCATGACAGACATAAAAATCTTCAACATTACCTGAAAAAAGTAATGGCATCTTGGCACATCTCATGTTTTTGCTGTGAGTGAGTCACAAAAAGAGTGACGAGTGACTTCCCTTCCCATTCATAAATCGCTGTGTTGCATGGCTTGTGCCCCACCCCACATCCAAGGTTGCACAACTGACACCCCCTCAACATAGAACACGCTGTGCAACACAGCGATTTATGAATGGGAAGGGTATCAGTCTCTTTCTGTGCCCAAAAACGTGAGCTGTAATTGACACATTGTTATGTTACATAGGGCTCTCTCTCTATTTCTCAATTCCGTTATACCATGTGCAGTTACTTTGATGATATGGATGGAATCCGGTCCAGCATCTTTGGCTTCTTTCATCAATGTTTGCTTTAGGGTTTTTCTTAGATGTTCTTGTTTCCTATTACAGTGCCTGTTTGGCGATTCTCTTTTTGACGTAAATTGTGTTGTGTTTATATTTTCTTCTATTAAATATTTCTGGTTTTAGGTTAACTTTGGTTTTCTGTAAGCTCTGTTGTCTTGTCCATTGAACTTTGTAGTCACAGTCTGTGTTGAATTCAGTATTCTGTTCATAGAACTGTGGGCGAAACTTTATGTTGTATCTGTGTGAATCTTTTTTATTTTGGAGTTACTGTCGAGGAGCGGGTAGATGCTCGCCGCAGATCGGAAGGCTGTGGGTTTGCTCCCTGGCAAAGCAAGACTTTTTTCAAAATTGACCTGGCTCCCAGGTTGACCCAGGCTTGAGTGGGTACCGGGTGCAGTCCTAGGAAGTAAAGGCAAGGCGGCTGGCGTGACGCTGACCACATCACCCATTTTGTGCAGATTGGTCTGTAAAATACAGGTCTAGCCCTATATGCCTAAAGGTGTGGAAAAGGGTCCTTTACCTTTACTTTTTTACTTACTTTTCCATTTGCACTGTTGAGTTTCTAGACATATTTTGTGTTGCATTTAGTACTGCATGGAAAAAGGGATGTTGAACAGTTGTGGCAAAAAAAAAAGGGCACTATTGAGGAAGCCAAAGAAGAATAAGAAATAGAACTGGTGTCATTGACCGCCACATGTTGTGGGATCTACTGAAAAGTGGATCTGAGCACTTATGGTCTGAATGGCCTGATGTGCATTCAGGATAATCTGTTGACTAAGTACATGGGAAAATCATCATAAAATGATAATCAAGTACATGAAAGAGAATGAATGAAAACCTTACCCAGATCATGGACAAGAGTATAATGTTAAACTTATAGGCATCCTTGCATGGGTTCCCGCAGCCACATTTTGAGGATGAAAAGTACATATTCACTATGCTATCAGTGTCAAACATGGACACGGTCTTCAGAAGACAGAAGGAAAACAGTAACGAAAGAAATGAAATGTTTATGTACTATGCCAGATGTAATGAGGTAAGACTGACTTAGAAACGATGATATCAAGAGGAGAGTTGGCACAGAACCAATATAAAGGTTTTATAGGTAGACAACAAAATAAATGGTTTGGCCATGTAACAAGACTGGCATGAGACAGGGCACCACAGAGAGCAATGTTACACAGATACAGCGGTAACAGAGTTATAGGTCAACCACGCATTAGGTAATCATCATCATGTGCCCTGGCAGTTGGTGTAGGCGCTCATGCATCTTCACAGATCACGATCCCTGGTTGCATAAAACAGCTCTCTTGATGATATCCCTCCATGCCATAATTTCAGCCCATCAAGCATCATTCTCTCTTGGTCTGTCTCTACCCCTCTTTCTACTGATCTTTCTAGTTGTCACAATGTTTTCCAATGCCTCTCTTCTCATTATGTGGCCAAAGAACAGTGTTTGTCTCCTTATTTCTGTATGTAAAATCTACCTTCATTAGTTTCTTTCAAACAATCGTTGTTAGCTACTTTGGCCGTCCAAGGTATTCGTGACATTCATCTCAGAAACCACCTCTTTGTTGTTTCCAAATTCTTCTTCATCTTCATTGGTTCACTGACATTCCAAGATTTGCTGCCAAACAACAGAAAATGGACTGCAGAAATATGACACTGAAAAGTACGAAGCGAACAGAAGGGCCCGTTCTACAGATCTCTTCCAGGAGTAGAGAAAAGAAGAGCATCCCGTGTGAGTATCGGGGCACTCCTCACATGCATGTCATAAAAGTAGAATGATCACGGATGTTTCCTTCAAAATCTGCCTGAGAGGCCAGGAACCGACAGTCAGCATATAAATAAACCAGATCTGTCGGATGTGAACGCCAAAACTCAAGTTCTACAGCAAGAATCAAAGTCAGTCCAGCAGGTGACAAACAATCAGAACTTTCCATCGCAGTTTACAGCCAGTAAACTTGAAGAAGAGCCATCTTTGCTTACTGAGAATGTTACATCTGAATAAATATTTTTTTTAAAAGGCCACTCACAACAGTGAAGTAAGGATCTTCTATGATGAGTTCCTTTTGTGGATCAAATTCTCCTAACAAGGCAACTTTGGCTGTGCTGTTTGCTGGGGCTAGTTCGGTGATATCCCTGAAAAATGAAAATGTAGCACAACAATTTGTTAATGTGTCAGCTACATTTTTCTTTGAAATACAGTGGTACCTGGGAAATCAAATCCTTCAAAATTAAAACAACTTGGAATGTGAAAAAAAAAATGTGCAGGTAAATTTTGCCACAGAACTTGAGCGCTGCCTTGGAAACCAAACTCCTAGCTAGCATGTGCTCGCCACCGCACAGTGCCTACTCTACAGTTTGTTTTTGTGCACTGTGCCTAATTGCAGCGTCTCAACTTGCCGAAACCTCCTAATTATTTGTGCAGCTACTGGACGTTGCAGAACCAACCCCAACAGGCCCTGGCTGTTGTGTGGTTTTCTAGGCAAATTTACGTCCAGTAGTTTGCCATTGCTTTCTGGACGGTCGGCTTTCTTGATACCACTGTCGAAACCAACACAAGGCACATGGCCCGCAGCTAGGATCGAACCCGGCATCCCGGCATTACGAAGCGTTCGCATCGACTTAGCCACAGAGCAGACGTATACTGTAAATGACACAAGAGTTGAAACAAACAATTTAAATTTATTTGGTCATTTTCACATCATAAGGAAGAAAAGATGGTTGGAGAAACTAACACATGATGTGGCAAATCAAATCAGTTGCTGGTACAATTCTTTTTCTTTCTTTCTCTACTCCTTGAATGCCTTGCTGCATCAGGGCAGGAAGAGATCTCTGGATGGATTCTTCTGTTCACTTCGTATAAAGTACCTTTTAGTGTCTCTGATATTCCTGCGAGGTGGCCCTCTGGCTATGTTACCGTTGTTATCTGTAGAACATTGCTCTCTATGGTGCCCTGTCTGTTACATCCCCTTGCCTCGCCATCTTGATGAGAACTTGGATAATTAACACTACTTCGGACACACAGAAGTATCCTCTGTCTTATCATCATCATGTGCCCTGCTGATAAGCATAGGCTGTCATGTTTCACCATCTCTCACAGATCAGGTCAATGTTGTTGCTGACCCCATCAATGTGGTCAGGCCATTCAGATATTTATCTCTCTTTCTTCCTCTTGCTCTTTTCCCATCAATCTTGCCAGTTGTTACCAAGTTGTCTACCAAATCAAATCTAGTAAGAACTATTTTATGCCTAACTTATGCTTCTTTTTCTTCTTCTCTTCTACCTTGTACCTCAGTGAAGTGTCGGGGGAAGATGTAACATTCGTTGATGAGCTATGTCAAGAGCACTATTAAGACTGATGTTCATTTCTGCAAGGCTGTTCTTAGTGCCATCACTCTTATCTTTTCTGAGGTCTTCCGCTCGCTCTATACCCATTGTAACATTTCATTAAGGCTCGATGTGGCAGATAGTACCAGGGCATTCTGTTAGGTGTCCAAACCATTTCATTTGTTGTTCTTTGATGATCTGTAAGACTGGCTTTATTTCTAACATTCGTGTTATTTCGTATTCTGTCTTTCCGTGAAACTCTTGCAGCTCTTCTAATGCATTTAATGTCTGTTGTCATAATTTTACGTTCATTAGAGGATGTAAGTGTCCATCCACGTTTGGCATTGATAGCAAGCTACCAGTTAGGGTTACTAAAACCAATGAGTACAACATTATAACAACAGAGAAGAGATGGTTGAGTAACACAAAAGGATAACAAATAAAAAAGAGGAAATCAGAAGAATATACCAAACCAGTTATTAACCAATCAGCATGTCCTTTACCGAACATTGCTCTCTTCACAGCACACCTGAAAGTCTCTTTCTCTATCTCCCAGCCCTGTGTGCTTTCACAGCCAATGGCACCTTTAATGTCCTGTATCCACCTTCATTTTCCAGAAACTACACCTTCCATCATCGTTCTCTTCAGACCACCATGGCGTTGGACATGTCCCGAATACTTCAGTTTTCTAGAGAGGTAGAGAGGATGCTGTTTATGAACCTGTTCTTCTTGGTGTTCAGATCATGCAGGATGTCAAGATTTGTTCTGCTTGGTCCATGGTATTCTGAGAATGTTTCTATAGCCAAACCATTCCTACAGTTTATCAAAGAGTAATATATGAGATGGTTTGGTCATCTGACAAGAATGGCCTGGTACCAACTGCCACACAGGGAACCATGCTGAAGAAATTTAATGGACACAGCAAGGGGAATAACCACACAGTATATGGAATGACGGCATCAAGAACAGTCTTAAAGAAAGGAAGACCAACTTATACAATGCATTGGAGATTTGATTCAAGAACCGACATCACAGCACTCGGGGCATTCCCATAAGCGCTCCGTCCCCATCTTCAGCAGCCAGCGAAGAGTTTCGATACTAATGGTGCTAGTAACATTCTGATTAAGCATCTGCCAGAACCTTTCGTCACTCCCCGCTGCATCAATCTCACCAGACTGTGGTGATCCATCTGCTCCTCCCAACTGTACACGCTCTCCCACAAGGCACTAACCACGTCTGCCTTATGTATCAGTATTCCACCAAGTTTTGCAGAGCCAGCCAGTATGTCCGCCTGTTCATTTCCCAACACACCGGTGTGACCCAGTGAAAAAATCCATACAATACTCCTCACTGGTGTCCTCCGCAGCGAAGCATGCCACTCTGCACGAAGCATACCTGTTCTGATCTTCCTCAGCATGCTTTCTGAATCAGTTACAATCACGATGTGTGTGTATGCCGTGTCCTCTAGCCAGCGGAAAGCTGCAGTGACCGCCTCCACCTCCATTTTAAGCTGGATGTTGTGGTATTCTATGCTAGGCTCTCCTGCACCAAACGTCGACCAATAACTTTTACTAAGAAGCCCCAAGCACTTCTTTTGCCTCTTGACACTGAACCGTCTGTCTAAATTATCAAATCCTCTGAGCGAGCATTATCTTGAATTAATTGCTGAATTTCCACCTTTGTGGCACCTGCTGGCCAGTCTCTGCATTCCCGGCTCAGTTTGACTGTTCAGGTGGCACTTTGACCCACTCCTCTCCTCGCCTAAGGATGCAAACCTGTCTGATTGTGTCTTCTGTCTGAGCCATCCATGACCTCCCTCTTATCAGCCGCTGACCCTTAACTGCACTCAGAGCTTCATGCAGAGGGTGTTCTGTGTCTGCAGCTACCCTGAGATATGACTTCGCCTGCATCACCTTGTGCCTGCCTGAAACCGTCGGCAAACCAAGGATGTATCGCATACACACCACTGGGGTGTCTCTGGTGCAACCCAGAATGACCCGCACAGCCGCATTCTGTATGCGCTTGTTTGTCCCTCTGACTCTTTGCATTGGAGAGAGATCAAAGAAGATTCTCACATTTCCCTACCACTTTGATGAAGCAAGTGGAGGAGGAGAAGAAGAAGAAGAAGACATCTATAACACACAAGACAAATAAATATTATCGTACAAGTACATACGATATGTTTTCATGATCCATTCCAAATATGTACTCGAATGTGGTGAAGTCTGCTTGTGTTATCTGTTAAAGAAGACAATAATTTTCAGTCTGTGATACACAATTACACGTTTAAAATTCTCAAGCATTCATTCATTACACCAGTGTGGTTTTTGTGGCCCAACTGTGGGGGGAGGAGGGCAGGGGGAAACAAGAGCAAAGAGCAGACCCACTGTCTCCCTATCAAGCATGTCCTAAGAGTAAACTAATTGGGGATTTCTTTTTTCAAAGTTGGAGTGCATCTACCAGAGAGGAAGGAACCAACAGTCTGCATACATGTAAGCCAGACCTGTGAAATGAATATGCATGCAAAGTTCAAGTTCTTCAACTAGACTACACTCTAAAAGAGGTGGAACAACCAGAATTGTCTGCTGAAGTTTACAGCCAGGGAATACAATCTTGTGCTCATGACACACTCTGTTTTGGTTTTTTTTTGTTATTACTTAACTACAAATGCTGTGCCAGCACTATCAATCACCCACTGTAAGATCAAAGAGTACTCAGTGTCAAATCAATCACCCACTGTAAGATCAAAGAGTACTCAGTGTCAAATCAATCACCCACTGTAAGATCAAAGAGTACTCAGTGTCAAATCAATCACCCACTGTAAGATCAAAGAATACTCAGTGACAAAGAAGAAAATGCACTCAGACAATATCTAAAAAGTGACCCTTTACTGCCCTTATTCAACTTCTTTTCCTTTGAAGTTACAGAGCATCTGCCTGCGGGCAAAGAACCAACTGTCTGCACATAAATAATTCAGATCTATCAAACAACTGTGCATGCAAAACTGGCTTTGTAGTTAGGGAATACAAATCAGATGCCTGAGAAAGGCTGCAGAGGTGACCACAAGAGATCAAATCAGGAATTTCTAGCAAATTAAGTCAGCACAGAACCCATTCTACATACAAAGACAGCAAATAAAATGGGTTGCTCACTTCAAGAAAATGTTAGTTGCTTGTCGTTTACGGGATGTTGCAGAACCAACCCCAGCACTGTTTGGCTGTTTGTGATTTCATTAGGCAATTTTATGTTCAGTATGTCACTGCACTGTCAGCGACCGGCTCTCTATACCACTATCGAAACCCACATAAAGCACAAGGCAGACCAACAAGAACATGGATAGATAACATCAAAGAAACTCTACAACAGCACAATGTGTCTATGTTCGGCCAGAAGAACAAAAAGTAGAAACTTATATCTCTCTTGCCACCTGAAGCAGTAAAGGAAAGAGAGTTAACAAGACGCCCTCAATGGACTGCAGGATATGCTGCGGTAGTAACCTTCTATCTATTATGGGTGCTCCAATTATAACATCCTTGAAGGCTGAACTGAATATCTGGCATGTGTCCTGAGGGAGTGGCATCCAGGATTTGACTCTTTCAGTTACAGGGGTCCAACCTTCAGAAACAGCCCAGTGGGTGAATAAAAACAGCCGGTCAGTCTTGTTCTATCATAGGGGTAGAATTAAAAAAATGTGTGTGTGGATGTGTTGGAAGGATCGTCTTCTCTGCATTGTGTGTTGTACCCCATATAGCTCATTCTATAGAATGGCTTGCTGCCTGCAGATAGCGTCACACAAAGCACAAGCTCTGCTGCTCTGGTAATGATCCCAAAAGATTTATGTAAAAACTGCATCATGAACTGAAGGAAACGTCCATGAAATGAACTCTCCATTTTCAGAGCACAAGGCAAACAGCTTGACCACTTCGCCATTGAAGCTCCTAATGTTTAGTATTTTTTCTTCTATCTTGCATTTGAGACATGTCTTAATCTATTTAGTGTTTCTTTTCCATCTTGTGATGTAAAATCATCTTAGCATTTACAGTAGAATATCAACATACAACAATATATGCTGATATTCAAACACAAATACAGATTCAATCTGTTTACATCACCACTGATCACTGCCAACATGAGGGCTGACTGAAATGGCTGAGGAATACTGAGAGAATGCCAATGACAGAGAGAAGACCATACACAAGGCAGCTGACCAGATTGTGACCAGTACCATAAGTACTGGAACTCTGCACTGGCTGCTGAAGATGAGGATGGAGCATGTATGGAAATGCCCCGTGTGCTGTGATGTCAATTCTTGACTCAACTCAACTCAATTCAGGACAGCTGAATGGTCGTAGGCTACGAGGCAGACCCAGAAGACAATGGAGAGATAATATCCAGACAGACCTACAAACACTTGGTGTCACCAGATGGAAAGAGAAGGCCAACCAGGGAGATGAATGGAGGCAGGTCATATATGCAACAATCAACCTCAAGGGCTCGGAATGCTGAAGACGGAGACGATGAACATGAAACACAATTACAAGTACCAATTATGAAAGAACTCACACCCCGTGGGGGTTCTAGGACCCTATTTATTACGGGAAAAAATAACACACACCCCCCCCCTTCCCCCTTACAAAACGAGCATATTGTTAAAGGCAATTAATTAATGGTTTGCTGAAATCAGATGTGTAGGGTCTAAAAGCACAGATATCACAACTTAGCTGTAAATCACAATATATCAACCACTCAAGAAGTAGCTACTCACTAGTCGCCCTTTATGTTTGTATCCATGGATACCATGTTTCTTCAACACTTTCATGGTTCTTTCATCCGGAGGGTAGCCAACATGCCAGTCCCCTGTGCCAGCACTATCAATCACCCACTGTAAGATCAAAGAGTACTTAGTGAAAAATCAATCACCCACTGTAAGATCAAAGAATACTCAGTGACTAATCAATCACCCACTATAAGATCAAAGAGTACTTAGTCAAAAATCAATCACCCACTGTAAGATCAAAGAATACTCAGTGACTAATCAATCACCCACTATAAGATCAAAGAGTACTTAGTGAAAAATCAATCACCCACTGTAAGATCAAAGAATACTCAGTGACAAATCAATCACCCACTATAAGATCAAACAGTACTCGGAGACGAAGGCAAATATGAATTCAGACAATATCTCTAAGTTGTCCTCATATGACTTTTCCTTTGAAGTTGTAGTGCATCTGCACGGGGTGAGGAACCAACTGTCTGCACAAGAACAACCCAGATCTATAAAATGACTATGTAAGCAAAACTTGTTTCATGCAGGGACAAGAACCTAGACCTAATTAAACACTCTGGTGATTTTCTTGTGCAAGCCATGTATTCAAACTTATCCAGGTATGGATCTCCTTGTCTTCTCCTTGCTATTTTCCTAAAAATTTACCACCAGTTGTCACCAAATTTTATAGTCTCCCACCCAATAAAATCTCCACTTTTGCATCTTATTTTTCTAGTCAGTTTATGGTTTTCCTCTGTTTCTTGCCTCATTTGTTTTTAGATCCACTTTGCAATTTTCACAGAAACAATGTACAGTTGAATTTTTTTTTTTTTTTAGATACTTATGTTAATTAGATTTAAAAATTAGACAATTTTGAAAACAAATGTCTTAGAAGAATATGAAATCTCCACTAGACAATTCCAATATGCAAGTAAGACAAGAGACCAAGCAAAGATAATGTATCCAATTGTATAAGAAAGCGCTGCTGGAACTACATGGGTCATGCACTCAGAGTGGATAAGACCAGACTCCCCCATCAAGCCTTCATATGGACACTGGAAGGAAAAAAACAGGGAAGACAAAGAGAGACTGCGTAGAACCATCACCAGAAAAGTCTCAACCATGGGCCTAATAAACATCAGAGATCTAAAACAGGTGGCAATGAACTGCCAGACATGGAGAGCTATGACCTCTGCCCTGTGTGCCACCTTAGGCTCAAGAGAAAAGACTAACTATGTTAAGCAAAAAAGCAGTTTCTGGATCAACAAACCTGATCTTGCAGTCCCCTCTCTTTGACCAGGTGTTCAAACACGCCCTCTGCCATTGTAGACCTGCAGATATTACCTAAGGCGAAATAATAATAATATACTTGTGTTTGTATTGCTAAAGCTGTGTAGTTCTCACATTTAAGACCTGTTTGTATTGCTAAAGCTGTGTAGTTCTCACATTTAAGACCTGTTTGTATTGCTAAAGCTGTGTAGTTCTCACATTTAAGACCTGTTTGCATTGCTAAAGCTGTGTAGTTCTCACATTTAAGACCTGTTTGTATTGCTAAAGCTGTGTAGTTCTCACATTTAAGACCTGTTTGTATTGCTAAAGCTGTGTAGTTCTCACATTTAAGACCTGTTTGCATTGCTAAAGCTGTGTAGTTCTCACATTAAAGACCTGATTGTATTGCTAAAGCTTTGTGGTTCTCACATTTAAGACCTGTTTGTATTGTTAAAGCTATGTAGTTCTCACATTTAAGACCTGTTTGCATTGCTACAGCTGTGTAGTTCTCACATTTAAGACCTGATTGTATTGTTAAAGCTATGTAGTTCTCACATTTAAGACCTGATTGTATTGCTAAAGCTATGTAGTTCTCACATTTAAGACCTGTCTCTACGGCAGTGTAGGACAGGGGATCTTCAGCCAGATGATTTATGACTGCATGGCTAGTGCATGAATATTGAATTAAGAATCAACATCACCCCCATAAGAGCTTCGTCCCCATCTTCAGCAGCAAACAAGAGTTCTAATTCCGATGCTACCAGTAACTGTCTGATTGTATATCTGTCTGGCCTTTCCCTTAAGTGTTGAGCATCGGCCAGATCCCCTTGCAACTGGCAGCACCATTCTCCTCAGACCGTAATGGTCTATTTGTGTCTCTGCACTGTTGACTTGCCCCATGGTGAGTGAAGAACTGTTTTGTGAAGTTTTGTGTGTAAAGTTAACACCTGTTTAATTTTTTTTTTATCTACTAACTATAACAGTAATAGCGTTTAAAATTAAATATATACATATAAATGAGATTCAGAATATTTATAAAAATATATAATTTTGTAGGGATTAAAAATGTGTTACATTCTCTAGTGCATTTTTTAAACTACTGGCTCTCCAATTTTTGTAAAGAGAAATTAATGGGCCTAAAACTTGTAGTCAAAAAGTTAGAGTCTCTACCAGTTTGAACATTAGGGTGATCCGGCGTACACACACACAAAACAGTCATGTCAACTCAAAGTTTCCTACCTTAGCGAAAGCGTTTTTGTTGTGTCTGTGTACCAGTAAAGTAAAAATGTAGGTTTTTACTCACTTCTATAGCACACTTAATTAATGTTCTCAGTAAAACATGATATGTGTAACACCCATGCTTTCTGGAAACTTGGACTGTTACTGTTATTTGTTATCATTAATGCCCTTTCTTCTAGCAGCCTCGGCAAGCCCCGGGCTTGCAAGGAATTCGATACAGCGTCAATTTTATTTACTTAATTCTTTTCCTATCCCCAAACCGATGTTATGTAAAATTTTAAGAGGACAATAAAGTAAAATAACACACATACCTAGACAAACAAAGAGAACGGAATGCTTGGCTGTCATGTTGAAATTACGAAGCCTGTATCGTTGTGTAACAGGTTAGAGTTAGAGAGAACGGCGGCGGCTAGCAGACGTGGGTCAGGGTTGCCAGATAGAAAACTTTATTTTATGCCAAACTATTACTCAGAAAATGCCAGAAAATGCCAAATAAAGTTAGTTAGTTAGTTAGTTAGTTAGTTAGTTAGTTGGGTTATCCTCATTGCACTCCGGACATGTCCATAGGTGCTCAGATCCTCCCCTAGTATGAACCCCAACGTCCGATGGCTAATAGTACCAGTTCTATGTTAATTAACAAGTCTTCTGGCGTAGCTGGTGTGCGTCTCGTTTTTTGCTGTGCCGATCTTAATTCCCAAGTCTGCCATTCTGGCGAGTGATCTGGATTCACTGCCACCAAAGTCGTCTATCCTTCCCATTTCTCTGAGGGCATTGATAATATCAGCATGATCCATAGGCTGACCGTCGGTAGTGATAGCGGATCCAGCCAACCTGTCAGCTCTTTCATTTCCATCGACGCCTGCGTGTCCCGGAACAAAAATAAAGGTGACTCCACGGACAGTGGACTTCTGTAATGATTCAAGCCATTGTCTTCGCACTGAACCTGCCGGAACCCTCCGGATCATACTCATTGAATCACTGAGTATACACACGCGGGTGTATTTTTGTGTTTCAAGCCAGGCAAGCGCTTGTGTCACTGCCATCACCTCCATCGTCATGCTGCTGGTTGTCATGGAGAAGGCGCCGTTGGCTTCTTTGACTGTTCTGCCCGCTGAGCGTGCTGTAAATGCCCATGCGCTTCTTCTTTGGCGTATAACGGATCCGTCTGTATAGATTATTGCATCTGCTTCGTCTGAATTTTCACCGATGAGAGCGTTGACCTCTGCATTAACAGCAACAGGATTCTCTTCTCTACATCGCCTGTTGAGTGTGACAATACAGGAAAATGTACAAATAAACGTTTGAGGCACAGGTATCCATTCTGCACCAGGTATGATGTCGGTTAGGCTGCATATTTGCCTAATAACATCTTCTGCTCCACCTAGCCACGATTTTCCCCTCTTCAGTCTGTCGCCCTTTTCAGTAAAAAGCGCTTGATGCAGTGGGTGTTTCTTATCAGCACATATTTTGAGATATGCCCGAGCCCTCCACATCCTGATCCTTTGGTTCATTGTTGGAAAGTCAAGTAGATACCTCATTGCTCCACAGGATGTGTCTCTAGTACATCCCAAAATAATGCGCATGGCTTCATTTTGCACCTTTTCGAGTCGTTCAATCTGGGTAGCACTGACAGTGAGGATGGCCAGAGCGTATTCAATGGGGGAAAGGACCAGACCGTAGAATAGAAGTATTAGTAGTCTTTGCTCAATGTTGGAAGCAGCCATAATCCTCATTGCAGATAGACCTTTGCGTGCTTTTGTTATCACATGGTCAATGTGTTCCCTAAATGACAAGCTGCGATCGAACCTCACCCCGAGAAACGTCATAACGTTGGTTCTGATCAATACATTATCAAATAAAGTGTAACATTGTACTAACTTCACATCAAAAGCTCTAGATTGAATTCTTCACTGTCATCCTCACTGGAACCAGTGGAAGATACAGCGTGAACCTTTTCGGATATAAAATATTTAAGCATTTTCTTAGATGGGATGAAGTCTTTGCAAATAATTTATAATGATGCCATATTTCTTGTTCCGAAAATCATCAATAAGTAATCCTTAAGTGCAGGCGACATAATATTTTGGTTATTTATACGATGTTCTCCCCATTTACACACCACCGGTTGTAGGTCAACTCCGTTGATGAGTTGGTTGGACTAGTCTATTGTGGTCGAGGTTATGGGTGTCGCAGTCTGTTGTTGTCTGGCATTTACGTTTTTATTTCAGAGAAAGAGACGACCTGTGACATAGATTTTGCCACTCTCTATAGGGTTTGTGTTTTTGACCCAGTATCAGGCTGGGCAAATTCAAAAAGGTAAAATCAACAAAAACGCATTCGCTCCATCTATGCTAGACTCTGCGAGAACTGGTTACTGGCGGTTGATCTGCCAGGCCATGAAAGGTACCCCGTGGTAATCCGGAAGACCGGTCTGCGACCTGACATAGTTCTCCACTCTGCGGAGAAACGGCAGCTCATCCTGATTGAACTGACCGTCCCGTATGAGTCGCGTATGGACGAAAATCACACGTACAAGCTCGAGAATGGTGAAACTATGGGGGTGACTGCAGTCAAGCTAATACAATGAATTCCAGAGAAATATGACTAAAAAGCTCAACAAAATAGGAAAAAGGAAAACGTGCACAAAACAACACAACGTAACGTTTCGACCGGGCGGCCTTTTTCAAACAGAAGTGGACTACACAAACGAGGAATGGAGAGTATGTAGATCTCTAAGGGGTGACGTGAGCGACGTTTAAAAAATTTGATGCGGAATAAATGAAATAAAATAAAATAAACGATGGCTAAAAAATATAGTCACAATACTGGGAATAAAAGAAATGCAAGTGTTAATGATACATAAATGATATTGATAAGAAATAGAATATGGTAATAATATGAAATAAAATAAAATAATTTACATTTAAAATGTAATAAGATTAGAACTATTTAGATGAAGGTATGTTGGATATTGATACCTCTTGGACTAAGAACGCCAAGGCTGTGGATAAGGCGATTTTCCAAAGCGAGGCGGGTAGTATGATCGCCAGAGCAAGATTTTAATGCTGTGACAGATATGTCATCTTTACCGCTGTGGTCAGGGCTATTAAAATGAAGAGGGATTGGTTTGAGTGTCTTCTTGTCGATATCAGAGAGGTGTTCCCGGAAACGATCAGCTAGCTTCCTGCCAGTCTCCCCAATGTATGCCATGCTGCATCGTTTGCAGATAATTGCATAAATTACGTTGCGGGATTCGCAAGTAAAAGGTTCCCTAATTTGAAAAGAAACCATTAGGGAAACTGACCGAAGAAGTCTGGACAACGAAAGGACATGTTTTGCAGGTGCTGCGTGAGCACTGAGTAGTCCCAAGAGGAAGTGCTGTATGGATCGGTGGGAGTCGGCTTCGGACAAGTATGTCTTTAAGGTTGCGATCTCGTCTGTAAACTAATCTAGGTTTCTCGCTAAAGATAATACTGGTGTCCGGATCAGAGCGGAGGATGTCCAAATGACGAAAGAATACTTTGGAAGCAACCACATTGTTAGGGTGAAAAGTCAAGATCAATTTAGGTCCCTCATTGGTGGAGTTACGTTTGGTAGGAAAAGCATCTCTCCTGGTGATTGCTAAAACTTTGTTTAGAGCCCCTTGTAGAATGTGTTCCGGATAGAAACGGGCACGGAAGAATTCAAGAAGTTCAACTGATTTATCAAAGAAGTCAGAATCGTCAGAGCACAACCTGCGCAATCGAAGGAGCTGTGAATATGGAATAGAATTTTTACACGGTAGTGGGTGAGAAGACGTATAGAGGAGATAATTGTGAGAATCCGTGGGTTTGTAGTAGGCTGTGGTTTTCAGACACGGGAAATCGATGCTAATCGTGATGTCAAGAAAGTTAACTGAAGTGGTGGAGATCAGTGAGGTGAATTTGATAGCCGGATTGAAATTGTTGATGTAAGTAATAAATTGGTCAAGCTCAACCATGGACATTTCGGTGATACCAACGCCATCATCTATGTATCTCCTATACACCTCCGGAAGCTCGAGAAATACGGTGCTTTAGCAGCCGGTCTGAGGAGAGACGAGGCGTACGCAGTACCTGTCTTTGCCGTCGAAGTGGGAGCGAGAGGTCTCGTCTCCACTTCACTGTACAATGTGATTAAAGAACTAGGATTGCTCGGTAATGAACGGAAACGAACACTTAAAAAACTGGGCGAGGTAGCCGAGAGGGCCTCGAGCTGGCTTTGGACGCAACGAAACAACGTAGGGGACGGGCCTCGGTGAGCTGGTCCCGGTTTCTAGTGGAAAAGGGTTTCTTACCCTTTGAAAGTCGATCGTGTCAGAATTGTCTGCCAGTGATCCTCTGCCACCAGCTAACAAAGTTCAACATGTGTCCGGTAAACCAATCGTAAGCTTGTCGCTCGGTCGTCCAGGTATGCTGACTGCTCTAATTAGGCTGCCGTGGCGACTTCTTATCTCACAGTACCTTATGCAAATCACAAAGTCGTCTTGTCCCTATCCGAAAGAAAAACACTATCCGGTAATTTCGTGCAGCAGGGTACCAGCCCTGAGCTTCATGAACTCAGGTGGGCCCACCTCTAAAAACGTCTAGGAGATCGTGGGCCGAAACGTTTGTCGACGAGGATAACTTCTACTGAAGTACTGCTGTACTTGCTCCCTGTGAGTTTATTCCCTCTAAATGTTTTAGAAGTGTTAAAAGCTCTGGCATGGTGAAATATACAACACGTAGTATGATCGCAGGTGCGGAATATCCCTGTGACCTTGTTTGAAAGTCGGATCGCTTGAGGCCAACCTATCAGAAGTGAGGTAGTCAGTAGGTCGTCCAATCAGAAGCGAGCTATTATGTGGCGGTGTATAAATGGGGTGACCAGGGTAAAATTTGCCATTATTTCTTGTATTAGCCATGAACATTTAGTTATATGCAACTGTGTGTGCTCCAATGTACTCCCCCGGCCATGCGCTCTCATGATTTCACTTAGATGATCAATTGTGCGTATTGCACAATGGCAGGTCATGCCTACAGCCAGTTGCAACTCTGCTGCCTTTAACTGTATCATTACTTTGCCTAGGAGTCTTTGTTGTAATAAGCTGTAACTGGCTTTTTGACGGAGTATTTATCCTGTGTTTTTCGGATTTGTCATGATTTGATATGCTACTAATTCTTGATGCAACAGTACACTGACACAGTTTGCAATACGCTGCGTCTGACACGTTTGAAGATCTTTTGAGCCATGGGTATGTTTTCTTCCAATTACTATTATACTTGCGATATCATAAGGGGCTTTCCATTTTTTGGGATAATGTGGCCATTGTTTAGTTAGTTAGTTGGGTTATCTTTGCACTCCGGACATGTCCATAGGTGCTCAGATGCTCCCCTCAGTATGAATTCCAACGTCCGATGGCTAATAGTTCTATGTTGATTAACAAGTCTTCTGGCGTGTCTGGTGTGTGTCTCGTTTTTTTTTTTTTTTTTTTTTGCCGATTTTAATTCCTAAGTCTGCCATTCTTTCGAATGATGTGGATTCACTGCCACCAACGTCGTCTATCCTTCCCATTTTTTGAGGGCATTAATAATATCAGCATGATAGGCTGACCGTCGGTAGTGATAGCTGTTGTAATCTTATAGTCCAAGAGTTAAAGTTTCTTCGAGTTTCTTCTAGTGGTCACAGCGCAGGTGAAAGGTTCACACAGCGGCCACCGGTCGGGTCTGTTACCTGGGATACCAGCTAATTGAATGCTGGGCGATTAACACAAAGGCTCCTGCAGAACACAAAGGATTCGGCAGTCAAGATATTTCCCTTGTTCGAAGCAGACGTTCCTTCTTTGTGAAGTTTGATTAACCGTACTTACACGGGAGACAGTTTAATGTCTATTTATTTATTATAATGGCAGGAGTCCATTGAGAAAAGAGTGTAATTCTTTTATATTCTCAGAGTAGATAATAAAGAGTTATTATCGTACGTTTTTATTGAATAATCATCATCATCTTGTGACGTGTAACTTTAATGCCATTAAAGTTTATGTGGCCTGTCACAAGCGTTATTGTTGGCTTGTAAAGGTAGCGACTGTATTACATGATGCTGTGTCGGTGCCAAGTGTGCCAGTTATAGAATGCAGGACTTCACTGTAGCACATCCATCAAGGAGATATCCAGCGGAATACTAAAATAGGCACCCTAGGCCTAAATACTTGGTTGAATATAAAGTATACAAAAGAATGTACAAATTAAGTGTACAATAGTGGATGGCCAAGCCGGTCCTTTGATGGATTTATAAACAGTGTTGATTAATCCTGTGTTCGTGCTACAGACTGATGATCGTTTGAACGAATACATAAAACTGTTCTACATAAAGTTATAAATTAACGGATCCTGAAAGGAGTTATAAACTATTTTTTTTTTAAGTGTATGCAGTGCTAACGGGTGTTTCTAGCAGCTTTACGAACTTATCGGACATACGTGAACTAACAGTAGGCCTTAATTGATTGCCATTTACAGCTGTATAAAGTGCTGGTGACATTAGCAGTTTTTTTTTGACTCTATAGAATTACGCGTTTGTTCTACCGTAATTGACATTCTTCAACGGAGTTCAGCAGTGGATGCTTGAGTTTCGCATCATTACTACTAGGTCCCTGTTCACAGTACGTCGCCTAAGGATCGCAGTACGTCGCCTAAGGATCGCAGTACGTCGCCTAAGGATCGCAGTACGACGCCTGAGGATCGCAGTACGACGCCTGAGGATCGCAGTACGACGCCTGAGGATCGCAGTACGACGCCTAAGGATAGCAGTACGACGCCTAAGGATCGCATCTGTGGATTTAAATCGGGTAATGTTTTTTGTTGACGGATGGGAGTTGTTTTGTGTGCTCGTTTCGTCTCATAACATATCCGAGGTGTTAGAGTGAATGATTATCATCCATGTTTTCTGTTATTTGTAACTTTAATATATCAGCTCATTGAGTTTGGGATGACATATTAGTTCTTTTCTTCAGCTTTTCTTGTCAAATTGGCGGCTCTGATATAGAGGATATGCAAATATTCGTGGCCTTTCTGACAATTAGTCGCTAAAATTGTATGCGTTAAGTGTGTTTCCGTCGTCACGTCATTGGTGTGCTCTTCTGTTTACTTTTCATGATTTCTTTTTTATAACAGGCTTGTGGTGTCAACTTTATTTTTACTATTCGATTCTCTCAACGTTGTCGTTTTGTACATTCGTTGCAGTGAACGAAGTGTAGCGTCTTGTTTGTCAACCATTGTTTGTCTCATTTTTTTTTTCCCCATTTATTATTATTTTATATTTTCTGTATTGCATAATATATCGAGTTATAATGGCTTCCTTTGCGGATTTTGTTGAGCTAGGCCGATCTATGAGTTTAGAGGGGCCAGAGTTGGTAAAATTTGCCGAAGCCAGATTAAAAGAAATTACAGAGAGAGAAGAAAGAGCGTTAGAAAGACAGCAGAAGAAAATTGACTCTGAGTTGAAGATACAACTTCTTAATGCAGAAAAAGAAAAAGCAGAGGCAGAAAAAGAAAAAGCAGAGGCAGAAAAAGGAAAAGCAGAGGCAGAAAGACTAAAACTAAAAGAAGAGTCAGAAATGCTAATTTGTGTAGAAAGAGAAAAGGCTGAACTACAAATAAGGCTAGAAAAGGAAAAGTTAGAGGCAGAACGGGTACTTAAGGAACAGGAAATAGCATTTAAAAGAGAGCAGATGTTGCAGCAGATGCAGGAAAATGATAAGCAGCAGCAATTTAAAGATCGAGAATTAGAATTGTCTCACAAGCAGCAACAACTTAGATTCGACACTGAGATAGAAATTGCTAGAGTAGAGAGAGATAAAATGATTGCTATTAAGGAGGCCGAGAGTAAGAAAAGTGTGGAGATGGATCAGCTCTCCAACCGAGACAGGAATAATGGGTCATACAGGCCGAAGTTGCCCTTTTTAACAACAAATGATTGTTTACACTCTTTTTTGGACAGATTCCAAGAAACGATGTCGTCAGCCCAGATTCCTGAGACACAGTGGGTAGCTCGTCTTAGAGATCTACTAACCGGTACAGTCTTAAACACGTTCACTAACTTACCATTGGAAGACCGTGCATCATTCCAGACAGTGCGTCAGAAATTATTGGCTTCCCAAAATTTGACAGAGGAAAACTACCGTCAAAAATTCAAAAACACAATGCCTTCCTCTGAAAAAAGTTTTGGTGATTTTGTTGCCAATGTTAAGACCTTGTTTTCTAGGTGGACAACTCTGGCGCAGGTCGGTAATTCTTATGATCGTCTAGCAGACCTGATGATTAGGGATAAGATTCTGTCCTGTTGTAGCACAGGATTGTTTGCTTTCTTTCAAGAAAGAAAACCACCATCTATTGAGGAAATGGTGAAACTGGGTGAGCAATATATGAGTGCTCATCCTGGCAAGTCATTGCAAAAGGAAAGTTATACAGAACCTATTCCTGCCGCATCTAGCATGCGCGTGAACCGCTCACATTATTCGCAAAATAATGTTGCTCAGAAACCTCACACTTTTGGCAGAGCAGGTCACTTTAGAAGCCACAGCTATGATCGTTCCAGACGACCAGATAGAGCCTTTCAGAAGACAGAACAGTCACATAGGTACTTTAGCCGGCCTAGAGGTTGTCAGTACTGTTCTTCCTGGCGTCACCGATCAGACCAGTGTCATCACAAAGGTTATAGACGGGATGACGAATCTCCGACACCAGACAGGAGAAGGCACCATGATAACAACATTAAATGCTTTGTGTGTGGGGGGGAATCACCTGAAAAGATTCTGTCCTAGAGTTACACCAAGACAGGGCAATGCAGTTCAGGTAGAGGACATAACACATGCCGGCCACAGCGATACAGTACAGGTCAGAGTTCGACCTGATATATTGTATCCTGCTTTGTCCGCTATGCCTACAGAATGTGGATTACCTCTTCATTTTGGGTACATTGGCAAGGTAAGATGCACAGTTCTAAGGGACACAGGCGCGAACGTTATCGGCGTGGCAAGATACTTAGTCCCTGCATCTGCCTATACAGGGAGGTATGCTAAATGCCGCACATTCGGTGGAAATCTTGAAAAATATCCACTTGCAATTGTGAAAATTAGATGTCCCCATTTTACCGGAGTTGCAGAGGTATGTGTCGTAAACCGAGGTTCACCAGATATCATTCTTGGTACAGTTCCAGGTGTGCGAGCTTGTACAACAGAAGATATTAAGAAATGGAACAACGACAATGACACAGTGGCCAATGCTGTTACACGAGCACAGCAGCAGCGCATAGACAGATATAGTGCTCTCAACCAGTTACCAGAAGCACCACAGACTGATCGGATAACAATTGAGTGTGGTTTGACTGAAAACACACCAGTTTCAGCATCACCATCAGTCACTGCAGCATCATTTGCAGCTGCGCAGAAGGCAGATCCAACTTTGAAAAAGTGTTTTGAGAAAGCGATGTTGCCAGGTTACCAACATGCCAGAAATGGGAAATGGCAATTTTATGTCAAGAATGGACTGTTGATGCGTTACTTCGAGGCTGCACTCCATATTTACAAACAACTAGTGGTACCTAAAGCACATAGGGTCGAGGTTCTAAAGACTGCACATGATATTCCTTTTGCAGGGCACTTAGGTACTGGTAAGACACAGAGAAGGATTCTTTCTCAATTTTACTGGCCAGGTTTCTCTAAAGACATCAAGACATATTGCAGGTCATGTCAGCAGTGTCAACGGATGGCAAGAAAGGATGCATCACAAAATGCTCCAATCCAAAAGACAGACTTACCATTTCGTCCATTCGAGAAAGTAGCTATCGACATTGTTGGACCACTTTCTATTATGTCAAAAAGAGGATATCGCTACATATTAACCTTTATTGACCTTGCTTCTCGTTGGCCCGAGGCGGTGCCGATGAAATTTATCACCACAGAGGCAGTAGCTGAAGCTCTTATATCTATATTTTCTAGACTAGGGTTTCCTGATACCATTTTATCAGACCATGGATCTCAGTTCATCTCAGAGACCATGCAGTCTTTTGACAAACTTCTGTCGATCGCACACGTATTTTCAGCTCGGTATAATCCGAAGTCAAATGGTGTGGTAGAAAATTTTAACGGGCGCTTAAAAGCCATGCTAGCAAAAGTTACAGCTGAATTTCCAGATGACTGGGATAGGTATCTGCCTGCTGTACTTTTTGCATACAGGGAGGTTCCGCAAGCCAGTACTGGATTTTCACCTTTTGAGCTTGTTTACGGTGCCAATCCAAGAGGCCCTTTGTCTATTTTAAAAGATCAGTGGTCAGACCGAGACAGGGAGGGTTCTCTTGAAACATACTCTGAGTTTGTGACAGAGTTGCGTCACAAAATTATCTCTGGTTGTGAAATTGCTAGACAAAGCCTGGATGTTGCAGGAAGTCGACACCGTGAATATGCTAACAAGGGACGTCGACTGATTTCATTGAAACCTTCTGAGCAGGTTCTTCTTCTTCTACCAGACACGTCAAATCGACTGTTGACATGCTGGCAGGGTCCATTCGAGGTAGTGAAAAAGATTTCATCTGTAGACTATCTGGTTGATGTGAGAGGACATAGAAAAGTATACCACATTAATATGCTCAAGCTTTTTAAACCACGTCCAGCAGAACTAGAGACAGTTATCGATACTGCTAATAGGGAGATTGAGAACACAGATAGGCTTAATTCAGACGCTAATTTCTGTTACGTTGTTGACGAAACTCCATGTAATGCTGAGGAAAGTACCTCATTGCATATTGTGTTGCCTGCATTAGAGCCAAAGGAGTCTTGGAAAGATGTAGAAATTTCACCATCTATTTCCCAAGAATACCAACATAAATTCCAACAACTCTTACAGAAATTTCCAACTACGTTTACTGACATTCCGGGTAGAACAACGCAAGCTGTACACACCATTAAGTTAGTTGATGATTGTCCAATCAAGTTGCGACCATATAATCTACCGCTACACTATCAGGAAGCGGTTGAGAAGGAAATTGACGAGATGTTGCGTCTAGGAATCATAGAACCATCCTCATCACCATATTCTTTTCCCATGGTAATTGTTAAGAAGAAGGATGGAAACATTCGCATCTGTATTGACTACAGAAAATTAAACCGTGTTACTGTTTTAGATGCAGAAAATATGCCAAATATAGAGGATTTGTTTCACAGGTTAGCAGGAGCTAAATATTTCACAAGGCTAGATTTGTCAAAAGGATATTGGCAAATCCCACTTGCTGAGGAGGCTAGACAATATACTGCCTTCCAGACACCTCGAGGCTTGTTTCAATTTAGATATTTGAGTTTTGGGCTAACCAATGCTCCAGCTACATTCACACGCTTGGTTAGGAAGTTAGCTCAAGGTCGTTCAGACGTTATCTACTATTTAGATGATCTCTTACTATTTCATAATGATCTGGATGCACACATTCAGGGTTTGAAATCTCTTCTTGATAAAATTAAAAGTTTTGGCTTAACCATCCGACCTTCTAAGGTCCAGATAGCATTTCATGAGCTAACATTTTTGGGTCATGTTGTTGGAAATGGTCTACTTAAACCAGAAGACAATAATGTGGGCAAAATTCTAAAAATCCCTACCCCAAAAACCAAAAAGCATGTTAGAGCTCTACTGGGTCTGTGTAACTTCTACGCTAAATTTATTCCCCATTATTCCTCTATAACATCTGTGTTGTCTGAGTTGACAAGAAAGACGATGCCTCGAGAGGTGTTTTGGGATGAATCCTGCGCACAAGCACTCAGCCAGATACAAAGAACATTTAACAATAAACCATTTCTGAGATTGCCTAATCTATCACTTGATTTTTATGTTTCCTCAGATGCTTCAAATGTCGCACTGGGAGCAGTAATTTCCCAAATGTACGATGGGACTTTACATCCTTGCCTCTATGCAAGTCGCAAATTGTCCGACACTGAAACACGCTATAGTGTCGGAGAGAGAGAAGCACTGGGAATTTACTGGTCCATCTTTAAATTCTCCAGGTACCTAATAGGGAGAACGTTTTATGTAATTACAGACCACAAGTCACTTGCTGTTTTGAACACAGGGTCTGTAACAAATGCCCGTATTCTTCGTTGGACATTGTTTCTTCAGACGTTTAACTATACCATCATCTACCGGAGTGGTAAGGAGAACGTACTTGCTGACTATTTGTCCAGATTACCTTGTACGTCATGAGACAATCAGTTCCTTTTCACATTGGAATTTTTATACCTCACTACACTGCAATGGATGCTTATATATATTGGTATCAACATACTTTATCCAGATATGTATATTTCAAGGACATACCTATGAGAAGTGTTTAGTTAGTTAATTTCTCAAGTGTTTTGGACAGATGATTCCATTTATTGGGATTGACAGTAATTATGATATGTGGATTTAGCTTATGAGTTATTAGTGAACCAGTTATGATATTATATTGTATTTCTTGTTGTTTATTTCATGTCTTATTATAACAAAAGTTATCATCATTTTGTTTACATGCATTCTTATTATAACAAAAGTTATCATCATTTCGTTTACATGCATTCTCACTTAACTGCATGTTGATTTCACTAGGTATATTCGAATATAAGTTGTCTAGATGACTACAACAGAGTTAAAATTGTGCAACTGAAAACGTAGATTTTCAGTTTGTGAGAGGAGGGGATAAGCTGTTGTAATCTTATAGTCCAAGAGTTAAAGTTTCTTCGAGTTTCTTCTAGTGGTCACAGCGCAGGTGAAAGGTTCACACAGCGGCCACCGGTCGGGTCTGTTACCTGGGATACCAGCTAATTGAATGCTGGGCGATTAACACAAAGGCTCCTGCAGAACACAAAGGATTCGGCAGTCAAGATATTTCCCTTGTTCGAAGCAGACGTTCCTTCTTTGTGAAGTTTGATTAACCCTACTTACACGGGAGACAGTTTAATGTCTATTTATTTATTATAATGGCAGGAGTCCATTGAGAAAAGAGTGTAATTCTTTTATATTCTCAGAGTAGATAATAAAGAGTTATTATCGTACGTTTTTATTGAATAATCATCATCATCTTGTGACGTGTAACTTTAATGCCATTAAAGTTTATGTGGCCTGTCACAAGCGTTATTGTTGGCTTGTAAAGGTAGCGACTGTATTACATGATGCTGTGTCGGTGCCAAGTGTGCCAGTTATAGAATGCAGGACTTCACTGTAGCACATCCATCAAGGAGATATCCAGCGGAATACTAGAATAGGCACCCTAGGCCTAAATACTTGGTTGAATATAAAGTATACAAAAGAATGTACAAATTAAGTGTACAATAATAGCGGATCCAGCCAACTTGTCAGCTCTTTCATTTCCATCGACGTCTGCGTGTCCCAGAACAAAAATAAAGGCGACTCCACGCACAGTGGACTTCTGTAATGATTCAAGCCATTGGCTTCGCACTGAACCTGCCGGAACCTTCCGGACCATACTCATTGAATCACTGAGTATACACACGCGGGTGTATTTTTGTGTTTCAAGCCAGGCAAGTGCTTGCGTCACTGCCATCATCTCTATGGTCATGCTACTGGTTGTCATGGAGAAGGCACCGTTGGCTTCTTTGACTGTCCTGCCAGCTGAGCGTGCTGTGAATGCCCATGCGCTTCTTTTTTGGCGTATAACGAATCCGTCTGTGTAGATTAATGCATCTGCTTAGTCTGAATTTTCACTGATGAGAGCGTTGACCTCTGCATTAACAGCAACCGGATTCTCTTCTCTACATCGCCTGTTGAGTGTGGCAATACAGGAAAATGTACAAATAAACTCATGAGGCACAGGTATCCACTCTTCACCAGATATGATGTCATTTAGGCTGCAACTAGGTCTATATCCTCATTTTCTGGCCTCAAGTAGTTTCGGAACAGTCTGAATCACTTGGTATCAGTGGTGGGTTTTAGTTTTATATCCTGCATTTATTCTAGTAAATTAACATAAGTTACAGAGGGTCTTGATTTATCGCAGTCACGATCCGTTTAGGAGGACAACAACATATCATACAATAAGAAATCTCCCTTAGTCTGTACCAGGACATCACAACAAAGTGAAACTGAAATAAAGATGTTAACTGTGGGCTTACATTGCTTTTAGTAAATCTGCGTCTTTCTCATAAAGGAACCATGAAGAAAATGTGAGCATGTCTTTATTTAAAAAAGCTAGGAAAACCCCAAATATGCCATTTTATTATCTTCTTTCTTTCTTCTTTTGTCAAAATCTGCTTGTGCCGCTAGGCGTCGCAGTCTATCAGATGATCGGCAACCGAGCCAGGGCGCGCTCAGTCGCTTCATATGCTGTGATGTTATGAAGTCTCAAGTTGTCCGTGACTCCTTCAATCCATCTTCTTCTTGGTCTTCCCCTGCCTCTTGGTGTCTCGATTTTCATGTTGTATGCTCTTGATGCTGGCATCGTTGGTTTCATTCTCACTAGGTGACCAAACCATTTCATTCTTTGCTTCTTAATAAATTTAACGATGGGTATGGTTCCAATAGTTCTTGTAATCACATCGTTTCTCACTCGTTCTCTTCTGGTTTTATTCGCAGCCATTCTCAAACATCTCATTTCACAGGTGGTTAGTCTTCTTTCGTGTTCTTTTGTTAATGTTCAAGTCTGACATTGATAACCTAATGTCGGTATAAAGATTGTATTGATAATTTGTCTTTTTATCTCAGCTGGGACAGCAGGGTTTATTATCTTATGCCAGTTTAATTCACATATGCCAAATGTGTGGGAATCTGGCATCAAAAATGCAAATATGGCAACCCTGACATAAGTTGCTGCCCTAGCCACGAGATTCTAGTTGCCGGATAAGCTAATTCCTAAAGTCTCTGCAGTGTGGCGTTGGTAGTCAGGTCTACCCACAACCTTCTGTCCCGTGTCTTCTTCTTCCTAAAGTCCTTGCCGTGTGGCGTTGGTAGTCAAGTCTATCCACAACCTTCTGTCTCGTGTCTTCTTCTTCCTAAAGTCTCTGCCGTGAGGCGTTGGTAGTCAGGTCTATCCACAACCTTCTGTCTCGTGTCTTCTTCTTCCTAAAGTCTCTGCCGTGAGGCGTTGGTAGTCGTGTCTATCCACAACCTTCTGTCTCGTGTCTTCTTCTTCCTAAAGTCTCTGCCGTGTGGCGTTGGTAGTCGTGTCTATCCACAACCTTCTGTCTCGTGTCATTTTCTTTCTCTTCAAGTCCCTGCCGTGTGGCGTTGGTAGTCATGTCTATCTACAACTTTCGGTCTTCTTCTTCTTCCAAGTCCATGCCTCTCTGGCGTTAGTAGTCATGTTTATCCACAACCTTAAATCTCCTGTCTTCTTCTTCCTAAAGTCTCTGCCGTGTGGCGTTGGTAGACAAGTCTATCCACAACCTTCTGTCTCCTGTCTTTTTTTTCCTAAAGTCCCTGCCCTGTGGCGTTGGTGGTCATGTTTATCCACAACCTTCTGTCTCCTGTCTTCTTCTTATAGTCCCTGCCGTGTGGCGTTGGTAGTCATGTCTATCCACAACCTTCTGTCTCCTGTCTTCTTCTTATAGTCCCTGCCGTGTGACGTTGGCAGTCAAACAGACAGACAATGTATCGTTCGGCACTGGCACTCACAAAAATAAGTAGAACGACCTAAGGTCACAAACATAAACATCTTTAACTAAAGCTTCTAATTTTTATATTGTCTAGTGTGTCCTTCGTCGGCGTCTGTGGCTTAGGCTTTACAAACGCGTTTGGTAATGCCTGGGTGCCGGGTTCGATCCCAGCTGCGGGTCTTGCGCTGGTTTCGACAGTGGTATCGAGAAGCCGACCGTCCAACAAGCAATGGCAAACTACTGGACGTAAATTTACCTAGGAAAGCACAACAGCTAAAACAAATGCTGGGGTTGGTTCTGCAACGTCCTGTAAAGGATACGCAACTAACTTTTATAGTGTGTCCTTCGGTCTTTCTACTTCTTTTTGTTAGTGCTGATCAACACATTATCTGTTTGTTTGTTTCATAACATAACAGTTTTATGTTACTGCGATATGTTAGGAGCATCCTGAGGAGAAACGATCACACAATACATTCACAGACACTTAAATGGGGAACAATCTGACAGAGGTCGGAACTCATGTTGGTGCGACTTGAAATTGTGTGCGCCTTAACGACTTGTAGCATTGAAGTTTCCTTGCTCGACTTGCGACTTGTAGTTTTGACGACTTGGTATGACTCGTTTTTCGCGAGCAGTAATTTTGAGGTTTGGTGATCAACTTCACCATTTAAAACGTCAGATTTAGAACAGGACAGAGTAGATTCTGTTGTGATTTATTTATCTAGCATTCGATTTCTCCCTCTTTCATATATGTAGAGATTTTGATTATTTTTTTTTTCACTGGCATTTCCTGAATTTTTTTTTTCATTGATCAACGCATGACTTGCAAATAACTTGATACTTGGAGTGACTTGTCTTGAGACTCGACTTACTTGAAAGCATTCTTGATGACCTAGCCTGGGGACTTTATGGCAGTAACTTGAGACTCGACTTCCTTGAAAGCATTCTTGATGACCTAACCTGGGGACTTCATGGCAATGACTTCAGACTCGACTTGGACTTGAAGTGTGACGACTTTGTCCAGCTACTGCAAGCGAACGAAGACGTCCAAAACTAACCCTAAGACTGATGTTGACTTGAAGTGTGACGACTTTGTCCAGCTACTGCAAGCAAACAAAGACATCCAAAACTAACCCTAAGACTGATGTTGACGTTGTCAAGAAAAGTCTAATGGGTGGATTTAAACTGCACAGGATAAGACGGAACCGAAGAATAAACTGTGAACCCTACATGATCACACATCCAACCAAGTCTCAAATACATACACATCCAACTAGAAGCCTCAAATACATAGACATCCAACTAGAAGCCTCAAATACATACACTCCTCTAACCAAAAGTCTAGAATCCATATCCACATTCAAATACGTTCACATATACAACCAAGCCTCAAATACATACGCACATTCAACAAAGCCTCAAATACAAATACACATTCAACCAAGCCTCAAATACATACACACATCCAACCAGAAGCCTCAAATACATACACCTACCAAGCCTCAAATACATACATACATCTAACCAGAAGCCTCAAATACATATACATACATCTTACCAAGCCTCAAATACATACATACACCTACCAAGCCTCAAATACATACATACATCTAACCAGAAGCCTCAAATACATATACATACATCTAACCAAGCCTCAAATACATACATACATCTAACCAAGCCTCAAATACATCTATACATCTAACCAAGCCTCAAACACATACACACATCCAACCAGAAGCCTTAAATACACACACACATCCAACCAGAAGCCTAGAATACATACATACATCTAACCAAGTCTCAAATACATACACACATCCAAACAGAAGCCTTAAACACATACACACATCTAACCAAGCCTTAAATATCAACACATCCAGTTAGGTCTTAAATACATATCCAATAAAAAGTATCATATTCACCACACCCAGCCAGAACTCAAATTCCCCACATCCAGCCAGAACTCAAATTCTCCACATCCAGCCAGAACTCAAATTCTCCACATCCAGCCAGAACTCAAATTCTCCACATCCAGCCAGAACTCAAATTCCCCACATCCAGCCAGAGCTCAAATTCTCCACATCCAGCCAGAACTCAAATTCTCCACATCCAGCCAGAACTCAAATTCCCCACATCCAGCCAGAACTCAAATTCCCCACACCCAGCCAGAACTCAAATTCCCCACATCCAGCCAGAACTCAAATTCTAAACATCCAGTCAGAACTCAAATTCCCCACACCCAGCCAAACTCAAATTCCCCACATCCAGCCAGAACTCAAATTCCCCACATCCAGCCAGAGCTCAAATTCTCCACATCCAGCCAGAACTCAAATTCTCCACATCCAGCCAGAACTCAAATTCCCCACATCCAGCCAGAACTCAAATTCTCCACATCCAGCCAGAACTCAAATTCCCCCACATCCAGCCAAAAGCCTCAAATACTCCAGACCCGAGGATCATCAAGAAATCAATCACCTTTCTAGATTTCAAATAGCAGTTTATTTTTTTTACTCCAGAGCCCTCAAACCCCCCTCCCCCCCATCCACAAAACCTAGTGAAACGGTTCATATCATAATAACATAACCCTTGAACTTTAGGGTTGTGAATGTGTATTCATGGAAGCATTAGCACATAAAATCCACCATCTTTCTCCGTCTTCCGCTTGATTAATAAGTTTGTGATAATTCAGTCCTATCCATTTCTTGATGTCATTCCAGATTCTTCTTTTCCCTCCTCTTCTTCTACCCCTCAATGTTCCCTGAAGCACAGTCTTTGCAATCGAATCATGACTCATTATGTTCCCGAACCAAGTTAGCTTGCGACGTTTCACCACTGCCAAGAGAGGCTGCAGATGTCAAGAGTTGAGCAAGGCAGTTGGTCACAAAATGTTGTTATACCAGCTAAATTATTCACAACTCTTCAGTTTCTGCAGTACTGATAACCACAGCTATGATATATTATGGACTTTGGAAAGCCAAGCTGGCATACTTGGCATACAGCCGGGAATGGAGAGTGAGAAGCAACAATGAAATTCATAATCTGTTTAAATCACCACTGATCACTGGCATCATGAGAGCTAATAGACTGAAATGATTGGGGCATATTTAAAGAATGTCAGATGACAGAGAAGTAAAAACTGTATACATGAGGGAGATGAATGGTCGTAGACCACAAGGCAGACAAAGAAGACTATGGAGAGATAATATCCAGACAGACCTGCAATCACTTGGTGTCACCAACTGGAAAGAGAAGGCAAACCAGAGAGATGAATGGAGGCAGGTGATATTTGCAGCAATGAACCTTAAGAGCTCAGAATGCTGAAGAAGAAGAAGAAGAAGCTGGTATACTTGCAAAACTTAAAATAAAAACAATTTTCCATCTAAGAACAGGACATTCTCAATTAGCACAAGCATAAAATAAAGACTACAGTCTCAACAGAATGCATGACAGACCTGAGCACATTCTACAGGCCTGCCCACTCTACCTACAACTTCGAAAAGAAATCTGGTCTCAAAAGCAAAGTGTGCAGAGAAAGCGACGAGGAACCATGCAGGACCTGCAGTTAACATGCGACTTCATAGGGCAGCACAACTGATGATGTGACCCGAGTACATGAAACTGAACGAAAAAAAGAAAACACAAATCTATGTACAAAAGAATTTAAAACGATACAAAAGAAAATGTGACCTCTCTCCTATGTGGCATATTACTTGGAACCTACGGATTTAGGGCTGGATGTCTAGTGTTGTCGCCATAGACACAAGTATGTGTGGCTAGACGTGCAGAAATTTCTTTCTTACTTTCTTTTATTTTTTGTTTGCATTCACCGGCTGTAAACTAAGGTGGAAAGTTCTAATTGTTCATCCACTTCTGAACTCTGGTATTGTTCCAGGACTTGAGTGTTGTGTGCACATCTGTGTTATAGACCAGGCTTTTTTTCTGTGCAGAATGTTAGTTCCTTGTCTCTCAGACAAATGTGCCTTGACTTCAAAGGATTCATTGATCCCATCTAAATCCGCTTGGCTCCTGGTTAGGAACCTGTTTCTTGGACTACTGAAGGTTAAGAAATATCTCCAGCCCAATCTTCCTAGCTCAGGGTAAACTCCTGCTTTTTCTTGTTTGTGTTCACCAGTTTTAGTAAAATCTGGCAGAAAAATGCTATTTCATTTGCTCACACTCTTGCATATCCCGGACACTATGTCCCTGTGAGTGCCTGTAATGACGACCACTAAGAGACTTGGTCCAGCTGCACCGCCATGTTTGGTTCAGAATCTCCCCATCCAGGTCATTCAGAACGCAATTTCTGCTTCTCAAATTAGGCAATGGTGCTTAAAAAAAAAAAACGATGACTCTTTAGTCTGAGAGACAAATTTGAAAATGCTGCGAAAATATAATTTGAGAAAAATATTAATCAAATGTCTAAAAAAAAACATTGTTTAATTGCTTGCAGCAGATTACAAGTAAAGTTACATTTTCAAGCTAGCAGGTATCAATCAAAGTAACAGGCTGACCTCCAACAAATGAAAGATGCTTAATTTCTTGAATACCATTGAATTAAATAGATGCAGTGATACCTAGGCTTTTGTTCAGATGTAGTGATAGATATACAACCTTGTATGCCTAAATTGTCATCGAGGTAAAGACAGGAGATACTATAACCAAACTCCTCAGAGAAACAATCAATAGAAATACCTTGGAGTGGATGCTGCACCAGAGGACTGAGCAGGCATGGGAAGGAACCAATGTACAAAGACGTCAATTGTGAAAACATAACATATAAGCAGCATGTGTAAGTAGCTCTGGTGATATGAATAAAATGAATTAAGGTGATGAAACAAACTGAATTAAGGTGATGAAACAAACTGAATTAAGGTGATGAAATGATGAAACAAACTGAATTAAGGTGATGAAATGATGAAACAAACTGAATTAAGGTGATGAAATAGCTAATGAAATAAACTGAATGTTTATGGCACAAACAAATTAATCAGCCATCAATGAAATAAATGACAACATCAAGTTTACAGAAGAAATTTCAGCAGATGTCAAAGAGGGACTACAGCAATTATGAAAAGATACTAGTGCATCACTTTCATAGAAGCTAAATCGCAAAATGCCTGTATGTAAATTATTTCTAATAGCTTATTCCCAGTACCATCATGCCAAGAGAATTACAGACAGAAGGTAACAAGCTGGGTGTCGGCTGCTTGCAATGGCAACATAGATTTGGGTAGTCGACTGAGGGTTTATGCTGCACTGTGAACAATGCATCACAACTCAACAGGAGAGTCATGCTGTGTTGCTCTATGTCACATAGGGCTCACAGTCTGTTCCTCCATTCCATGATATCCTGTGCAACCCCTTTGATAGCATGGATGGAATCTAGTTCAGCACCTTTGACCTCTCTCAACAACATTTCTAGTAGGATTTCTCTTGAACATCATCGTTTCTTCAATCCATTTGTGTCCCATTTCAGTGTCTGTTTGGTGATTCTCCGCCTGCTTCACTTCACCATGTAAGCAATATATTGCCATCTTTCACAATAACTCACTCTAGGATCATGTTTTAACATCTAACGAATAAAGAGAGGAAGTATAAGACAACTTTACCTACAGAGCATCCTACAACTTTATCACCCCCCCCCCACCCCCAGGAAAGTAAGAAAAGAATGCAGTCAATGAAGCTGGAAACAATAATAATGTAACATAGGAGTATACATGGTTATATGTCACAAATAAAAAATTGTGTGCATAAATAAATTCATCAGGAATAAGTACATCGTACACAGAACAAGTATGCTACAAAAGTAAGCACATAAATGATCAACATCAATTTCCACTTCTGCTGTTAAGCAAAGTGGGGAGGAACAGTTTGTGATCCATTGCTTGATGGACAGCAATGGCTATTGTCCTTCTGTGTTGATGTAGAAGCTCTTTAATGTCATCAATCCATGTTGTCCTAGGGCGGCCTCTTGATTTCACTAACGATCTTTTCATGTGTAGCACTGACAGTTGTTCTGGCTGCATTCTTAGTAAATGGCCAAACCATTTGATCTTCTGTTTCTCAGTGAATTTGCTGCATGGTGTTGTCCCCACAGTCTGTCTGATATCATTTCTAACTTTGTCTCGGATGGTTAAACTGGTGGTTTTTCTCAGGCATCTGATTTTACAGGTGTAAATTTTACGTAGGTTAGCCTTTGATAATGTCCAAGTCTGGCACTGGTAGCACAGTGTTGGTATGAATATGTTGTTTAGAATTCTGTTTTGTTTTGGCGGGTATGTTTATATTTACATGTCTCCCCCTCACCCCACCCCGAAGATATTTATAAGGATACATTTCTTTTGTATAAAAATTTTGAAAGAGTTCATTTTTTAAGATCTTACGTGGTAAAAGGGTTAAAGCGAATTTCATGATCTATGGTAAGTTAAGTTCATGGTTTATTTTTAAAAATTGTCATCATAAAAATAAAGTAAAGGAGCCTTCTCCCCACCTTCAGGCATACTGGGCATATAGGGTTAGACCTATATTTTATAGACCAATGGGCACTCAGTGGGTGATGTAGTCAACATCACACCAACCGTCTTTACTTCCCAGGACTTGACCTGGTATTTAAAGCTGGGTCGACCTGGCAGCCAAGTCATTACGAAAAGTCCAGCGCCATTAGGACCTGAACCCATGAACTTCAGATCCACAGGCAAGTGTCTAGCCACTACACAACAGTAACTCCCACTGTTCACCGTACAAGGCTAGATAATGTCAGGATTGATGTCAAATTAATTATTTGTACAAAGAAAATTTCATTAAATACGTTTAATAATAGAACGTACAGAAACATCACGATTCATTTAAAAAAGATAATAATGATACATATACAGTAAGTGAATTTAGCTGTAAAATCACACACAAATACAAAATTATCGTAAACTGTGGTGTATAAGTGGAGTTTTCAGACCTTAAAAAAAAAGCTAGGGGTTGACTTATATAGTTAGTTGGTTGGTCTTTCCTCTTGAGCCTAGGGCGGTGCATATAGCACACTCATAGCCAACTGTATAACTGGAGGGTCAACCCATGTATTAGGTATAGACTTGACTCAGAATTCTGAAAATCTTGAGCTCTCAACTTGTCCATCACAGTTTACTGTACATGCTAAATGAATTTGAGTATAAGCACAAGATACATGTAAAACAGGGCATTATTAGAACAAAACTGCAGCTGTCTAAATCTAATCTGTTCTGGTTCTTTCTGGTGCAGACTGGCTGCGTTTCACACCACATCCTTTGGAAATACCCGAAATCTGATGAATAGCTTTGTTGTCATAGAGTTCAAATGTTGAACCACTGGGTGGAGCCACAGCATTGTTGATTAAAGCTAAGGCTACGATTCTTACTGGCACCGATATTGCAGTTGGGAAAAAATAGGATACTGGTTTTAGAAGTGCCCGGAATGCTGCCTCCATGGGTCGACTTTCTTCCCGGTCAACCATCAGAACACTGGAAAGTGAGAATTGAATGTGCTAGTTAAACTGAGGTGAGTTTTTTTCCTATGGTACAACAGGTTGTTCTGTTCAAATACTGGTAGGACGAGGACAAAGAATCCCACAACAGGCATTTAAATGGGAAACACATGTGCTGAAGAAACAAGGTCACCCAAGGAAAACTACAATGAATATCGATGAGAGAGGCAAGGAAGGCATGCAAAGAAATGAGCAAGCTGATCGACTTGAAGGTAAAGCAAACTGTGAAGGTTGGAAAAGCCATGGACCATGCAGATATTCTGAATGCTCTACGAGAAAACGTTTGTGAGAACCGCTACGCTGCGGAATTTACTAATTAGGGGATCCAAGCACTTTCCACTGAATGGTTGGACTAACTAGCTAACTAACTAACTACCTACCTACTTAACTAACTAACTTAGAGAGGCAAGAGGAGAAGTTTTTCCTTTAGCATGACAGGTTTTTCTGTTGAAACACTAGAAGGAAGATTTGACATATCACTATACAAAAGGTACATTCTCAGGAAAGATAAATAAGTTTAAAAAAAAAAAACAGGCAGTGAGATGGGAAACATATGGACTGAAGAAACAAGGACACCAAAGAGAAACCCTACAATGGATGTGGATGAGTGTAATAGGGGATATTTTCACCCTGATTAGGAAGGTTGGGGTAAAAGCCCCAAGCTAACAATAATACAGAGAAGAAGCCAGATACTCGGATTTACCGAGGTTTTCAAGATAGGAGACGACCACGAGTTATCACGTGGAGTAGGTATAGTAATGGATCGTTTTGTTTCGTTTATTTTGCTATACATTTTCGTCGGTAACTATAGACGCGATTGCGACCCGAAAATTTGAAAACCAATTGTGTGTTATTGAGAAATTATTTTTCTGTGCTCTTTACGTGAAAGATAAGATCGGAAAAGTTATTAGGAGTTATTGGAGAGATGCCAGGCTTTGAACTGAGATGGTTTTGACGCTTATAAAATAAATCAATTTTTTTTGGCAGCACGCAGTGAATTAACGGTAAGTAATTTCGTAAATATCTTTTTAAATAGCCAGATTACCGCAATGTGTGGTGTATTTTTGAATTCTGCAAAATTTTTATATAAGTGTGGGAAATTTCACAAAGATTGGCAATACAGCACATGTTTAAAAAATTGTTTAGTGGCATCACTGCTTTCGCTTCAAATCCAATGACGGTAAGTAATTTCGTAAATATCTTCTTAATTAGCCAGATTACCGCAATGTGTGATGTATTTTTTAATTCTGCGTTAATTTTTATATAAGTGTGGGAAATTTCACAAAGATTGGCAATACAACACATGTTTAAAAAATTGTTTAGTGGCATCACTGCTTTCGCTTAAAATCCAATGATGGTAAGTAATTTCGTAAATATCTTCTTAATTAGCCAGATTACCGCAATGTGTGATGTATTTTTGAATTCTGCGTTCATTTTTATATAAGTGTGGGAAATTTCACAAAGATTAGCAATACAACACATGTTTAAAAAAAAATTGTTTAGTAGCATCACTGTTTTGGCTTCAAATCCAACAATATGTTTGCACTAGGAGACCGTTTTTGCCACTTTATAATTAACTTAAAATAATTATTAAATTACCTAACGTTATTTTAATCATTTTTAAAAAAATCCACAACCATTGTAGCATTTGTTCATGCATCTGTCATTATTTGGAGATATTTTTGCCTGATCACCCCCAAATCCCAATAATTAATTTAGGCCATCACTGGTAAGATGATTCTTTGGTAATTAACTTAGGATGCTTAGTAAATTGACAATGTTATGTGAGTTACTTTTTAAACATCCACAAACATTGTACCATTTTTTCATGTGTTTGTCATTATTTAGAGTTTACAGAATTTTATGTTGCAGATATTTTTACCTGCCCATATCTTGATCACGAATTTCACAAATTCTGGCACTAAATTCAACATTTTGTGTGTGTGTGTGTGTGTGGATGACGTACGAGTTAATTAATTGGAAGCATCTTTCGAAGTCAGAGTGCACCTGTCTGAGAGTTACAGAACCAACAGTCTGCATGCAAATGAGTCTGAACTGTAAAATGGATGCGCAGGCAACAATCAGGTTCTGTCAACAGACTAGGGTCCAGAAGTGGACAAACAGCCAGAACTTTCCCCTGGGGTTTCCAGCCAGTGAACGTGAAGATGAAGAAGATTATATATGCAGTATACACACAATAGGTCATACCATAAAAAAAAAACATTTACAGTTTGTGTTCAAAATGAGACGTTTTTAGTCATGACAGTTTTCACATTTGCACCTTTTTATGTATCATCTGTAACGTTCTACATTGTTTACAACTTAAGTATTCTCATGAATAGTATGGAGTTGAATGCAATTTTTACCAAAGACATTATTTTGTTTCACTGCATGCTGTTAAAAGTAGTGCAATAATAATGCTTAACATTTGAAATATGTAACACTGTACAGTCACATTATCTATAACACAGGAAAACTGCTTTAAAATTCTAAGTGCTTACTATAAGTCTGTCATGTTTATTTCTAACATTTCCTTAATCTAGGCAGAAGCCTTCAGACCTTGCATGCAGGCACTGAAAAGCTTGGTAGACAGACCAGAGGGCTTACTGGACACACAACTTGATGCATTTGGAAATGAGATGATGGACGCGCAGCCTGAACTAAGAGACATGGAGGTGGCCACCTCGGATGAGTTTGTGGAGACAGTAAAATGTTTATTGCATGAATTTATTATTGTTCTTGAAAGACAGTTGAAATATTATTTTGATATGACCATCCCTACTGAGTCACCAGAGTTTATAGAACTAACAACTTCAGCTCCTACTCATAATATGCATGCTGAGCGGACTCTGGGCATGATGGATGCCTTGATGAGAAGAGCCCGGCATGCTAACCTATGCTTCAGTGAAGCCAAGACAAAGGCTACCAAAAATCACACATTGGTCTGGTTAGATTCCCTTCCAAATAATCAGCTGCAGCAATTTGTTGATTTTGCTTTGAAACAGGCAATGAGGGTTAGACAGCTAACATGTGAAAGAGAGCAAGCCAATGAGAGGGTGGCTCTACATAAAAATTAAAAAGCTTGCAGAGATGCTTATGAGAAGGAGCTGAAGGCTGCAGTAGCTCAGATAGGGCTAGTTCCTGCACTGCTACAGTTGAAAATCTTTAATGATTTAGATAGTAAGTCCACAATTCATTTAGAGAGGTTTTTAACTGATAATGCAAGTTTATCAAATGTAATACTGCAACATGTTTGGCATCAAGAGGGCCAGGACTGTGTTTACTTTGAGATGGTTAGGAATGTGGGAACCACACAAACAAAAGATAAATGTAAGAAAGTTATTGATTTGTGGTACTGGAGAGAACATGATGAGCCATCAAGTGACTTTTGTAGTATGAATGTTAAACAGTTTTTAGTCGACTTCGCACTGGGGGATTTATCATTTTTGTAAAATAGTATGTACTTGTGGTCAGTGTTTCCATCGTCCATTAGTATGTCTTACATGAATAAGAAGATTATTATTATTGGTTTTGATTTATAATAAAAGAGCTGTTGAGCTCACACTGTCTCACGGGCTGGTATTATTTGGAAAAGGAATTTCAAAAGTGAGCTTAGTTGCTTTACTGGCAGGTTTAACAAATACTGAAGGTACACCTAATTTTGATATATGGTGTCATTTGTTTTGTGCTGCAACACATCAAATGGTTTTGAGTGTTTATCAATGTATCAGTGAGTTAGCTTATTGTATATTGTAACTTTATTTTATATTCATTTTTAGTGTGTGACTTTTTCCTGACTGTTATTCTCTGGGTCACTGCCTCTTTTCATTTTTTACCTGTCTCTGTCTTTCGACTTGTTGGTATCCCCACTGTATGTCCTCTCCTGTGGTATTCCCTGGCTCTGCTGTCTCATGCATTCAATTTGCTCAGGTCCCATATAATTTTAAGCTGTCTCTGTGTGATTTTCTATTCACTAAATACAGTCCTCTGTGTGTCGACTGGTCATGATACATACCAGTGTAAATGTTTTGCTCTTGGATGCTGGGCAAACATGGATACTACAATAATTTTTAAATTTTTTTTTATTACACAATAGCAGTTGTTTTCCAGAGAAGCTGTGGCGAATGTATAATCACATCAAAATCCCATGGTATATCAATCATCCATACTGTCTCTGTTATTAGTGTATGCTTAGACTGTTGTCTTATGTACTCCTACACAACAAGAGAGAAGCAGTGAAATGTATATGAAAACAACACTGTATAACAATGATCCTTGTTGTACTATTCCACCTGCCAGATGGATGTTTCCATAGTGGCTTTATAGATATAGCAGCAGCGTGTGTGAAGCTGTGGTGAATGTATAATCACATCAAAATCCCACGGTATATCAATCATCCATGCTGTCTCTGTCTGTCTGTCTACATTTCATATGTATCTATCTCAATCCCTCTTTTTTTCAAATGTAAGAACATTAGTGCTATTTATTGTTATCCCTCATGTATGCACGTTATCATTGATTTCTCACTGTGGCATCATTACTAGTTTATACTTTAAGGTGCTTCATGTAGTAAAGACATTCACATTCATACGCTTTCTATGTTAATTTTGTCAAAAACATTGCCAAACTGTGTCTTTTTTCTTCTGCCTTCTATACCCTAATGGGGCATTAGTCCTCAATCAACTCACGCTGTCATTATAGTCATTGCTATTACATTCCCTATCTTTTTAACTTCGCTTTCTAGCTCCCTTCTGCATGTGTTTTTATGGTCTTTGTATATTTTTATGCCCCTGTTGGTTCCAGTACAAAACTCATTGGCAGACAACTATAAATGTATACGGTTTTTGCTGAAAGAAAGTCAATTGATGGCCATTTTCATATGTTAATTAGGTCACGTCGACTGACCTTGGTGTATTTTTATGATCTTTGTGTTCACCTTGTCGGGACGTACAATTTGATATGCATGTCGCCAGGCTCGCTGGCGGATAAACTTACAGGTATAATGTTTTGCTTGAAAATAGTGAGCTGGCGGCCATTTTCATATGTTAATTAGGTCACGTCGCCTGACCTTGGTATATTTTTATTATCTTTGTGTTCACCTTGTCGGGGCGCACAATTTGATATGTATGTCGCCAGGCTCGCTGGCGGATAAACTTACAGGTATAATGTTTTGCTTGAAAATAGTGAGCTGGCGGCCATTTTCATATGTTAATTAGGTGCATAATGTATTATATGTTTTTAAAACGTGCATAGGCAGTTAGGTCTAACTGTCCCGCTTCCAGCAATATTTGGTTGCTAAGGGATTCGTTCAGAAACAAAAAAGTTATGGCCGTAAAATCAAACATTGAGTCATTTCATCTCACTGGGTCGCAGTCGGAAGCCATGTTTTATGGATTTTCACTACAATTTTTCTGTCGTGGTGTCCGCTACTAAAATGGTCATATCTCTGCTTAGAATCGACTTACAGGCTTAAATGAGGTACCATTAGATTTGTAATTTTAATCTTTATCTAGCTGTTATAATTTTGTAAGTAAAAATCCAAAAAATAAAACTTCACTACCATCCCTACGTGGAGCCAAAGGAGAATGTCCACAGGTCACCACGTGGAACCCAAGAACAATCACGTGTTGCCACGTGGAACGAACACTGGGTATAAGTTCAGACCCCAGTCTGTTCAAGTGAGTATGTGTTGACCGTCAGAGCGAGAGGACGTGAGAGTGTTCGTGAGAGTGAGAACGTGAAACTGATTGTTACGAAAGGAAGACCAGACAACAACATCCATCGAAGCAAAGTCCAGCCAAGCCAAGTGGTGTGAAGCTTGAGGAAATGACCAGATCTGTCTATGCGGCGATGTGAAAGTGAAGGCGCCGAACTCTGGTCGATGAATGTGTAAGAAGTCAGCGTGTTGGCGTCTGAGCAATGTGGTGCGTGTAAGCTGTGAATTAGGACACGGACGGGCAATTCCATGTAAGTGATGAGATGTCAATAAACTGTTTTGTACTTTAAAGTCGGCTTGTCCCAGTTATGTCATCTTAAAAATGTGTGCTAAGATCATTCTCTAGACACATACATCATCTCCTAGACAACCAGCCCAAGGTCATTAACTACTTACTGCAAGTAGAAGACGACTTATTGCAATGAGAGAGGCCAGAGGTGCTCGAGTGGATTCCATACAAGATATTTAAAGGATTGCACAGGATATAATGAAATGGAACGAACCCACGAATGAAAGAACTTAATTTTTAAAGGGTCAAGGTTAATTTAACCTTTATGTGGGCTCTAGTTTCACTCCTGTCATACGTTATTTCTCTCATACATTTTTCCACAAGTAATAATTAACTGCAGACCCTACCTGAAATATAAATGGCACAAAAGAATTATGATGATGGTGATGCTAATTAAGCAGTAATTTCTCTGCTATTTTAATTCCCTTTTCTGTACAGAGAAATGAGGTGACTACAGTAAAGCTATGAAAGTCTAAAATAATAAGAAAAACAGAAAGTATATTTCAGTTTTACGAAACTAATCGCAATAAACAAAGAATGTTGCGAAGAGTAGCCTTTATCAACAGCACAACAAGAAGGGAAAAACACAAAATGAAATGCTTAGAGTACATTCTCTGTGCGCACGTGTGTGTGTTTCTAGCTGATAATGAAGGCCAATCACAGAAACCAGACTTTTGTTTTTGTAACTGGTTCTGTACAGCTAACATACTTTATGTTTTTCCAATCCTTTCTATTCAATGATGAAGTTAGTATCCTCTTTGCAGAAAAGCATGATTAACTAGGGACAAAAACTTTCAGTACCCACAATTTGAAATCGAAAAACTGAATCATTGTTAAGAGAAACTGGAACACTGTTACAACTGGAAAGATATCTAGAAGATGAGATAAAGGAAGACAATGCGAGAATATTCTTGCCAGCTTTTTATCGTGGCATGGAGGGCTGTGAGCACATGAACAGATACATGTTGTTGAAGATCTTAAGTTGTGGAGAGGCATGATCACCCACACTAGTCAACAAGGCACTTAATGATAATGTAAGCTTTGCTGAATACCTCAGTAGATGGAATTATGAATGGCTGGATTATTTGGCTTTAAGTTTTCCAGGGGAAGAGATACCCAATCTCACGCCAACCCTCCTTAATAACATCCTGTGACACCAATCAATCAATCCTTATCGCGCCCAGAGGCACATAAGGCAGAGACAAACTGTCTCTACTTAATTCAATCCTGAGCCATCCTGTCACTAGTTTTGTCCTTTGTGTAGCCTTGAGTTCAGCCTCAAAGGTTCGCCTCCAAGTGCCTCTGGGCCTGCCTCTTCCCTGCTGTCCTTATGGTGTCCATTTTATTGACTATCCAGACCATCTCTCTTTCTTCATTCTGAGGACGTGTCCAATCCACCCCCATCTTCATTTTTTGATTTCTAAATCTTCTGAGTCAGTTATTTGTTGTAATCATCCTGTGACATGCATGGAAATTATTTTGGCTGTTCAGCCCGGGACATGCCTGGGTGTAGGGAAATGACAGACCTGACAGACTGGCCGTGTCTGCAGTGGTTAGTGTAGGAAGAGGTATGGGCAGATATACTGAATGCACTGCGTTCTAGAGACGCTAAGACAAAGGAGTCAGAGACAGCTGAAAATAAGAATTGAACAAGGACAAACATGCACAAAACTGATTGTGGGGCAAAGAAACCAGAGATGCTAGTCAACTCCTACTCAGTACAGTGAGCACAGAGACACTGAGATTGCTGCTGAACTGGGGTACAGTGCACAAATGTGTTAGACAAATGTGCTAGGCTGTTGATACAGACAACAATAACATGCATGATAAATTACAGCATTACTATTCTGTGCTTCCTCCATGGGTCTTGTTAATTTATGGGCATATCCTGATAAGACAGGCAAAATTTAACTGGACTGAAATCTTAAAAAGATGAGTTGAAATGAGTCAAGAATTGACATCACAGCACTCAGGGCATTCCCATGCATGCTCCATCCTCATCTTCAGCAGCCAGCGTAGAGTTCCAATACTGATGGTACCTGTCACAACCTGGTTACATGTCCGTCTTGCCTTTCCTCTGAGTGTAGTGAGCCGGCCAGATCCTCTGGTTACACCCAGGTGCCTCATTCTCTACAGGCCAAATAATATTGTTTCTCTACTGATTCTGTTGCTTATACCCAAAGGGCCTTGACCACATCTGCCTTGTCATGTATCAATTCACCACCCAATGGTGCAGATCCAGCCAATCAGTCTGCCTGTTCATTACCCACTACTCTGGTCTGGAGAAAAGATCTAAAGTATGCTCACTACCCATGACCTTCCCAGTAAAGCTTGCCACTTTGCTCAAAGCATCCCCGTCTTCACCTTTCTCAGTATGCTTTCAGAGTCTGTTACAATTATGACACATGGATGCATCTTGTTCTCTAACCACCGGAGTGCTCAGTTACCGCCGCCACCTCCATTCTCATGCTAGATGTTGTGATGTCGTAAGCTAGGCTGTCTTGCACAAAAGATTTTCCATTGGCTTTAAAAAGAAGAATAACAACAAATACAGTTTTTTTAGGAAACAGAAGAGATCTTACCCTGGTCTGAAAATTGACAATCGGTCAAAATGCATAACTTTTAGTGCCTCCTCAACCTGGCCCTAGAAGTGATCGCATGAAAAGAAAATGTTATACTTAAATGAGCTTATATCTCTCATATCTATTTCATCAATATCTGTTTTGTGCCACCCACCAACACAGTTTAGGAGATAAAAGAAGGCAAAGCTAAAGCGTACTTGGTTGCTTTGCAGGCTTCAATCTTGGGAAATTTTAGGCTGTTAGTGACTCCTTCGATCCATCTTCTTCTAGGTCTCTATCTGCATGTTAGTGTTTCTATCTTCATGTTATATGCTCTCACTGTTGGGATCACTGGGTTCATTCTCATTACATGGCTGAACCATTTCAGTTCTTGTTTTTAAATGAGTTTAATATAGGTATTGTTCCGATGAATCTTTGGACACATCAAATATGCAAACAGGGGTGAATGGAGAGTGAGAAGCAACAAAGAAATTCATAATCTGTTTAAATCACCTTTGATCACTGGCATCATGAGAGCTAATAGACTGGAATGGTTGGGGCATATTGAAAGAATGTCAGATGATGGAAAAGTAAAAACTGTATACACGAGGGAGATGAATGGTCGTAGACCACGAGGCAGACCAAGAAGACTATGGAGAGATAATATAACAGACCATCAAACACTTGGTGTCACCAACTGGAAAGAGAAGGCCAACCAGAGAGATGAACGGAAGCGGGTGATATCTGCAGCAACGATCCTCAAGGACTCAGAATGCTGAAGAAGAAGAAGAAGAAGAAGATTGTTCCCACATTTCTTCTAACCTCTTCATATATAATTTTCAATTAAAATAAAAAGCAAAGATGTGTACTGGATATTTTCTCCCTGTACCCTGCGGGGTCCCACTGAAGAGGGGAAAAAAATTGACCCGCTGACTCCCTTACAAATATGTCATCAAAGTCCACGAATTAGGAATTTTCTTTCGAAGTCAGAGTGCATCTACCTGAGAGATAGGGAACCAACAGTCTTCACATAAATAAATCAGATCTGTAAAATGGATGTGCAAGTTCTGGAACAAGACTAAGGTCCACAAGTGGATGAACAACCAGAAATGTCCACCAAAATGTTTCAGAAATAACGACAGAACTTGATACAGAATGATGGCAACAGACATGATTACCAATGTCCCCTGTTTGTGTTTTGGCATCTGGCGAGAGACTGAACATCTACAGTTTTATATGGAGTGTTATAAAGTCAGACATGGCATAATTTTTAACTGAAATTATTAAATTATTTCAACACATCTAATTGAAATTACATATTTTGAGGAGGAAAAAAATGACCATCCACATTATCAGAGGTCAAAGTGAAAAAAGAAAATATCAAATTCACTGCACCAGGTTTGATCCTACATAGCTCAGTCTATCTCCTCAGATCAACTAGCTGCCTGCGGACAGCACCCCACAAAGCACAAACTCTGTATCTTTGGTAACGATTCTCCAGAGGTCACTCTCTTAACTGGCCTGGACAGGTCAAGGCTACGCCTCAGGACAGAGCATAACAAACTTACCAAGCATATGCACTGGTTTCCTCTGAGTACTCCACTGTGTCTATGTGGGCTGTGCATACAAACTCCAGAACATATCCTGCAAGACTGTTCCCTGTGCAGCCCATTAAGAAGGGAATACTGACCCAATGAGTCAACTTCATATTCAAAGTAGTAAGGAACCAAACAGGAACTCCAAACAAACTGGTCAATTTTGTATGAAAAACTTATCTGCCAGTGTAAATCAGGGATGTGATTACAAGAAGAAGAAATATTTAACTTAGTCTTAGTCAAGGTTTCAACTTCATTTCAAATTAGGTCACCCTAAATTTGCTCCGTTCCTGAGCCAGTGAAAATCAAATGAAATGTCCCCCCCCTGCCCCATTTGAACAACTGGTGACCAAACAATTAGTCCCGGCACAATCCAGAAACATGCACATGCAGCATTTGCATAAGGCAGTTGCTAAAGGCATATATATTTAACTTACTTTTGTGCGGGGGTACAGAAAGCTGCTATTTTTATCTGCACCCTGCGACGACACGAGCGAGAAATGCTTGCAGCCTTGAGCCTTGGCCACCTCCGCTGACATCAGGACGTAATCATGGTCCACTCGGATGAAACCTTGCTGCGGATGAGAGAAATATAGTATCATTATCCCACACAGGTCGAATGTGTTGGTCGAAAGGGACAAGTACCGCAGCCATGTTGTAAACGGACACAACGCAATACATCTTCAGATGAACGCAGCAGAAGAAGAAGAAGATATCATTTTCCACTGGAGAGAAACCTTGCTGTGAGTGAGAGAAACACTCATGATTCACTCAGATAAAACCTTGCTGTGAGTTAGAGAAACAATCATGATCCACTCGGATAAAACCTTGCTGTGGGTGAGAGAAACAATCATGATCCACTCGGATAAAACCTTGCTGTGAGTGAGAGAAACACCCATGATCCACTCAGATAAAACCTCACTGTGATTGAAAGAAACACTCATGATCCACTCAGATAAAACCTCACTGTGAATGAGAGAAACACTCATGATCCACTCAGATAAAACCTCACTGTGAATGAGAGAAACACTCATGATCCATTCAGATAAAACCTCACTGTGAGTGAGAGAAACACTCATGATCCACTCAGTTAAAACCTTGCTGTGAGTGAGAAAAACACTCATGATCCACTCAGTTGAAACCTTGCTGTGAGTTAAAGAAACACTCATGATCCACTCGGATAAAACCTTGCTGTGAGAGAAACACTCATGATCCACTCAGATAAAACCTTGCTGTGAGTTAAAGAAACACTCATTATCCACTCAGTTAAAACCTTGCTGTGGGAGAAACACTCATGATCCACTCAGATAAAACCTTGCTGTGAGTTAAAGAAACACACATGATCTACTCAGATAAAACCTTGCTGTGAGTTAGAGAAACACTCATGATCCACTCAGATAAAACCTTGCTGTGAGAGAAACACTCATGATCCATTCAGATAAAACCTTGCTGTGAGTTAGAGAAACACTCATGATCCACTCAGATAAAACCTTGCTGTGAGAGAAACACTCATGATCCATTCAGATAAAACCTTGCTGTGAGTTAGAGAAACACTCATGATCCATTCAGATAAAACCTCACTGTGAGTTAGAGAAACACTCATGATCCACTCAGTTAAAACCTTGCTGTGAGTTAGAGAAACACTCATGATCCATTCAGATAAAACCTTGCTGTGAGTTAGAGAAACACTCATGATCCACTCAGATAAAACCTTGCTGTGAGAGAAACACTCATGATCCATTCAGATAAAACCTTGCTGTAAGTTAGAGAAACACTCATGATCCACTCAGATAAAACCTTGCTGTGAGAGAAACACTCATGATCCATTCAGATAAAACCTTGCTGTAAGTTAGAGAAACACTCATGATCCACTCAGATAAAACCTTGCTGTGAGAGAAACACTCATGATCCATTCAGATAAAACCTTGCTGTGAGTTAGAGAAACACTCATGATCCACTCAGTTAAAACCTTGCTGTGGGTGAGAGAAACAATCATGACCAATCAGATAAAACCTTGCTGTGGGTGAGAGAAACAACCATGATCCACTCAGATAAAACCTTGCTGTGGGTCGGAGTAGTATGCATGAATAAGAAAATATATAAACAAATGAACAATAATAATAATAATTCAAGTATTGCACATGACAAAAGAAAATACTACTGAAATCATGCAAGGATTTAGAGAGAGAGAGAGAGAGAAGGAAAAAAAAAAACCACACACACAGATAAAAAGAAAAAAAATTTGCAAGAATAATATCTAATTTTTCTTTTCTCTAATCACTATTCTTCCTTTCAGTGTTAGGTTTTGAAGAGGTATCTGATATGAGTATTAGTATTTGCTATGTAGATGCTGATATCCACAGCATTAGATATTCCATCTATCCATGACTTGCATGGTCGGCCTCTAGTTCAGCTTCCACTGTATCTAAGTGGCACAGCTCTCTGCGGTGCACTCTTGACCCTTCTGGCACTCCAGGCTCAGGAAAATCAAGGGTGACATTCAATCAGACTGCTACTGGTTTCATCAGAGTTGGAACTCTTCACTGGTTGCTGAAGATAGGAACAGAGCATTTATGGGAATGTCCTGAGTGCTGTTATGTTGGTTCTTAAAACTTGACTCAGTTCAACTCTTGTTTCCTGACATCATCATTTCTGACCGAATCTTCTTGTTACATTCAGGATCTGCCATAAACAAAGGTTATGGTGCAAGGTGTTAATGATAGACCTGCAGTCTATAGTGATGGTGAAGAGCTGGAGACAGTTGACCATTTTACCTATCTGTAAAAGTGAATAACAAACTATTGCTGGACCAAGAAATCAACATCAGGATAGGTCAGGCAGCAACAACAATGAGCAGATTAACAAAAAGAGTGGAGAAATGAAAGCTCATGATTCTTGTCTACAACACCTGTGTCCTCAGTACTGTGTTTTAGGGCAGGGAAACTTGGTCAACTTAATCACACCAAGAGAGACGGCTAAATAGCTTTCATATGCGATGCCTAAGAAGAATACTTGGCATTAAGTGGCAGGTCTTGCTAGTCACAGTCCCCATCGCCATACGCTGTGAGTCCCATGCCCCCTCAAAGCATAATATAACACTGTCGTCTGGAAGGGTGCCAATCAATCATAGACATTGCTGTTGATTTGCATCTCATTTTTTCAAGTGTTGTTAATGTCTGCTTTGGCAGTAGTAACACAATCTTGGTAAAAAAATAAAATTCCTAAAAGGATAAAAACAAACAACCCAAACATAAATGTTAAAAACAACCTACCACTCCAGACTTGCCTCTAGTAGTGCCGAGACAAGAGAATCCAGTGTCAAGGTCTTTGAAGACATCCTTATAATCGTCAATATTTTCAAAGTCAACAACTTTTTGTTCCTGTAGAGTGAAAAAAAAGACTCCTTTTATGCCAGCCAATCGGTACTTGGTAAGTGAAATGGTCAACATCATGCCGGTCATCTTTAGTTCCCAGGACATAATCTGGTTCTTAATTTATAACGTACCCCAAACAGGAAATCCCCGTGGGAAATCCACAGCTGACCTGACAGTCCATTATTTCAAGGGGTGGAAGTGTGCTGTAGTGTGGTCCTTTTTTTTTTTAGTGTTAATCTAGTGTCTTCTAATGCTAACCCTAACCCTAAACTTGGCTGTAGATAAATCGTGAGAAACTACAACCAGAACACCTTACAATTTATTGGGAATGTCTCCCGTGACGTTGTCGTGACGTCAGGGTAAGTTATAAATTAAGTACCCATTTTACCTGGGTCAAGTTTAGCGAGTGGTGCTGGGGGGGAAGGGGGGGGGTGTCTACAGTTAATCTGAGGAATAGAGGGGATCTGACTTGACATGGATTCAAACTAAACTTATAGGTCTTCAGGCAAGCGTCTAGCACTGATTCTCCAAGATAAGTATTCATGCCATTTTGTTGAATAATGGAAGTATTACTGTCAATTCCAGTTGGTCACGCAGATCATATGAAGGAAATATTAGGCAGCTTCTGAAGCGTATCAACTACAATTGTCATCACTGGTCACTTTGCTGTGACTTAAAAGTAGTCGCTTTTTTGCTGTACCGAACATTCGCTTCGGGGCCGAATAGTGGACCTAATAATTATTTGGTATTCGGCCAAATACTTGCAGTCGGGCCGAATACGAAGTGGTTACCTTACACCCACTTCTGCATACACTGCCTTAATGCTGACAACATGGAACGATTGATTTTGTTGAAAGCTAATGCAGCTTGCATGCATTAACTAAACTGTCAGTGACAATTTACAAGTTTAGTTACTTGTTATAATACTTAGAATACTGTCATTCTTAGTTATTAGTTACCACAGACAGACTGAATGTTAAAATGTTTTTAAATGTTTGCTATTCTGTACTAGATTTTGTGAAGTAAAAGTTCAGCGTACATTTGACAATATGAATGTTTTTTAGATTTATTTTATACACTATTCGTATTCTGCCGAATAGTTGGTCCCGTTATTTGTATTCAGTACTTTGTTTTCACACATTTATTATTGTAAGCAATGCAGATAATATGATTCTTTCTTCTTTATCATTCTATCTTTCGCTATTGCATGCAGCTCTTCACATGTCCCCTCCATCTTTTTAACTTCACTTTCTAGCTCCCTTCGCCATTTGTTTTTTGGTCTTCCTTTATTTCTATGACCCTGTGGGTTCCAGTGCAAAGAAATTCTACTTATATTGTTCTGATGTTTTCTCAACGTGTATCCTATCCAACACCAGCATCTTCCTCACCTTTTGGTCCACTGGAGCCTGTTTAGTTCTCTCCCAAAGCTCCACATTAGTGATTCTATAATACCATTTAAAACCCTCTATTCTATGCAGGCCCATGTTAATGAATGTCTGTAGTTTATTAGTAATTGCCTTAGTTGTTCTCCATGTTTCCGCTCCATACAACAGTACTGATTTGACATTAGAATTACAAATTTTAAGTTTAGTACTGGTTTTAATTTCTTTTGACCTCCAAAAATTTCCTAGAACTATGAAAGCTCTTCTTGCCTTTTGTATTTTAATATCTCTCTATCAGTTCCCTCATCTATATCTACATTTAGGTGTATTTGTGTTAACAAGGTTTCACTGTACCATTTATGTTTCACAGCTGGTCTTCTTCTTCTTCACGTTCACCGGCTGTCAACTCTGGCGGAAAGTTCTGATTGTTCGACCACTTCTGGACTGCAGTCCTGTTCCAGAACCTGAGTGTTGTTCCCCGTTTTACAGATCTGACTAATCTGTATGCAGACTGCTGGTTCCTTGCCTCTCAGGCAGATGCACTCCAACTTTTAAGGAATCTTTCACAGCTGGTGTTTATAAAGATTGTTCTAGCTGATGGCTACAGGTCACTTTCCACCACAGTTGTTGCATAATGAACTTTTCATCTGCCTTTAATCTCTCACTGAAGCATTAGACTGCAAAAAAACTGTTTTCCTCAACAACAACATAAACAACAAAAAGTGATGAATGAATAATGAAAAAATGAAGAAAAAAAGATGATGATGAAGATGGTGATAATGAAGAAGAGGAGGGTGACGATGATGTGTAGAAGAAGATGATGATGTTGACAATGATGTGATGACGATGATGCAAAGAAGAAGATGAAAATGAAGCTGATGATGTGAAGATGAAGAAGAAGATGATGACAATGATAATGTGAAGAAAAAGATGATATGAAGATAAAAATGATGATGTGAAGATTAAGAAGAAGATGATGACAATGATGATGTGAAGAAGAAGATGATGATGATGTGAAGAAGAAGATGACGATATGAAGATGAAAATGAAGATGATGATGTGAAGATGAGGAAGAAGAGATAATGACGATGATGTGAAGATAAAGAAGACAAATACAAACGTGAAGAAAAATTATAAAAACAAAAGTAAGAATGAAATCTTACAAATTCAGGACCAACATCTAGTGGAATTTCGCGACGTCCAACCAGGACAACCTTTTTGAAAATCTTCAGCTTGTTGAGTTCATCGACCAAAACTTTTCCCAATTCTCCAGTATGTCCAAGAACAAATGCGGAATGGCCCTCTGACTTAAAACGTTCTACATTCTCTGGAGCCTCATGTGCCATTCTGTGGATAAATTAAAATATATTATCACAATGGAGTCTGCAGTCAACCTCAAACATCCATAGATACCAGAAATTATCCGGAGGCCATTTTTATGAGGAAAACTGAGGTAGCTTAGTGACTAGGTGCTTACCTGTCAAAAAAGATGCTTAGGGTTCAAATTCAAATATGTCTTCCCCGAAAAATTAACCTTGGCTCTCTCTGGTCAATCAAGTCTAAACTGATTACTTGGTAACATCCTGAGAAAAAATGGCAGCAAAAAAGCTGACAATATCATCTAGCACATATCGATAGGTCTATAAAACATGAATCTACCATCATGTGCCTGACTGTGCCATTCATTACTTCTTCTTTGCATTCATCATCATCTTCATCAATTTCCACTTCCGCCATTAAAGCGTTGTAGGAAGGAACAGTTTGGAATCCATTGCTTGACGGGCAGCAATGGCTACTGTTTTTCCGGTTGATTAAGTTGGTGACTTTTCTCAGGCATCTCATTCCCCAGCTGTTAATTTTTCGTAGACAGGCCTTTGATAATGTCTGGCACTGGTAGCACAGTGTGGGTATGAATATACTGTTTATAATCTGTTTCTTGGCACTCATACTTATGTCTCCATTTCTTAATAACGGTGTCAGTTGGTGTGCACTGCCTCGTTAGCTCCTTGTTTCTATTTCCTGATCTATTCTTCCGTCTTCCGAGAATATACTTCCTAGATACTTAAATTCTTTAACATGTTTCAGACACTACCATTCAACCCGATTTGTAGTGGACTAGGAATTCTGTTGACCTGCATGACTTCAGTTTTAGTAGTATTTATCCTCATGTTATATCTTCTGCATGTCTTTGCTTCAAAGTTGGAGTAGAACAGCTTGAGAGGCAAGGAACTAATAGTCTGCATACAAATAAGCCAGATGTGTAAAATGGATGTGCACACAAATCTCATGTTCTGGAACAAGACCTTAGTCCAGAAGTGGACGAACAATCAGAATTTTCCGCGAGATTAACAGATGGTGAACGCAAAGCTCAAATAACAAATGATAATGAAATATTTACTCAAAATATTATAAAAAATAATTATTAAGAATATTAATTATTACATAAATTTACACTGTTAAAGCTAATTCAGAACTGTCACATTAATGATTTATTATATTAGTCAAAGGACGCCCAGGTTAGAATCCTTGGTAAAGTTGGAGATTTTTGTCTGTTGGGGGGATGTAAAATCCCAACGCTTTCTCTAATAATGCCTAACAACTAAATCACGGACTTTTTGAAAGGAGTCCCTCAGAAACTGGTTACTAGAAGCCCTTTCCATGTGTTGCATCGTGTGATATTTTAATGTGCTTACAAAGTTCTGTGTTCTGAATGTATTCATATTACAAATCGACAAGCGGATATTGTGAAGTGGATATACACGATATTGCTTTCATATTGACTGTGCATAAATAGTGCAACTACACAGTGGATAAATAGTGTCGAGATATTTTGGAGCTCTGGGTAAGTGGAAAAAAACAATATTTTATTTACTAACTAACCTCTCACAGCAAGTCACTCTTTGCCTCTTTACTAATTGTTGACTATCAGTATAATTAAATGTTGCAGAAGTACACTAATAATATTAATCCTCAACCATTTGTGTTCATTTTGGTGAACTGTCTTCTGCTTCATGAACACTAGCTGTAAACTCTAGCAGAAACTTCTGGTTGTTCATCTACTTCTTATGCACATTTGCAGTTGTACGGTCTGTGTTCATTTTTATGAACTGTCTTCTGCTTCGCGAACACTGGCTGTAAACTCTGGCAGAAACTTATGGTTGTTCATCTACTTCTTATGCACATTTGTAGTTGTATGGTCTGTGTATGTTGCACAGCATTTGCAGTTATATGGTCTTTTTTAATTTGCTTTAATTACCTTTAAAATAATATACCATTCATGATACTTAAACGCGTTGTTGCATGCAGTATTCATAAATATGTGTGATGTATTTTTAAACAGTTACCAAAAAATTCACACTGATAAGGAATTGTGTTCATCCAGCAAGATGAAACTGGACAAATTTGTTTGTGCTGTTTGTACCTTGAGGATAATTATTTAGTAGTGCTATAAGTACTGTTAAGAAAACTGCTCTGGGTGAAAAATGATTGCACATATCAATTTCATATTGACTGTGCTTGTTTACTAATTATTAAATAACAGTATAATAATATGTTGTAGTAGTCTACTAATAATAATAATAACCGTCAATCATTTATATTTATGTTATGTATGACATGTGTATGTTTCACAGCAGTATTTTTATGCGCTAAATTTGATAAAGTACAAATGTCACCGCCTCCCCCTTCCCCGCGGCTCCTCTGATGCAACAGTACCCTCTCAGAATTAAAGAGTTTGCACTAATACGAATTTTTCTTTACTTTTGCTGGAATAACTTTCAGTTTATATCTTTACGCTATTGATGTTTATGTTGACTGTAGCAAAAGCATTTTTGTTCGTCTGTAATAGCCTTTATTGTTATATTTTAATAGCACACTTATTTACCTTAAAAATAACATATAGTTCTATAAAATAAGTCGCAAATTAATGAAACTGTAGTTTAATTTGTATTTACATCTCCTAAAAAAAAACTGTTAATAACTTTATACAGAGGGACTCCATTCTTGCACAAGAACGGGAATCCCCATTGACCTGTTTGGCCTATAAATAGAGAAGGCCGTGTGAAATCTTAATCTGCAGTCTGTGGCGCAGCACTAGCAATGCAGTTCCAAAACCTCTGGCTCAATGACCCCGTGCCTACACCACAAAAGTAAAGGCAGTAATTGGCAGTATAATTGAGTATTGATTATCAGAAATAATATAATAATATTAGTCTAGGGGATGTAGTAATTTTATGGCTCTCCTCCGAACTTCTACCCCCGCATTATGGTGGCCTGAAATATCCGTTCGGGGCTCAGTTCTATTAAAAATATGCCAGCTCCGTATAATAAAACAAATGCTCTAACAGGGTCTCAGCGATATGTTACTTGCGGACCTGTTTCTTATTGTTTCTGATTACCTGACAATTCTAAGAGACGCAACACTGTAGACGATAGTAGCAGACGATAATAGCGACCGTTGACACTTTCCACTGTCAGACTTTCTGCCGAGGAACAAATATGTAAAATGGGGACTTGTCGGACTGTCTGCCGATGAACAAATCGCGGTAAATCTAGGATCGGCTCAGAAAAACGAAACAAATGCTCTAACAGGGTCTCAGCGATATGTTACTTGCAGACCTGTTTCTGTGACTACGCCTCACCGCCGACCGTATCCCCCGCGCTGCTGCATGGATAGGGGCTAAACTAGATGGCTGGGACTCTCGAGCAACAGCTACCGCATTTCCTGCAACTTCCTCCAATTACTTCACTCGTGAGTCCCAGGCACCTATTTTAGCCTCCTATCCGCGGTGAGTTTAATCGCGTTTTGCGCATGCCGACAAGTCTGACATCTACCGCTGCTAAATCCTCAATCGGAAGAACAGTATTGCTAATCTGCGTGGGAGCGCGTGGTCTACCCGCCATATCGCTTTCATCGCCTGTAATGTCTCGAAATTGTCAATGGTCGCTTTTATCATCTGCTAGTATCGAAACGCTCTAAATTGTCACCGGTCACTTTTATCGTCTGTTACTATCGTCTGCAATGTTGCGTCTCTTGAAATTGTCAAGTAATCTTAATTTTGCCGCGATTTGTTCCTTGGCAGAAAGTCCGCATTTTTTATTGGACTGAGCCCCGAACGGATATATATTTCAGGCCGCCATAATGCGGGGGAAGAAGTTCGTAGGAGAGCCAATATTATTACCTACTACTATTACTACATCCTCTAGAAATTATGTAATATTTTATTTCGTAACATTTACGTAAATAACTGCCAGCGCCCGTTACTGTTCAGTGATCACGTTTATTTATTATTACATCTATGAGTCAGTGATGCCAACAAATTCATCCATGTTTGTTTTCATGTTTCGTTCCTGGCCTGGCCGTCGCTTCTTCATCCATGAATGATAATCGATCAACCACAAATAATTGAATTTCAAATACAGACCGACCACTTACGTGCAATGCTGTTCTGTATTTTCTGTGCCCTCCAACTCTCGTTTGATGAAAAACCCAGCAAGAGCTACTGCTAAAACACCAACTGCCAATGCAGCCGAGGGAAGAATGATATCACATCTAAACCAAAGAAACTTCATTGAACAAGGAGTGGGCCGAAGTCTGCGACAAAAATAAACAACAACTCTTCAAGGACAGAAGTGGGGAAGCTACACTTTTGCTGTTAGCTTCCGGTTCTACTCTCCCTTGTCTTGTCATACATAATTAATCCAAAGAGTTGAGTCAAGAATTGACAACATCATAGCACTCAGGGCATTCCCTTGCAAGCTCAGTCCTCAATATCAGCAGCCAGCGCAAAGTTCCAATACTGATGGTACCGGTCACAATCTGGTTATTTGTCCGTCTTGCTTTTCCTTTTTGAGTGTAGTGAGCCGGCCAGACCCTCTGGTTACACACAGGTGCCTCATTCTCTCCAGGCCATAATAATCTTCTTTTCTTTACTGATTTCGTTGCTTGTTCCCAAAGGGCCTTGACCACATCTACCTTGTCATGTATCAATTCACCACCCAGTGGTGCAGATCCGGGCAATCTGTCTGCCTGTTCATTACTCACCACGCCGGCATTTTATCCAAAGAATGAAAGGGTTTGGTTATTTGGACAGAATGGAACAAATTCAGCCAACAGTTAGAGAATGAGAATCCCCGTTTGGTTTCCGGGGGCCCACTGTAGGGCAACATGAATAGACCCACTGCTTCCCCAACAAGCGTGGCGTAAGAGTAGACTAATTAGGGCTTCCTTCAAAGTCGAAGCGCATCTGCCTGAGAGGCAAGAACCAACATTCTGCATACAAATATGCAAAAAACTTATGCACACGAAAAACTCAGTTCCTGGAACAAAGCCAAAGTCCAGAAATGGACAAACAATCAGGTCTTTTAGACGAGGTTTACAGCCTTTGAACGCAAACAACGACACTACTTGAGAACAGCAGGCCAACGCCGTATCTAAAAAGAGAAGGCCGGGAGCAGGCTACGAGGCAAGAGTTTGACCAAGAAAGTGATTGGTTGATGGAGTGAAGGAGACATTACAGAAAGGCTGTATGACATCATCACAAGCTACGCTGGGTGTCTGCTGAGATCAAGTAAACAGAGCAGCAGGACACGCACAGCATCGATATGGAGAGAATCATTCCGTTGGGTGTGAGTAGAGGGTCTTTACCCGAAAAGGAGGTGGGGGGGGGGGTGTTAGGGACATTATTAATCATATTGCAACATAAATAAGAATGCTCTTCATTGGCTCTTGCAGAAGGGGCGGAGCACATTTGTTTATGTCCCGAGTGTACCAATGTAAAGTTTTGATTCATTCATTTAGCAGCATGACGATGGAGGTGAGGGCAGTTCGTGGCTCGAATCACAAAACTACACCCTCGCCTGTGTACTCAGTGATTCAATTGTTATGATCCGGAGGGTTCAGACAGGGTTGGTGCAAAGGCGGTGGCTTGAGTCACTACAGAAGTCGACTGTGCGTGGAGTCACCTTAATTTTCGTTCCAGGATGAGCGGGCATCGATAGGAATAAAAGAGCTGATAGGTTGGCTAGATCCGCTATCACTACTGACGGTCAACCTATGGATCATCATCATCATCATCGTGTGCCCTGCCTACTGGCGTAGGTGCCCAAGCGTCTCCACTGATCACTATCCCTGGTTGCCTGGAAAAGCTTTCTTGATGATATCCTTTCTTGTCATCGTTTTGCCCATCCAGCATAGTCTCTCTTGGTCTGCCTCTACCCCTTTTCCACTGATCTTTCCAGTTATCATGATGTTCTCCAAAATCTCTCTTCGCATTATGTGGCCAAAGAACAGTGTTCGTCAATTTCTTATTGTTCTATATAGAGATCTACTTTCGTTAGCTTGATTTGATTCAAGAACCGACATCACAGCACTCGGGGCATTCTCATAAGCGCTCCGTCCCCATCTTCAGAAGCTAGCGAAGAGTTCCGATACTAATGGTGCCATAGCATTCTGATTAAACGTATGTCTTGCCTTTCCTCTGAGCCTCGAGCATCTGCCAGAACCTCTCGTCACTCCCTGCTGCATCAATCTCGCCAGACTGTGGTGATCCATCTGCTCCTCCAAACTGTACACGCTCTCCCACAAGGCACTAACCACGTCTGCCTTATCATGTATCATTATTCCACCAAGTTGTGCAGAGCCAGCCAGTCTGTCCGCGTGTTAATTTCCCAACATACCGGCGTTCCCCGGTGAAAAAATCCAGACAATACTCGTCACCTTTCCTCCGCAGCGAAGCGTGCCACTCTGCATGAAGCATACCTGTTCTGATCTTCCTCAGCATGCTTTCTGAATCAGTTACAATCACGATGTGTGTGTGTGTGTGTGTGTGTGTGTGTGTGTGTTTGTGGTGTTCTCTAGCCAGCGGAAAGCTGCAGTGACCGCCTCCACCTCCATTCTTAAGCTGGATTTTGTGGTATCATATATTAGGCTCTCCTGCACCAAACATTCGATCATTAAATTTTGCTAAGAAGCCCCAAGCACTAGTTTGTTTTCGTTAGCTTCTTTCAAGCAATCGTTGTTAGAAACTCTGGTCTTTCAAGATATTCGTAACATTCGTCTTACCGTTGCGTACAATCAGAAAAAAAAAAAAAAAAGAGTTCTGGTTGTCGCAATCGACTCCAGTCCACTTCAGGCATTTCCATGCGTGCTCAGTTTTCCTTACAACAGCCACCCCATATACCTCTGCATGATGGTGATGTCCCATGATCCCTCCCGTTCCAGGTGTGTAACTCTTGTGTGTGTTTATTGTAACTTCCACGTCGCTGTGTCCACTCAAGCAACGTCTGCTTGTCTCCTGGATCTAGTCGTCAACTTTACAACCGGTCGCTCGATTCTTTCATTTACATGGGTACTGTTATTTCTTTTTCTTTGTGCTGACTGATATTTAACGGTAGAACTTCATTACTGCATGGTCGTAGTAGTTTAATTCTGCGGGGCATTTTTTAGTGTTTGTAAAGTTTGTTTATAATATCTCCTTTTGTTGCGAGATGCCGGCATTAGTAGTATTGGCTCTCCTTGCAGATCCGGACGAGGGTTGGACGCGGGCTGGACGACTTAGTTCAGTTTAGTGGGAATTCTCTTCCTTGGCCGCACTCGAAACAGTGAGCGGAAAAGTCCACGAAACAAATGACATACTTACCTATCATCATACGGTTGCGTGTAAGGTTGCGTACGGTTGCGTTTAGGGTTGCGTAGTCATCATACGGTTGCGTAGTCGTCATAGGGTTGCCTGAAGGGTTGCGTTGTCATCATACTGTTGCGTGTAGGGCTGCGTAGGGTTTGGGTTAGGGGTGTTGGTTAGGGGTAACGTTAGGGTTAGGGTTAGATGTGAAAATTGTCATGTAGGAGGTCGAAATAGTGGCCGACAATCTGATGCTTGTGGGAGTGGCGCCACTGAAAGTCTGCCAAATATGACGCCAATAGCGGGCGGCTGGTGCCCAATCGGTGGCGAATTATCCGTGTCAGTAGCATCCACCGTCCGTCGACTGTTTGAGTGTGTATGTGACTGTGCGCGATTATAGGGAACTACGGCGTCAAAATTGTCACATCTAACGCTAAACTTAACCCTACCCCTAACCCTACCCCTAACCCTTACGGCAACCCTAACGCTACCCCTAATCCTAACCCATAACCCTAACCCTAATCCTACCCCTACCCTAACCTTAACCACGCAAATTTATCGGTCATTAAAGCATACAAATCGGCATAACAAAATAAATAAAAACAGATATCCCCGCAGTGTCACACCCAAGCATTGGCAGCCCTGATGTCGACCTCACTGTCTTGTTTGATTCGTGACTTTTTCCGCTACTTGTTTTGAGTGCGGCCAAGGGAGAGAACTCCCACTAAACTGAACTAAGTCGTCCAGCCCGCGTCCAACCCTCGTCCGGATCTGCAAGGAGAGCCGTAGTATTTAGTATTGAGTCGGCTATGCTGTCGTTAGTTGAAACATTTAATTATTTATTTGGCTCTACTTGGAATAACGGTTCTAAATGAACTACGCAGAAAGTTAACCCAAACAGAGCCTCACAACGCAGACAGTTAACCCGAACAGAGCCTCACACATATGTACAAGTCGCATGTCTTTTGCGGCGATTCAACTATTCAAGATTAAACTATTCAACCGTGTCAAAAGTAGTATTAATAGGTACTTTAGTCAAATTTTTAAAATGCCCTCAACACCAATAAAACCAGCACAGTTAGATAGATGTAAACAATCTCTTTCCAATGGTACCTCATTTAGGCTTGTTTGTCATTTCTGAGCTGAGATATGTAGGTTTTTGTGGAGATGAGATGTAAAAAACAGCTGCTAAAACTTGTGTCTGAGAAACAAGAAGTTTTCTCTGCGCAACCAAACTGCACAACTTTCATTTTGGCTTTGTTTTCATTGGACAAGATGGCAGACAATTTTTCTCAGACACAACCACATAATAGCGATTGCATGAAAAATGTCACTGTAAAACGAAACAGCCACAGATAAGAAAGAAATTTTGGAAATTTTATACACAAATGTAAAATTGGACGGAGAATTCAATTATAACTAGCATTACCATGTCTGGTAATGTTTAAGGCCTTAAAGCCAACCGTCAATGCTTAGCGCTATTTTCAATCAAACCAATGTAACAGAAAAAATGAGGACGTCCGGCTGTCATAGACATGCGCTGTTAATCGGGTTCGTTCCCGCCGTTTTCGGCTATTCATAGCTGGTGAAAATCACACCAATCGCAAAATTTCATGAGAGATTAGGACCCATCCCCAAATCCCAGCCGACATTTCCCAAACAAGTTTCAAACGGTTTCCATGGTAACGGAAAATGCCAAAAAGACCGCAAATTGTCGAAACTGTAGTCGCTAGTATTAACTGCGTTGACATTTTCGCGGAAGGCAACTGATTTTTTACGGCGATTAGATGGCGGCAAAACAAGGATTAACTGCATACGAAAAAAATTACCGACACGCGACAATACTCCCGATAGCGCTATCCTACGGCAGGGCCCGAGTTATATGTAAGTTGCCGATCGCTTTTCGCCGACTATAGTGCCACCTCCGAGAGTATCCCCTGTGCCGCTACGCGGGGCACGGAGGGGGCTAAACTAGATGGCTGGGACTCACAAGCAGCAGCTACCACAGCTCCTGCAGCTTCCTCCAATGTATTTGCTTGTGAGTCCTAGCCATCTAGTTTAGTTCCTTCCGCGCCGTGCATAGCGGCGCGGGGGATACTCTCGGAAGTGGCACTATAGTCGGCGAAAAAAGAAGTTCACATTTTGCACGTTACTGACCCCAGGTCAGCGTACGTTTCCGTAATGATCTATCTGCGCATCCGCACTGTTCACTCGTTCCTAAGGGCACTTACAACATCCAGCTCGTCATACATCAATTCACCACCAAGTGGTGCAGAACTGGCCAGTCTATCTGCCTGCCAATTTCCCAACACACTAAATGCTAACTACCCAGGACCTCTGAAGTGATGCTTGCCACTCTGCACAAAGCATGCCTGTCTTCACCTTTTTCAACATGCTCTGTGAGTTGTACAAGAATTGAGATAGATTTATGAGAAAAGAAATCAAATAATCAATTGTGTTGATGTGTTGCATGGAGACAAGATCGAGTGAGAAACGATGTGATTACAAGAACTATTGGAACCATACCCATCGTTAAATTTATTGAGAAGCAAAGAATGAAATGGTTTGGTCACCTAATGAGAATGGAACCAACGATGCCAGCATCAAGAGCATACAACATGAAAATCGAAACACCAAGAGGCAGGGGAAGACCAAGAATAAGATGGATTGAAGGAGTCACGGACAACATGAGACTTCATAACATCACGCCATATGAAGCGACTGAGCGCGCCCTGGCTCGGTTGCCGATTATCTGATAGACTGCGACGCCTAGTGGCACAAGCAGATTTTGACAAAAGAAGAAGAATGTAGTGTATAAAAAAGACCCCCCCCCCCCCCCTCACCCCCCCAAAAAAATGGTTGCATTTTATATATTAGAATGGAAAAAGTAGCAGCTAAGTGTTTGGGTTTCAGAAGCACAGCTGAACATGTGATGGTAACAATGGCCATAAAATCCCATTTGTTAACTGGTTGTGCTAATCACATTCGCTATCTCGATGACTAAAGGTTAGAATTCACATGCCTCGCTAAAGCACAATGTAACACTGTCGTATCTTCTGAAAGATGGAAAAGTATCGAGAACAGCTAGTAGATTTCACTTGTTGTCTAGTAATTTTGTAAATCATCAAGAAAGTTTGATGCAAACAATGGAAAATACACTTTATTATTGTTTACTCTTTCAGTCCGCGAAAAGCATGCCTTACTTTTACTCATTACATCACAGACATTTGTGAGGCATGTATGGATCTGAATGGGTTCAAAGAAGAACACTGTAGAACGACAGCAATGAGCAGAATCTTTGTTTCTTTTTTTTTCCTCCTACCCCATCTCGAGGACTGTGAGATTTCATGTGAAATTCCTGGGAAAGTCCAATAATATAGGGGTCTTAGGGTGTGAAATGAACACCAACTAACCCTAACCCCCCCCCCCCCCCCCCCCACAGTATAGGACTTCATGGGAACCACAACATTTTGGAGTTCCTGAGATGGGGTGAAATAAAAGAAAAGAACTGATTCTTTTTCTTCGTGTTCCCCAGCTGTACGTAAATTCCTGCAGAAAGTTCTAGTTGTTCATCCGCCTCCAGTCCCTAAGTCTCATTCCAAAACTTGAGTGTTGTTTGCACATCCATTTCACAGATCTGACTTTTTTTGTATGCAGACGATTGTTTCCTCACTTTCTCAGCACCTTTCTTTGAGGCAGTGAAACTTCGTCAACTTATTCGTACCAGGAGAAACCGCTAAATAGCTTTTGCATTCAATGCCTTAAAACAGTGATTCCCAAACTGTTTGCGCGGCTCCCTGAGGAGCCGCGACCTCTTTACATATTATTTCTTACATACGAATAGTCATACTTTTACTAAGGCTAGGGCACTGTGGAAAAATTTTAATTGCAAAAAGGCGCTGCAACAAAGAAAAGTTTGGGAAACACTGCCTTAGAAGAATACCTAGCTTTGAGTGGCAGGACAAGATTACAAACACTGGGGTATTGGGGAAAGCAGGTTACACAACCATTTTCTCAATGCTGAGTCTGTGAAGTGTCAGGTGGCTCCGACAGGCTTGGAGTATGATAGAGTTCCTAAGTACATCCTCTACAGTGAATCACAGATTAGTAGAAGGTGTTCCCCCGTGTGGGTCCCGATCCCATTGTGGGAAAAACAAGAATAGACCCACTGCCTCCCCAAAAGCATGTCGTAAGAGTCGACTAATTGGGGAGCTTCCTTTGAAGTCGGAGTGCATCTGCCGGAGAGGCAAGGAACCAACAGTCTGTATTCAAGAGAATGAGATCTGTAAAACTGATGCACACGCAACACTCAGGTTCTGGAGCAGGACTGCAGTTCATTAATGGACGAGCAACCAGAACTTTCCGCCAGAGTGTACAGCTGGTGAACCCGAAGAAGAAGAAGAAGTAGAAGGTGTTGAGTTTGGCTTCTACTACAGTATATATTATGTGTACAAGTGGGGCATGAATTATACAGGTATTGAGGTAGATTTGTGGGAACCACATGTGATGGACCATTTTGCATAGGGGGTGTGTGGGGAACATGCCAACAAGAATAGAATGAGTTATAGTATACATTGGAATAAAATAGGTTAATTTCCCAGCTAGGTGAGGAATACAGGGATAAGATGAGTTGAGTTGAGTCAAGAAATGACATCACAGCATTTGGGGAATTCCCATGCGTGCTCCGTCTTCATCTTCAGCAGCCAGCGCAGAGTTCCAGTACTGATGTACCGGTCACAATCTGGTTATATGTCCGTCTTGCCTTTCCTCCGAGTGTATTGAGCCAGCCAGGCCCTCTTGTTACACCCAGATGCCTCATTCTCTCCTGGCCATAATAATTTTCTTTCTCTACTGATTCTGTTGCTTGTTTACAAAGGGCCTTGACCACATCTGCCTTGTCATGTATCAATTCATCACCCAGTGGTGCAGATCCAGCCAATCTGTCTGCCTGTTCGTTACCCACTATGCCGGCATGGCCTGGAGAACAGATCCAAAGTATGCTCACTATCTGCGACCTGTGAGTCTTTTGGAGCCATTCCTGCCCAATATGGTAGATAGGTAGCCTTACTGTATTTAGTTTTGGCACGTTTTTACTTCTGACAGTTGTTGGCTGTTGTATTTTTTCTATATGTGGACTGAAAGGATGTAGTTCCATCGCCCAGCTACTGAGTTGAGCGCATGGAGCGATACTGTGAAATGCGATTTCATTTGGAATGTATTTCAGCTGTGTCCAATGTGGTTTGTTTTGTGAACTGCAGATTCAGAAAATTGTGAGTGGCCTGTTGCCAGAGACCTGGTGGTACCTTGTATGTTTAATTTGCATGTGCAACTACTGATTTATTGTAACTTTGCTTCCATCACTGATGAGTGCATTTCTAGTGCCTGACTGTTTGTGTTAGCGCTTTGGGCGACCAATGTGTGATCATGCTGTTGTCATTGCTGCAATGTGTTAGTTATTGTGTGATCATGCTATTGTCATTGATGCAATGTGTTAGTTATTGTGTGATCATGCTGTTGTCATTGCTGCAATGTGTTAGTTATTGTGTGATCATGCTGTTGTCATTGCTGCAATGTGTTAGTTATTGTGTGATCATGCTGTTGTCATTGCTGCAATGTGTTAGTTATTGTGTGATCATGCTGTTGTCATTGCTGCAATGTGTTAGTTATTGTGTGATCATGCTATTGTCATTGCTGCAATGTGTTAGTTAATGTGTGATCATGCTATTGTTATTGCCGAAATTGCAGTCCATTTTTCTCAAAGGAAAGTGAAGGGCATTCTCTGGTTTGTGTTGGCCGTAGAACGTAGTAACTGTGGTGTCACTCGTGTGCTGTGAACTTGGAACTACGATTACCTGATGCCTTTAGTTTATTATGTTTCTTCTTGGGTGTGTCTTTTTTTTAGTGTATAGATCCTGTCTTATAATCATTTCTTGCCACCCATGTTGGTCAGCACTTTATGCCGCTGAGGTTTCCACTACTATGAGTTATGAATTCCATTACTATGAGTTATGAATTCCATTACTATGAGTTATGAATTCCATTACTATGAGTTATGAATTCCACTGCTATGAGTTATGAAAGAGTTGAGTCTAAGTATTGTTAAATCCTGCAATGTCTGTTTAATCAAGGCCATGCAAGGATATTTGAACAGCCAGCGGACCCCTAAACTAAGTCATTATCTACAGTTTTTTTGGTGATTTTATCATTGTCTGTTTTTTGTATGCCTATAAAGGCTATCTGACCATATTGTTCATTTTGTTTGTTATAATTGTGTGTTTCAATGAGAAGCTGATCAGTTTTCCTTCTCATTTAGTCAATGCTTTTTCATATATCTTCCACAGGTGGGTTATTAAGCTATTTTTCGGGCCTGTTTGGCACTAAGGAACGGCGCATCCTCATACTGGGGCTAGACGGAGCTGGGAAGACAACAATCTTGTACAGGTTACAAGTGGGAGAAGTGGTCACAACCATACCAAGTAAGAGACTCACAATGAATCAAACAAAAACCTATCTTTTAGCATCATCAAGTGTCTCCCCACAGTCTTCGCTCTTCAGCAGCATTTATCAGTTGGTCTGCTGACACCCCTCAGTGCTACGACAAAAGGTTGTCAAGTATCTTCTTATGATATCTTTCTCTGCCTCTTTTTCCACAGATCTTTCCAGTGGTCACAAAATGTTGCAGTTTCTTTCTTCTCATAACATGATCAAAATAATGATGACTGTCTCCTTCTGATGTTTCTCTTTACTATTTGTATTTTTAGAGTTATTAGGATATGGCGTTGTGAACTTGGGGCTTTAAGGCGGCAGGGCTGGAGCAGTCACTACCAACTATGTAGGTGAAGATTTGTATTTTTCTCTGAATTGTTTTTTTTTTAAATCCAAGGATCAAACCCAGGTTTCCTGCATGGGAGAAAAATGCCTTAACCACCTGGCTAGCCTTGCTAAATGAATTTGAAGAAGGAATCAGCAGTTTACATTACTATACTCATGACAATCCAATACGTTCTCTGAACTGTTTTTAAAAAGTTTTTTTTTTTTTTTACATTGCTTTCAATAGCAAGCGTTGCCTTCAATTTCATCATTCACTACTCATTTTCCAGAACACCACTTTTGACATGAAAGAAGGACTTCTTTGAATGTCAAGGCAAATCATATAGAAGCTACATTTTGGCCATCTCTGTGCTGCCACTATCGAACATAGACCCTTACTACAAGTAAAGAAGATAAAATCATAACAAAAAAAAGGAATGTCTTAGAAGCACTGGCGGTATAAGAAGAAGAGATAAACTGATGACATTAGTAGACTTGGCCTGAAACTGGTCATACAGTTGATTAAAGAGCAACAGATCAGATGTTTTGGCTATCTGTTGAGAATGCTGCTGTACTAACTGTCATAGAGAGGCACACTGAAGAAATATGATGAACACAGAGCAGTGGAAAGACCATATAAAAGATAGAAATATGATATCAAGAACTACCTTAAGGAAATGATCATCATCTTGTGTGGTGCATTGGAAAGAGCACATCGTCTGCTCTAACCACTTTGATGACGTAACTGACGGATGAGAAAAGTAGAATTGTCTAGAACTGGCATCATTTAAAATTCCATGCATTGATTGGAAGATTAATCCCCTAGGGAAAGAGGGGGGGGGGGGGGGGGGGGTGGGTGAGTAGAGGTTCTGGAAGATATTCGACACTGAGAGGGAAACAGTCGGATGTTTAATCAGGTTGAAACTGATACTATTAGCATGTCGACTCTTCATTGGTTACTGAAGAAGGGGATGGGGCATGTGTGGGAATGTCCTGTGAGCAGTGGTGTCAATTCTCGATTCATTCATTCATTGTAAAATGGGCACCAATGAAACTGTATTGATAAATAACTAATAATCAACGCTGTGTGGACTAGACTTGTGGACACTGATGAGTCTCTGACACTAACCTGATGGTGTGAAATTACTACAACTGGTTTGAGGAGGCGAGGTCCACCTGAGGTATCGAAAAGATTGCAAATGAGAGAATGGAATAGACTGAGAGCCCTGTAATGGCACAACATTAAGATGATAATGACTTCTCTAACCTTGAAAGTTGCTAATTGTTCGAATGTGTTCCGTGCTTCTGCAGCAATTGGCTTCAATGTTGAGACAGTCACTTATAAAAATCTCAAGTTCCAGGTCTGGGATCTGGGAGGACAAACCAGCATCAGGTTGGTAGTCTTATATTTATGCTTCTGACTTTGCATGCATAATCTTACTGACCTTACAGACATTGTTACTATTCCAGTATTAATGTTATTAACCATGCAGACCTTACTATTTCAGTATTAATGTTCCAGACCTTACAGGCACTGTTAATATTCTAGTTAGTTGCGTATCCTTTACAGGATGTTGCAGAACCAACCCCAAGGGCTGTTGTGTGGTTTTTCTAGGCAGTAGTTTGCCATTTCTTCTGGATGGTCAACTTTCTTGATACTACTGTTGAAACCAATGCAAGGCGCATGGCCCGCAGCTGGTATCGAACCCGACATCCCAGCATTACGAAGCGTTCGCATCGACTTAGCCACAGAGCCGACTAATATTCTAGTACTGACATTAATAATGTTACATATCTTACAGGCATCGTTACTGTTCCATTATTAATGTTACTGACCTGGTAGGCATTTTTACTATTCCAGTATTAATGCTGTTTTTAGTGCCACATATTTTACATTGTTACTGTTCTAATATTTATGCTGTTATATAAGCAGCATGCTTTCTGCACAATGCCAGGTCATTGTTACAACTCTAATACTGTTGCTGTTATATATGTTTTAGGCTGTATTGGCATTGTTACAACTCTAATATTGACACTGTTATGTATGTTTCAGGCCATATTGGCGTTGTTATTACTCCAACACTGATGCTATTATTTATGTCGTGGACAGCATGGACAGAGACCGTATTGGTATTAGCAAACAGGAACTTGTTTCAATGTTGGAGGTTGGTCATTTGGTTTCAGTTTATCTACATCATATCTTTACATTTATCTACATCATATCTTTACATTTATCTACATCATTTCTTTACATTTTTCTACGTCATAACTTTACTTTTATATGCATCATATCTTTAAATTTATCTACATCATATCTTAGATTTATCTGTATCATAACTTTACATTTTTCGACATCATAACTTTATATTTATCTACATCATATCTTTACATTTATCTACATCATATCTTTACATTTATCTACATCATATCGTTACATTGATCTGTATCAAATTTTTACATTTATCTGCATCATACCTCTATATTTATCTGTATCATATTGTTTACATTTATCTACATCATATCTTCACATTTATCTGCATCATATCTTTACATTTATCTCCATCATTTCTTTACATTTATCTTGTTATTGTTCAGTCAAGTCTTAAGCAGTTGGTACAGAGTTCTAATAGAGTTTTCTCGACTTCCCGCTGAGTTCCCTTTCGAATAACTGTTGATAAGTTGAATTTATATTTTTCAACACTATATTCATTGAAACTGGTTAAAAAAATTTTTACAGCAAAGTTCATTCCATTTGTGACGGCATGTCAGTCCTCCAGGCAACTCAGAGGGATATACGAGACAACATGGAGAGAGAACTGACGCCAGCTAAACACACCCTCAGAAAACAATCAAATTGTTCTCCAGTGGATCCTGGCTCACTGCGGCATACCAGGAAATATGTTAGCAGACAAGACTTGCTAAAAATGGAATATAGGAGAAACAACACACCAATCTATTGTCCTTACCAGAAATCAGAAAACTTTTCCAGGAAAAATACAAGGGATTGTGGAGAGAACAAACTAACAGTAAATATCCACAAGACTTCATCAGCAGACTCAACAGAAAGCAACATACAACAATTTTCCATCTACGAACTGCAGGCTGACTACAATATGCATACAATAAAGATTGTACAGTCCTAACAGTAAGCCTGTCAAACCGGACCACAAACACCTGAGCACATTCTGCATACCTACCCACTCTACCTACAACTTCGAAAAGACACCTGGCCTCAAGAGCAAACAGTGCAGAGCAAGCTATAGGGAACTATGAAGGACCTGCTGCTGACATGAGAGTTCATAGAGGCAACCCACCTAATAGTCTGATCTGAGCATACGAAACCGAACGCAGAGAAGAAGAAGAAGAGATTTTATATCAGCCACAACACATCACTCAGCAAGCTATCAGCCACAACACATCACTCAAGTTATCAGCCACAACACATCACTCAGCAAGCTATCAGCCACAACACATCACTCAAGTTATCAGCCACAACACATTACTCAGCAAGCTATCAGCCACAACACATCACTCAAGTTATCAGCCACAACACATCACTCAGCAAACTATCAGCCATAACACATCACTCAGCAAGCTGTCAGCCACAACACATCACTCAACAAGCTATCAGCCACAACACATCACTCAGCAAGCTATCAGCCACAACACATCACTCAGCAAGCTATCAACCACAATACATCACTCAACAAGTTATCAGCCACAACACATCACTCAGCAAGCTGTCAGCCACAACACATCACTCAAGTTATCAGCCACAACACATTACTCAGCAAGCTATCAGCCACAACATATCATTCAAGCTATCAGCCACAACACATCACTCAGCAAGCTATCAGCCACAACACATCACTCAGCAAGCTGTCAGCCACAACATATCATTCAAGCTATCAGCCACAACACATCACTCAGCAAGCTATCAACCACAATACATCAACAATACATCACTCAACAAGTTATCAGCCGTAACACATCACTCAAGCTGTCAACCACAACACATCGCTCAACAAGCTATCAACCACAGTACATCACTCAGCAGGTTATCAGCCATAATACATCTTTCAAAAAGTTATCGGCCACATCACTCCAATAAGCTATCAACCACAACACATCACTCAACCAACAATCCATCAACTGCAACACAACTCTCAGCCAGAAAACCTGTGTGGGGATTGAACCGAAACCACTGTCTCAACAAGCAGGTGTATTAACTCCCAGGCCACTCCATCCCTTAATTGGATGACTTTTTGCAGGAAGACGAACTGAAGAAGTCTGTCCTGGTTGTGTTTGCAAACAAACAAGACATAGAGGGCGCTATGAGTGTTACAGAAGTTGCCAATTCTCTTGGGCTTCCAGCTTTGAAGAATAGAAAGTATCAGATTTTTAAGACTTCTGCTATCAAAGGAGAGGGTTTAGATGAGGCAATGGAATGGTAAGCTTCATTTCCAATTATGATTTTCTATGTTTATAATAATTCAGTTTATATTTAGTTGACAAGGAATAGTTATAAAAAAGGGCTTTTGCCATGCCATTTCTCAAGGGGTATATGATGCTAAAACATGTGTATAGCCCAGTCAGTACTACATAAGTGATGTGGTCAGAATGGTGCTGACTGCCTTTACTTTCCAGGATATTTTCTGTGACCCATGCTAGTCTGGGTTCATGTGGGAACCCTCGGTCAATGAAAATTTGTCTGCTCATGTACTTTAAACCAAAACCTTTCCCAGGAAACTGTTTAGCTAGCTGTCCAGCAACTGTCAATTGAGACGAGAAAGAGAATTCTTGAAAGCTATATAAAACCTGCCTTGATATCCGGAAGTGAATCATGGACAGTTGGTCAATTTGTGGAAACTTATGTGGAAGCAGCAGAGGTGTGGTTTTTAAGGTGAATAATGAGAATGCTCTGGACAGAAAAAAGAGTAATGAAGACGTCTTGAAAGAAACTGACTCATGAATTGATTGCCCACACCAGAAGAAGACAATCTACATTCTTTGGTCATGTAATGAGAAGGAGAAAACTTGAGAACATCGTGACAGTAGGAAAGCTGGAGGGGAGGAGAGCAGAGGCAGACTGAGAGACCAGATGCTGGACAGTCTGACATCATGGCATGGAGGATCATCTATGTCAGAGTTGACTGAAAGTACATGAGGCAGAAGGTTGTGGATAGACATGACTACCAACGCCACATGACATGGACTTAAGGAAGAAATCATCTACCTGTCAACTAATTTGTGAAAATAAATTTGTCTATAACCCGTCATTAGGCAGCAGGTCTTTTGCAGAATTCAGTGGGTTTGTTGTTGATTTGGATCATGAGAGAAAGTGAAGTCATGTTCTGCAATGCATAAAGGAATAGCCCGTACCTCTCCTTGGGCACCGGCATTCTCTGTGCTGGTTTTATGGACACTCCTGCCACATGTCCACATCGTGCCCTCTCGGATAATGGCCTCTTGTTGGCATAAACAGAGATGGCAGGGAATCTTGGAGCTGGTGGTCCCAACAGATGCTGTGTCTAGACAACCTCTGGCATTCATCAACCCACCCCACAATGCATGGGTGACATCATCTACACTAAGAAGTTTTTCTAAAATAACATGTTGGTGCCCGGGTCACCAGTGGCTCGCCGGTTGATAACTTTGTTGCTGTCGGAACAGTATTTGGGTCTGTCTGCTCTGATCACATCAACACTGCAGGAGTCATTTTTCAGGGCTCTTGTTGATGTGCAGTGCTAAGCCATTTTGTATGGTGCACAGAACTTGGTCACAATTATAACCTAAAGCTCCCCCTCCGGGGATCCTGGTTGAACATAAAGATTTGTTTTTCTCAAGCAAGGCATCTACCTACGTACAGTAAGGGAAGTTTACCAAGCCTCCTACAAAAGTTCATGTGTCTTTCGATTGTGAATCTTTTGATTGTGAATCTTTTGATTGTGAATCTTTTGATTGTGAATCTGACTAAATGGCAACAAAAGGTTCATATTGGCCACTGTCATCCTAGAGATAGGACGGACGTTTTCGTTGAGGTCAGAGTACATCTGCCTGATGGGCAAGAAAACAACAGACTACACAAATTTGTAAAACAAATGCACAGGCAAAACTCAGGTCCTGGGATAAACTCAAAGTCCAGAAATGGATGAACAACCAGGACTTTCCACCGGAGTTAACAGCTGGTGAATGCAAACAAAGAAAGAAGATTTTAAATGAAGTAACAATGTTAAATGTTTTTGTTGTTGTTGCAGGTTATCCAACACATTAATTCAGACAAAGTAACAGTTGACCATGTCAGTGATGAGAGATGAGACAGGTGGGGAAGAGGAGTTTAGATGTCGTAAATTACATTACTGGAGGTATTATAGCTACCACCTGTGAGAAAACAATTCTGATATCGGAGCTGCTGCTGATGGTGGTACAGACAAGGTGCGGAAAGGGCAGGTGGATGTAGACTACAAGAATGCCTCAGAGCTTAGGTCCTCAGTGGCTGTGTTTACATGTGTTTGTGACTGGACAAGGCAGTGTTGTTACTTGCAAGCTCTTTTGATCATGTCGTGTTTGTAGATATTTGCTTCATTGATGCCATCTTCTTCTATCTTCACCTTCAGCCTCATAACTCTTTCAGTCACAAGGAACACATCCTACGTTCATAAGTTCCTACCTGGAAGCCCAGTCAATGCCAGATGCTCTGATTTTACATCTCTCTTAACCATCCCTTGGGCCTCTGATGCTAAACCCCCTGGGACTGAAAGTGTTAACACCCACTGAAGCATGAACCCTCAACCAAGACATGTCTGGTCATTCCATCTTTTGTCATCTCTCTCAGCTCACTCCATGTCCTCACTTTATTCAAGGTGTCTGTAATTCTGTCTGTGTATTTTTTGTCTTCTCATATTCCTTGTACACTGAGGGTTCCCATGCAAGCATATTCTAGTTATATAACCCTCTAACCCTGGGGACCTACACAAAAATATGTCATGATCCCGCTGGAATTTCATTAACAAATCCTGGGGTCAGGGAGGGGACAATTGTACATAAGTAATAAATCCATGGAAAATGTTTTTATCAACATTTTGTGTGTGTAATATATAAGGAGTTAGTTAATTGTATATCCTTTACAGGACATTGCAGAACCAATCCCAGCATTTTTGAGCTGTTGTGGTTTTTCTAGGAAAATTTATGTTCAGTAGTTTGCCGTTGCTTGCTGAATGGTCAACTGTCGGAACCACTGTCGAAACCAACGCAAGACACATCATCCGCTGCTGGGATCAAACCCGGCACCCCGGCATTACGAAGCGTAAGCCCCAGACACCAACATATAAAGAAAATAATCAATAATTAAATTTCCCAGGGCCTTAAAAACATATGTATTGGGTGACCTCGTCACCTCTAACACTGAGGTTTACGGGAAAATTTGACGTCAGCTCAAACAAAAACTCCCTAAATGCTGTTTTTACCTAATGCATTCTTATCCTAACCTCCCAAACATATACACAGGCGTAAAAACAGCTGATAGCATTAACTATGCATCACATAAAAGGTCACTATAGACAAGCTGGGAAATGACTGAGGGGGGAGGGGGGTGGAATTGAAACCAACCGAAAGTGTCGGTTTTGCAAATTCTCGGGGCAAAAAAAGTTAACACCATGTTGTCTCAAAATGTGAACTAACCAGTGCCGCCATCTTTTTCTCACCTCTTGATTCACTTGAATTTGTTTAGTTGTCTGCTAGAGAACATTTGCCTGCTGCAGGGTCTTAGACAGAACAGTAATAGAAGAAATGTGGCCTGTGGAAGTATTGTGGTCCTGAAAGTAATGTGGTTCTTCTTCGCGTTTACCGGCTGTAAACCCCAGAAAGCTCTGGGTATTTGTCCACCTCCAGACTTTCGTCTTATTCCAGAACCTGAGTGCAGCCTAGACATCGGTTTTACAGATCTGACTTAACTGTATGCAGATTTTCTATTCCTTCCTCTAAGGCAGATGCACTCCGACTTCGAAGGATGCCCCCAGTTAGTCGACTCCTACGACATGCTTGTTGGGGAGGCAGTGAGTCTATTCCCCGGAATCCACACAGGGATAATGTGGTTCTGAAAGTAAAGTGGTTCATGGCAGTCATGTGGTTTGTGAAAGTAATGTGGTTCTGAAAGTAAGGTGGTTCATGGCAGTCATGTGGTTTGTGAAAGTAATGGGGTTCTGAAAGTAAGGTGGTTCATGGCAGTCATGTGGTTTGTGAAAGTAATGTGGTTCTGAAAGTAAGGTGGTTCATGGCAGTCATGTAGTTTGTGAAAGTAATGTGGTTCTGAAAGTAAGGTGGTTCATGGCAGTCATGTGGTTTGTGAAAGTAATGTGGTTCTGAAGGTAAGGTGGTTCATGGCAGTCATGTGGTTTGTGAAAGTAATGGGGTTCTGAAAGTAAGGTGGTTCATGGCAGTCATGTGGTTTGTGAAAGTAATGGGGTTCTGAAAGTAAGGTGGTTCATGGCAGTCATGTGGTTTATGAAAGTAATGTGGTTCTGAAAGTAAGGTGGTTCCTGGGAGAAAAAACTGCCATCAGCCAGCACATAGGAAGACATAGGAAGGAAACTGGAGACATTTGAGGTATTAAAGTAACAAGACAGAGAAATTGGCAAGTGTGTGGTTGTGTTTAGTGCATGCCAGCCCCTCCCCAGCAGCCCCCACTGGGTGCTAGAGTGCCGTTCCAAGCCACTAGTTTTGGCGCATTTGACATTTCTTAGCCAATATAATTGGCACAAAGAAACGACCACAGTTATAACCGATATTGCTCGCAGTAGGTTGAACGTGGTCGATTTTGTGTGTTTTGTTTTACATAAATGGATCAATGAAAATTGGTGAGGGACAGGATGGCTTTCCAGTAAGATACAGTTGGATGAACACTTTCGATACCAGCTATAATTAATTCAATTTTTGTTTTTCTGTTATGAGACATTCTAGATTAAAACAGCCAATGTTTGATTTCACAAAAGTTGAATAGAAGGGAGCTGGTTGGTTAGTTGCATATCCCTTACAGGGCGTTGCAGAACCAACCCAAACAGCCCCTGGCTGTTGTGTGGTTTTTCTAGGCAAATTTACGTCCAGTAGTTTGCCATTGCTTTCTTGATACCACTGTCGAAACCAGCACAAGGCGCATGGCCCGCAGCTGGGATCGAACTCGGCATTATGAAGCGTTCGCATCGACTTAGCCACAGAGCTGACAGAAGGGGGCAGAATATTCTCAATCAGTATATCAGATGTGGCAAAGTGGTTATGCCAATTGTCTCAGACTCTGAAGGTCGCGGGTTCATTTCACGGCTGCGTCGTTCAGTTGACGTGCTATTTTTACAGAAAATCCTGAGGATCATCACCAGAGCTATGGAGTTCGTGTTTTGCGTGACACAATCGCTGGTGCAGTGTAGTACCTCTTGGCTGTAATCAGGGCAGAATGTTAGACAGGACTGCGTGCCCAATTCTGAACCCTTTAAAAGTAAAGTTTGTTTTTCGTTCAGTCAGATAGAATGAGTTAGTAAAACAACTATCTGTGAAAGAATATGGTAAAAGGTTAATTTTTTGGAGACAAGTTAACGGATGTATGGTGACTTGCAGGGTGTTGCCCGGCTCTCTAGCGTAGTTGGCTAAACCGGATTGCGCGGAGACCGGGCGGCGAACTCCTTGTGGTCCGGGTTCAATCCCGGGGGTGGACAGGAAAGCCACATTTTCTCCCAGATTTACAATGGAATCAAGGCCGAAAGGTTGCAATATCCATAATACCGAGCCTAAGGGTTAACAACTCATGGCTTCTGGATACTAAAACAAACAAACTTGCAGGGTGTAGAAAAAGCTCATGTTATGGAGAGTTCAAGGATGAGTGTGTTATTTTGACCTTACTGTCTCACTGAACAAAGTGTTTGTCGATCTTCTTCATCTTTTCTCTAGTCCTTTTCTCCTTTCAGTGTCAAGTTTTGAAGAGACATCCGCTGTGGGCCTTCGTATGTGCTACATACTGTGTTTCCCTTCCCAAGGCCTACGTTAGCAATAAGCCCTAGGACATTTTCAGGATACTTCTGATATAAGCACTGGGACATTTTCAGGATACTTCTGATATAAGCCCTGGGACATTTTCAGGATACTTCAGATATAAGCAATGGTACAATTTTAGGATACTTCTGATATAAGCACTGGGACATTTTTAGGATACTTCTGATATAAGCACTGGGACATTTTCAGGATACTTGTGATATAAGCCCTGCCCCCAGAAACAAGCCCTGGTTAAGATCATCAGCTACAGTGAGAGAGTGGGGCGGGTGGTGGGCCAGTTGTTCTACAGCAAATGTAGTCACAACAAGTTCAGGCAGGAATTCTGCAGTTAGAGAGTTGTGATGATATTCCAGATAAAGATCACGTGACTACCAGAACAGAAGATGACATTATTGTACCAGAAGAAGAAGATAACATGACTGTACCAGAAGATGACACGACTGTACCAGATGAAGATGACATTATTGTACCAGAAGATGATGACATGACTGTACCAGAAGATAACATGACTGTACCAGAAGATGACATAACTGTACCAGAAGATGACATGACTGTACCAGATGAAGATGACATGACTGTACCAGAAGAAGAAGATGACATGACTGTACCAGAAGATGACATGACTGTACCAGATGAAGATGACATGACTGTACCAGAAGAAGAAGATGACATGACTGTACCAGAAGATGACATGACTGCACCAGATGAAGATGACATGACTGTACCAGAAGAAGATTACATGACTGCACTAGATGAAGATGACATGACTGTACCAGAAGAAGATGACATGACTGTACCAGAAGATGACATGACTGTACCAGAAAAAGATAACATGACTGTACTAGAATAAGATGACATGAATGTACCAGAAAAAGATGACATGGCTGTACCAGAAGATGACATGACTGTACCAGAAGAAGATGACATGACTGTACCAGAAAAAGATTACATTACTGTATTTGAATAAATGTAGATCTTGAAATCTGAAAATAATAAGACATCCTCCTAAGGCCTAGTGGATTTTGTAAAGCAATATTGAATATAAGACCGGGGAAACCTGGGATATACTGGTATTCACAGCCTCAGAAATTCCATCAATCCATCATTTATGTAGTCGACCTCTAATTTGCTTCTGTTGTGTTTAAGTGACAGGCCTCTCTGTGATGCACTAGCCTGTGGTAGTCTCGACACATGTTTCTATCATTTGATCTGTTGTTCTTACCTGAACCAATTTGTTTCATTATGGCATCTGTAATATTGCTAGTATATGCTGAGGGAAATTTATTAGAACTGAAGAATAAATATGACTTTCCACAGCAGTCACCTCCTGGTATACAGTTTAGGATTTTCATCAGTACCTATATGTTTGTGAATCTGTGGAAAGTTGACTGGGTTTACATATAATTATTTATTTGCTGTATTATGCTAAACCACATATTCATACATATATGGTGTTTTCTTTGTTCGTATAAAAGATGTACATAACAGTTGTGCTTTCTTGCTCATGTTCATAATTTTATTTCCTTGCACAGTGTGGGTGTTTTGTCAATAAAAATGGTAATTTTAACGCATATGTCTTTTGTTGAGGTGTGGCTAGTCGAATGGTTAAGAATGCTCAGCCGTTATGCGGGGGATCTGGGTTTGCATCAGTGGTTGAATACATCAGAAAGAAGAAAAACCATCATAAGCTACCTAGAAAAACAAACAACAGAAAATGGGATCTCAACTCATCTGTATCCTCTTGAACCTTGCGGCGTCGAGGCAAAGTATAATTTACAAGAAAGAGCATGTTTGTATGCTTTGTAAACTGGGATTCCCAAAGACTCTGTAATTGCCTCTATCCATCGCTTACATGGTTGACCTCCCTCGCTTCCCACCTGGTCTAGGTAGGGGTTAATTTCCTGAATCTTAAAAAAAAAAAAAACAGTTTAACACATCCACAAATCACAGACAGTATAACAAATCCACATATCACATACAATATAACAAATCCACATATCACAAATAGTATAACAAATCCATGTATCACAAACAGTATAATAAATCCAAACACATCCACATATCACAGGCAGTATAACACATCCACATATCACAAACAGTACAACAAATCCACATATCACAAACAGTATAACAAATCCACAAGTCACACACAATACAAAAAATCCACATACCACAAACAGTATAACACATCCACATATCACAAACAGTATAACACATCCACACATCACAAACAGTATAACAAATAAATGTGATTTTTCCAAATTTAATACACAAGAAAATAAGAAAAGCACTTGACACAGAAACAACACCAGAAAATCTGGTGTCTTGACAACTTCAGTGTGACAGGCAGTCAGGCTTTAGCATCTTGTCTTATAAATATTTGTTTTGGATGTAAAATGTATTTGACTTGTATTTGATATTTTTTTCACCTCAGTTTACTTTTTGTTTTTTAAAAAAAAATCAAATAAATGTTCCGTAATTTACCTTTAAAAAAATGATGACACTGATGTTTATGGCATAATCAAATTTCTGAAATTCAAAATATTCTCATTATTCTGAGAGGATCTGATGCCTGCTGTTGATTAGACTTTCATTGTGGATTTCCTTATGATTACAAATATAGTTCTAAACTATGCAAACAAAGAGTTTTACAAATATTTATTAAATAAACATTTTAAAATTCAAAAAGCAAGTAGGAAAATATATAGGCTTAAGCAAGATAAAAAGTAAAAATGGTCAAGAGACGATTGGAAATTAATAAACTGTGGTTTTATTTAGAGACAGATCAAGGTTACCTCAGTCATCTGTCATATTTGGAGATAGATCAAGGTAACCTCGGTCATCGGTCAGACAATGGCTATGTGGGCAGTGGGTCAAATGTCAAAACAGCTGAATGAGCATACAGCAGACAATAATACAGATCAGACAACAGCTGTATGAGCCATAGATCAGACAACAGCTGTATGAGCCATAGATCAGACAACATCTGTATGAGCCGTACATCAGACAACAGCTGTATGAGCCACAGATCAGACAACAGCTGTATGAGCCATAGATCAGACAACAGCTGTATGAGCCATAGACCAGACAACAGCTGTATGAGCCATAGATCAGACAACAGCTGTATGAGCTAAAGACCAGACAACAGCTGTATGAGCCATAGACCAGACAACAGCTGTATGAGCCATAGATCAGACAACAGCTGTATGAGCCATAGACCAGACAACAGCTGTATGAGCCATAGATCAGACAACAGCTATATGAGCCATAGATCAGACAACAGCTGTATGAGCCATAGATCAGACAACAGCTATATGAGCCATAGATCAGACAACAGCTGTATGAGCCATAGATCAGACAACGGCTGTATGAGCCAAAGATCCCACAACAGCTATATGAGCCAAAGATCCCACAACAATTGTATGAGCCATAGATCAGACAACAGCTATATGAGCCAAAGATCCCACAACAATTGTATGAGCCAAAGATCCGACAACAGCTGTATGAGCCATAGATCAGACAACATCTGTTAAACAAGCATTGTCCTAGATCAACTGGCTCCTTGGTTGTATTAAGCAGAAATAGAAATTCACTATACAATTGTTAAACACACACACACACACTCAAATATAAAGGGAAATCTTTAAGAATTACATTAAAAAAAAAAAAGAAACAGTTTCTGGTAATGTTTGTACAGATGACTGCAACAAAATAGAAAGCAATAGCAAGAAAAAAAAAGGCCTTATCCTTCATACCAAGGCAACAAGCAAGTAGACAACGAGCAGGCAGCGAAATATCACAAGTGTGTTGAATAAATAAAGTACACAGACGAAACTTGACACAAAATTCGGTTCCGACATTCAGAATAAGGGACAAAACATGCACCAAACATCCCAGCAAGACACCATTTTAACATACACCCAGCTGTAATACACTGCAACAGAGATAAAATTAGGGATGAAAGTTCTACCTCACTTACCGACACCGAACTGCAGGTCGGTCTGGGAACCGCAGGTATATTTAGGCATGTGCAACATGTGTAGCTGCAAAAGGTGGCACAATCCTGAAGGCTGCACAATATAACTAGTAGTAATAAAATGTTTACTTCCGGGAAGGCTAACCCAGAAAGAAAAAAAATGCCCGCGGAAGTAGAATGTGTCGGCCAAAAAGCGAAAATATCGCAGCCATGTTGTGAAGGGGCACAATGCATTAACGTCTTGAATGCAGAAGAAGAAATGTTTATATTTTTATGCTTTTATCATTATAAAACCTGTATTAGATTATCATTCTGGTAAAAAAACAGTGTGGCAATAGTGATGCTGCAGTTCAGCTGAGAAAAGAGGGGGTATAAAAAAAATGCCTGCAGTTCCAACCATTGGATACCCCAATATAAAAGCGAAAAATTAAAGTGTGATAATTGTATCATTACAAATCCGATGTTATTAATTAAAATATAAAACATTTCTCATTTTATTTTTGGTTATTTTTTACTGAAACAAAGAATCAGAGCTCAATTCTGTCACAGATTAACAAATAAACAAGATCACAGATTCAACACCTTAAGTTTCCATCACATATTACTCCACATGTTTCCTAGTGAAAGAAAAAACATAAATGATGTACAACAAAAAAACTGGCGCTCGAAACAGAATCCAAAATTCTTGGGGTATGTTAAATGATAAATGAGTGGCCAGGTTTTCAACTTTCGGCCGCAGTCTCACTGTCCGCTGGTGCACCTTCTTCCCGTTCGACAGGTTTCAGCTCGTCACGCCAGTGTGGGTTTTTCTCAGCAGGCTGTTGAGGGAAGAGAAATATAAGTGAGCTAAATAAATGCACAGCTCGCTAGCTCAGTTGATTAAACCTGACTGTGCAGTGACTGGGAGAAAACTCCTTGTGGTCCGGGTTCACGCCTGGGGTTAGGCATAAAAGCCACATTATTCCCAGATTTATGGTATCTATCATGGAATCAAGGCCGAAGGGTTGCAATATCCATAGTACCGAGCCAAAGGGGTAACAACTCATAGTTTATAGATACTTAAGAAAAAAAAAAGCTAAATAACTGATCCTTTTTGCACCAGTACAGCATCAGGCATATCAAGTTAGAATCTTCATCTTATTCACATTCCCCAGCTGTCAACTATGGTGGACAGTTCTTGTTATTCATCCATCTCTGGACTTCACATTCCCCAGCTGTCAACTATGGTGGACAGTTCTGGTTATTCATCCACCTCTGGACTTCATGTTCACCAGCTTTCAACTATGGTGGACAGTTCTAGTTATTCATCCACCTCTGGACTTCATGTTCACCAGCTGTCAACTATGGTCGACAGTTCTAGTTATTCATCCATTTCCGGACTTCACATTCCCCAGCTGTCAACTATGGTGGACAGTTCTGGTTATTCATCCATCTCTGGACTTCATGTTCACCAGCTGTCAACTATGGTGGACAGTTCTGGTTATTCATCCACCTCAAGTCTTGAGTCTCGTCCCAGAGCCTGAGTGTTGCATGGACATCCATTTGACAGATCTGGCTGATTTGTATGCAGATTGTCAGTTTACTTGCCTCTCAGGCAGATGCACTCCGACTTCGATGTAAAGTCAACTCCTCCGCCGTGTTTGCTGGGAAGGCAGTAGGTCTGTTCTTGTTTTCCTACAATAAGGCCCTGGAACACACACAGGGAATCTCTATTTTTGATTTCTTTTGTTTTCATTAAATACAACCGATTGTCGTGTACATACACATCTCCTACAGCGATGATGCTGGTCGCAGCCTGGATAAACATCCGCCTGTCTTTTCCTCTGCGTGTGGAAGACCTTCTAGACCCGCTCCCAACTTCCAGCTGTCAGTCTTTCATGGTCTGGAAACTGCCTGCTCCTTTGCAGTGACCACTTATTTAATCCCAGGGAGCTTTCACCAGGTCTGCGGTATCATAACATAACCTTTGACCCATTAGGGTCATGGAGGTGTAATGATGGAAGCCCTAGCACATAAAACCTATCATCTTTCTTTATCTTCTGCTTGACGAATAAGAGTATGTCGACTTCTTGATGTTGTCATTTCAGATTCATCTTTGCCCTCCTCTTCTTTGACTACCCCCTAATGTTCCTTGAAGTACAGTCTTTGTAATCGAATGTCTCACTATCTGCCAAAACCAAGCTGGCTTGCAACATTTTACCACTGCCAAGATATAATGACAGGTGGCTCCCGCTGGATTTTCCTGTCTCACGCTCCAATAGCTACACCCATGGCATGTAGTCTATTCAGTGAAGAATTATTTTCCACGAAACTGAAAGCTTCAAAGTGTTTAGTCTCTAATACAGCATTGATGATGTCCCTTTTGTCCATAGAGGGTTCATTCCTGACTGTTTCCTGTAGTAGGACACCCCCCCCCCCCACAGAGTACACTGTACAACATCATCAAGAGCTCATAACCTCATTACAGCATAACTGCGATTTTTGCATCTTTTGACTGACACCGCCAACCTCTTTGAGCATTTGTTAGTCTTCCAAGACACCAACCTCAGATTTGATGTTCTTCCCCCGGTAGCCCCCTGGGAGAAGTGAGCAACCTTTGGATTAAGTAATAAATGCATTAAGTAGTAAATGTGAATCTGCAACACTGACGAGACTACATGAACATAACATCAAAAGGGACAAGAGCGCTACACAGGGGCCCAAAGAAGAATATGAAACCAACAAAGAACTGGTGTCATAAGCCACTACACACTGAGGGAGATACCGAAGAGAGGATCTGAGCACTTATGGACTAGATGGTTCGCTGTGTGGTGATGTTAATGTGTTGACTAACTAACAGGATGACATACCTCATCTTCCTCCAGAGCGTACTTGTTTTGCCCTGTTGACTTCAGGTTTCCTCTGAAGTCTGTTGATTCTTTCATCTGTTGTAGGCCTAACTTTTTCAGTCTGCAAAATGGAGGAACAAACATTAACATAGTTCATTATGAAAGTTTGTCGTCCTCTGCGGCTTAGGTGTTATGAAAACAGTTTTGTAATTCTGAAATAACTTTAAAAATGCAGCTATGAAAGATCTAGCAACAGACTTTGCACTGATTTCAAAAAAGGTATAAGCCTTACCTTTCAGAAAGAATGGCAAACTACTGAAAGTAAAGTTGCCTAGAAAACCCCCACACAGATCCAACAATGCAGGGGTTGGTTTGCAAAGTTCCCTAAAGGATATGCAATGATCGTCTGTTCCAAAAGAGTGAACTCAAACTTGAACAAACATTGTGACAACTCCTGTCCAGATCAGCATGCAATTTTGCAAGTGGTCATAGATTTGTTGTGGAGACTAATGATTTGTCCCCCCCCCCCCCCCCCCCCCCACCCCCCCCCCCCCCCCCCCCATTTTTTAAACAATATTCAGTAAATGACAAAACTCTAGTGGAAAGTTCTGGCTGTTCATCCACTTCTTGACTATAGTCGTGTTCCAAAACTTGAGTGTTGCGTGTGCATTTGTTTTATAGATCTGACTCATTCGTTTGCAGACTGCTGGTTCCTTGCCTCTCAGGCAGGTTACAACATGCTGGCTGGGTAGGCAGTGGGTCTATTCTTGTTTTCCCCATAACCCACATGGGGATAAAGGGGTTCAAGTGAGTATCTTTTAAAAGATGTATCTAAAAGTATTGCTGAGTCTGTGCTTTGTGTGACAGCTGCTGAAGCTGCAGAGTCTGTGCTTTGTGTGACAGCTGCTGAAGCTGCAGAGTCTGTGCTTTGTGTGACAGCTGCTGAAAAATGGCCAGCTGCTCTTACAAAAGTCCAAGCTAAATGAGACGAAACTCTGCAACTAATCTGATTCTTTTACCATTCACTATCACCCTGTTTACCAATTATGTCACATAGAACATGGACAAAAAAGTCCAGGCTAGACATATATTTTTTATTGACCAACATTACATCTGCCACCTTTACTTTCTAGGACATTTTCCATCACTTGTCCATTCTGCTGTACAGGTGTCCTCTGTCTGCCTGCCTACTCACTTCAATAAGAACTCAGATAAAGATGTGATGTCTCTCATGGTCTGTTTTATACTCACTTGCTCTCTGTCTTGTTCACCTTCCTCAGCACAGGTTTGATACTGAAAGACAAGAGGAGCAATTGTTAGTGCAGATTATAGTGGGACTAATAACAATGCATAATGTAAATAAGTGCCCATTATAGAGAGACTAGATCTGCTTTGTGGTGCATACTGTATGCAACATCACCCAAACCATCCCTAGCTTCCATACTATCTCGTATCCATTTTAGGCTGTCTCCACATGGCAGAGTTTGAAATAATCTGGCTGAATTAAATGTTAGTCAAAGAACTCCAGAGGAGTTGTCCAGTAACTGCTTTGTTTCTGTGCCAGCTGAAATCACACAAAATGTTCTTAGCTGTCTCGTCTGAAAACTAGTGAAAAACTTGTCCCAGTAAAATCTGGAAGCTTGCACATGCAAAGTAAAAAAAAATGCATAAGGTTAGCTGCCAGATGTGCCAACACCAACAGTCCCTCACCATAACCGCAGCTAACACAAATGGGTAATCATAAAGGCCGGCAACAGTGCAAACTATTCTGAATGTAAGGCGTGACTCCTGAAAGCTGAGGCAGGGGCTGGCCAGCACAAAGTTGAAACAGGTTATTTCAGACACCCTGGACATGAAAGTGCATGAGATGTTGCAAACTGGAAAAACACTGACTATCTTTTGAGATATCACAGCCTAGCTGTAAATGACAACAAAATATGCCATCCATTTTTTTAAGGGTGAGTCCAGAAAAAAAAAAAAGCAAATGTGGAGCTTTGGGAGAGAACTAAAGAAATTTCAGAGAACCTCAAGGTGAAGAAAAGACCCTGCCCTTGGATAGAACACGTGTTGAGAAAACTTGAGAACAATATAACTAGAATGTCTTTAGAGTGGAAGCAGCAGGGGTATAGAAATAAAGACGAAAAGAGAGGGGAACAAACATGGAGAAAAGGATATGATGACTTCCCGTGAGTTGGTTGACAACCATGCTCCATTGGAAATAAAGGGCAGCAGCAGGAGAAGAAGGACAAGAAACATTTACTAAGATCAACTTACTATTTGCCCTTGGTATCATTCACTTTAAGTGTCAGCTCATTGATCTGTGGAGAGAGGTCAAGATTTATGATAAATTATGACCACATAACATATTGCAAGCCAGTTTCACAAAGAATCCCAACATTTGAGAAAACTCCATTGCTGTGCTGACGTGGTTAAACCGACATTATACTACAGCCTTGATATTACGACTCTTTGATTCATGCACAACTACATCCAGGGTTAGCCCACCCAGGATGTAGCGACACAAGTAGCCTTCCCACAATGAGATATATAGGTAAGTTATTTAGGACTCTTTTGATTGCAGCAGCCCATCAAGCACATGAGACATGACTGCTCAGTATATGGATGTGAGGTTTAGCAGTCATGTGAACATTCTTTGTGTGAGCCCAGTACCAGAGCATCAGGTATCGGCTCTGCCTCCTTGGATGGTGGGGAACACCCAAGCTCTGCATTGTGGAAGCCTCCTTGGATGGTGGGGAACACCCAAGCTCTGCATTGTGGAAGCCTCCTTGGATGGTGGGGAACACCCAAGCTCTGCTTCTGCCAGTCTTTTAATCTCTATCCAAAAATGTGATGCAATGGGTGTTTTTTTTTAAGCTCCACCCTGGCTGTAGTCGGGGTCCCAAATATAACCTAACAGTTGAACTGGGTTTCTGGCACTTGTGTCAGGTGGGTTTTTTCTTCAGAATGCTGTCACTTTAGGTCACTGGGTGATTGTCACTCATTGTATGGTCCTGGTGTGGTTGAATGTTCTCACTCACTCTACAGACAATACCTGTGGATCAGGGGATGATGAAGTCACAACACATATAAGGCTACAAATATTCCACAAAACTAAATAAGAAGGGTAACCCAGATAATAAATGCCAGAAGAAATCAAATGTGTCGCATGACGCAAATATCACAGCTATGCTTTAAAACAGGCACTAAGCATTTATGTCTCTCGAATGAACGGTGAAGAAGAATAAGAAGATACACGACTCATATATTTACAGACCAATCAAACAAGGGATGTGTGAAAGGATAAATCTGGAATGAGTACAACCAGTGTCTTGCTAATACTATCACGAGCTGAGTTTTACATCTGCTGAGGAAGGCAGAGACACTACTGATTTCCCCAGAGTGTTACGGCGTTGATTCTATAAACCAGGGCTTCCCTAACTTGCTAGGCCGACCGTCCCCCTTTTTAATGTCGAAAGTATGGGATTATTAAAACAAAACCAATGAAAAATATTTAAATTACTGATAATGAGAAGGAAAAAACCTTATTGGTTATAAGCATAATTTCTTTGTTTATTTGGAAACTTCAGCAATCTTTATGATATTAATTAGTTACACTACACTAAATCAAGTAGAACAGTTTATCTAAATGTTCTCCCAATGCTGGTCTATCTTTCCTGCTGCCTTATTTCTATTTAGTGTCCCCCGCCCCAACTGCATCTGTGGCTGATGCCTCATGGACCATTCCAGCCCCCCCCCCAATTTGCTGAGAGAGATTCTGCCCCCCCCCCCCCCCCCCCAATTTGCTGAGAGAGATTCTGCCCCTCCCCCCTCCCCAATTTGCTGAGAGAGATTCTGCCCCCCCCCCCCCCCCCCCCCCCCCCCCAATTTGCTGAGAGAGATTCTGCCCCTCCCCCCTCCCAAATTTGCTGAGAGAGATTCTGCCCCCCCCCCCAATTTGCTGAGAGAGATTCTGCCCCTCCCCCCTCCCCAATTTGCTGAGAGAGATTCTGCGCCCCCCCCCCCCCCCCCCCCCCCCCCCCCCCCCCCCCCAATTTGCTGAGAGAGATTCTGCCCCTCCCCTCTCCCCCAATTTGCTGAGAGAGATTCTGCCCCCCCCCCAATTTGCTGAGAGAGATTCTGCCCCTCCCCCCTCCTTCCTGGATCATCTCAACATCCCCTGGGGGCAGCAGCACCCACTTTGGGACACACTGCTGTAAACCAAAAGATACAAAAAGAGAAGACAAATAACACACTCAGAAGAACTCACCTCGAAATCCTGTTTGCGAATCTTAATCTCCCAGTCGTACACATCCTCTTCCAGAGAACACATTCTTTGGTAGAGTTTGTTGATCAATTCAATGAGCTCAGCTGTATAATATATATATATAAATATATATTTATAAATTATATGTAAACAAGTGTTTAAATAATTTCACTCACAATACATTGCACAGTTCAATGAAAAGTTCAAAAGTAAATAGCCCTTTTCCACACCTTCAGATGTACTGGGCATATTAGGGCTAGACCTACATTTTGTAGGTTGGTGATGTGGTCAGTATTACACCGGCTGCCTTGACTTCCAAGGACTGCATAATTCATTGTCTGGTATATACTGCTGTATCTTGTTTACTGAGCTGAATGCTCTGTGAGATCAAGTGGACAATACAATAGAACAGGCAGAGAATCTATACATTGAGGAACTAATTCAACGGAGGGGGGCTTCTAGAAGATATTCAGCACTGAGGGGAAACAGGTGGACTTTTAATCAGGTCTTCGTTGACTACTGTAGAAGGGGAAGGAGCATGTGTGGGAATGTCCTGAGTACAATTATGTCAATTCCTGATTCAATCACATCACTGTATCTTATCAAGTGCATTACTAAAGAGTTACATCAACATAAACTGAAGCACAAAAAATGAATCATTTCCGTTGAAATACATAAATCACATTGTCTTCTCTAGTCAGTCACTCTGTACATTTCACCACCACAAACAATTGTTACCTCTTCATTAGAGATTGACTTCTGTACAGGAATACCTCCAATTGCACACACAAATAATTTCACATTTTCTCCACCTAATTATTGGGCTGTATCGTAATATGCCTCTCAGCAGATGAAAAAAGTTCTCTTCCTGGTAGAGAACATGGTCCAGAGTCCTATCCCAGGTAGGGAACATTGTCCAGTCAATAGGAGGTCAGTAAACTAACCAATACCCCAACAGTTGGTCAGTAAACTAACCACAATGTTAAATGAAGGTCTGTAAACTAACCACTATTTCAATAGTAGGTCAGTAAACTAACCATTACGTTCTCATAGCAAACAGTTATCACGTACCTTGTCCTTTTCCTTCTGTCTTTACTGGAGGGACTTTCTCATTGATGTACTTCTCCCTTTCAGCAGCTTTCTGTTTGGCCTCATTTCGGAGATCTTCTGCTGCCTTCTGCATGATCAGTTTCTGCAAGGTCATGGTTAGAACAGAAATATATAAAAAAATTGCCCCTTATCTCTCTCTCTCTCTCTTTCTCTATATATACAAATATATATATATATATTATCTGTGTGGCTACCGGTGCCCCACTTAAAAGCTAGTTGTGTATCCTTTACAGGACATTGCAGAGTCAACCCCAGCATTTTTTGGCTGTTGTGTTTTTTTTCTAGGCAAATTTACATCCAGTAGTTTGCCTTTCTTTCTTCACCCCACTGTCGAAACCAACACAAGGCGCTAAGCCCCCAGCTGAGATCGAACCCGGCACCCCTGCATTGCGAAGTGCATGCACAGGTGCCGGAGCCCCACTTAGAGGAAGATATGCAAAATCTTGAATGCTCTGCTTTCTTCTGCTTTTTCTTCCTTCACGGGCTGTAAGCTCCAGTGGAAAGTCTTGAAGCATTTCAAAGTGGCAATATATACAATTGTGGTGACCGATGGGGAAGGCCAGATTTATCTAGAATCTTCTGAACAAATGACCATTATGCTTCGGAGAGGAATCAAGGGGTGAATTTATTCACAGACCGCCAGTTTCCTGGACTGAATAACATAATTTGGTTTCCTAAGGTGACTGAGCCAGTTGTTGTTTTTGTTGTTGAGATATTTAACTGACCTTGAGCAGTTTTTTCTTCTCAGCAGACAGGCCACCAAGACCTTTCCTCTTGCCTTTCTTCTTTCTCTCCTCCTCAGCCTTTGCACGGGCAGCCTGCACAGCAAATAAAAAAACAAGAGTTTCAACAAGAAGGACGTTGGTTTACAAACAAGAAGTCACTACAACAAGAAATCACTACAAAATTGTATCTATAACCAATCTGTGTGGGTTATAAACAAGAAATCACTACAAAATTGTATCTATAACCAATCTGTGTGGGTTATAAACAAGAAATCACTACAAAACTGTATCTATAACCAATCCGTGTGGGTTATAAACAAGAAATCACTACAACACTGTATCTATAACCAGTCTGTGTGTGTTATAAACAAGAAATTACTACAATACTGTGTCTTTTTTTTTTTTTAACGTATCCAGAAACCATGAGTTGTAAACCCTTTGGCTCGGTACTATGGATATCCCAACCCTTCGGCATTGATTCCATTATAGGTACCGTTAATCTGGGAGAAATGTGGCTTTTCTGCCTACCCCCGGGAGTGAACCAGGACCACAAGGAGTTCGTCACCCGGCCGCCGCGAAAGTCAGATTTAACCAACTTCGCTAGAGAGCCGGGCAATACTGTGTCTTTAACCAGTCTGTGTGGGTTATAAACCAGACATCACAACAACACTGTGGCTATAACCAGTCTGTGTGAGTTATAAACCAGAAATCACAACAACACTGTGGCTATAACCAGTCTGTGTGGGTTATAAACCAGAAATCACTACAACACTGTGTCTATAACCAGTCTGTGTGAGTTATAAACCAAAAATCACTACAACACTGTGTCTATAACCAGTCTGTGTGGGTTATAAACCAGAAGTCACTACAATATTGTGTCTATAAACAATCTGTGTGGGTTATAAACAAGAAATCACTACAAAGTGTATCTATAACCAATCTGTGTGGGTTATAAAGAAGAAATCACTACAACACTGTGTCTATAACCAATCTGTGTGGGTTATAAACAAGAAATCACTACAAAATTGTATCTATAACCAATCTGTGTGGGTTATAAACAAGAAATCACTACAAAACTGTATCTATAACCAATCTGTGTGGGTTATAAACAAGAAATTACTACAACACTGTATCTATAACCAGTCTGTGTGGGTTATAAACAAGAAATTACTACAACGCTGTGTCTTTAACCAGTCTGTGTGGGTTATAAACCAGAAATCACTACAACACTGTGTCTATAACCAGTCTGTGTGAGTTATAAACCAGAAATCACTACAACACTGTGTCTATAACCAGTCTGTGTGGGTTATAAACCAGAAGTCACTACAACATTGTGTCTATAACCAATCTGTGTGGGTTATAAACAAGAAATCACTACAAAGTGTATCTATAACCAATCTGTGTGGGTTATAAACAAGAAATCACTACAACACTGTATCTATAACCAATCCCTGTGGGTTATAAACAAGAAATTACTACAACACTGTATCTATAACCAGTCTGTGTGGGTTATAAACAAGAAATTACTACAACGTTGTGTCTTTAACCAGTCTGTGTGGGTTATAAACCAGAAATCACTACAAGACTGTGTCTATAACCAGTCTGTGTGAGTTATAAACCAGAAATAACTACAACACTGTGTCTATAACCAGTCTATGTTGGTTATAAACCAGAAATCACAACAACACTGTTGCTATAACCAGTTTGTGTGAGTTATAAACCAGAAATCACAACAACACTGTGTCTATAACAAGTCTGTGTGGGTTATAAACAAGAAATCACAACAACACTGTGTCTTTAACCAGTCTGTGTGAGATATAAACCAGAAATCACAACAACACTGTGTCTATAACCAGTCTGTGTTGGTTATAAACAAGAAATCACAACAATACTGTGTCTATAACCAGTCTGTGTGAGTTATAAACCTGAAATCACAACAACACTGTATCTATAACCAGTCTGTGTTGGTTATAAACAAGAAATCACAACAACACTGTATCTATAACAAGTCTGTGTTGGTTATAAACAAGAAATCACAACAACACTGTATCTATAACCAGTCTGTGTGAGTTATAAACAAGAAATCACCACAACACTGTGTCTATAACCAGTCTGTGTTGGTTATAAACAAAAAATCACAACAACACTGTATCTATAACCAGTCTGTGTGGGTATTAAACCAGAAATCACTACAACACTGTGTCTATAACCAGTCTGTGTGGGTATTAAACCAGAAATCACTACAACACTGTGCCTATAACCAAGTGTGTTTATAACTTACCTGTGTGGTGTACACTCTACTTGTAGGTAAAACAGAGCAGTAGTAGGAATAAGAGTGGGAGTAATAGTAAAAATAGTAGTAGTAATCAGATAAACAGTAGTTCTACAAGTATAGAAGGTAGAAGTAGCAGGAGAAGAGGCTGCGGTAGTCATAGTGGTAACAGTAGTAGTTGTAGAAGCAGCATCTCTTGTAGTGTATTAGTAATAGGAGGAGGAGTAGTAGCAATGATAATAATAGCTATAATTATAATAGTAGCAGTGATAGGAGTAGCCACAATATTAGCTGTAGGAATAGTAGTAGTGACAGCAGTAGTAGTGACAATAGTTGTTAAAATAGCTATTGGTAATAATTATAATATTGCTTTGTTATCCTATTAACTCTTTGAGTCCCAGGAAGTTTAGCATCACAGGCCCAAGGGGTAGAAAAGAGAGACATAAAATTGGTGCACCATGTGTTAACTGGGCTTCTAGATAGGAACCTATGAATGTATAATGCATTCCTTGGGACTCAAAGAGGTAATGACTATTATGATTTTGAAGAACATTATTGCCATACTGACGATTATTATGCATACTCAAAGTGTACTGACCTCTTCAGCGTCCATTCTTTCTCTCTCTTCTCTCTCTTCTGCTTTTCTGCGTTCTTCTTCCTCTTGCTAAACATTTGGGGAGAAAACAGAGAAACTGTACTAATATTGTAGAAGTAGTAGTAGCAGTAATTGTAGTAGAATAGTAGTATGTGGAGCAACAGCAGTAACTGTAGTAGAATAGTAGTAGTAGTAGCAGCAGCAGTAGTAGTAGTAGTAGTAGTAGTAGCAGCAGTAGTAGTAGTAGCAGCAGCACCAGCAACACAGGGTAGCAGCAACAGCAAAAGCAACAGCAGCAGTAGCAACAGCAATAATGGTATTAATGTAACAGCAATAGTAGCACTAGAATCAGTAGCAACATAAATAGCAGCTGCAGAAACAGTAGTAGCAGAAATAGTAGCTGCAGAAACGGTAGCAGCAGAAACAGTAGCAGCATAAACAGTAGCAGCAGAAACAGTAGCAGAAGAAACAGTAGCAGCAGAAACAGTAGCAGCAGAAACAGTAGCAGCAGAAACAGTAGCAGCAGAAACAGTAGCCTCAGAAACAGTAGCAGCAGAAACAGTAGCAGCAGAAACAGTAGCGTCAGAAACAGTAGCAGCATAAACAGTAGCAGCAGAAACAGTAGCAGAAGAAACATTAGCAGCAGAAACAGTAGCAGCAGAAACAGTAGCAGCAGAAACAGTAGCAGCAGAAACAGTAGCAGCAGAAACAGTAGCAGCAGAAACAGTAGCCTCAGAAACAGTAGCAGCAGAAACAGTAGCAGCAGAAACAGTAGCCTCAGAAACAGTAGCAGCAGAAACAGTAGCCTCAGAAACAGTAGCAGCAGAAACAGTAGCAGCAGAAACAGTAGCCTCAGAAACAGTAGCAGCAGAAACAGTAGCCTCAGAAACAGTAGCAGCAGAAACAGTAGCAGCAGAAACAGTAGCCTCAGAAACAGTAGCAGCAGAAACAGTAGCCTCAGAAACAGTAGCAGCAGAAACAGTAGCAGCAGAAACAGTAGCAGCAGAAACAGTAGCAGCAGAAACAGTAGCCTCAGAAACAGTAGCCTCAGAAACAGTAGCAGCAGAAACAGTAGCAGCAGAAACAGTAGCAGCAGAAACAGTAGCAGCAGAAACAGTAGCAGCAGAAACAGTAGCAATCTTTGTCACATGGATACAGGTGTTGTTGGTAATGAAAGAGCTGACAGACTGGCCATTCAGCCTTACTTGCAGATGGCCTTTCGACTTTGCAGATGATAGTTTCTATTGTGCGATGTGGCAGCAAGGGAATCATAGCCTATGCTGATCCTCTTCATAGAATAAAAGGTTCCTTTTCCACAGCTTCTGGCGTATTGAGCACACAGTTGTTGACTCATATTTTATAGACCAGACGGCACTTGGTGGATGATGTGCTCAACATCCCCTCAGTTATAGAACAAAGCCTGAGCAGTATTGCAGAGACCATGTTTTCAGGGACGGATTAAAACCTGTTTATGCCCCAAGTATTTAACAGATTTTGTCCCCTCCCCCCTCCCCCAGCACTTAAAAGATTTTAGTTCCCCCTCCCCTTTTCCACCTCCCAGAACCTTCTTAACAGCATTATGGGCCCCAGGGCAAACCAGTGTGCTGGGTGCTCTAAAAGAACCACTCATAGGAATGGAATTTAAATGGTCACTTGTCATACACAGACTGGCACAGGCCCCTTATGTTTGTAGGCTTCCGGGGAAAGTGCCCAGCATGCCCATGTATTAAGGCAGCACTGGCCACCCCTATATATGTGTCAATTAAAAATACAAACAATAATAAAGCATTAGAGTTTGGAGGCAACTGAGATTTGGTTCTTGAGAAGAATGGTGTGAATACCTTTGACTGCCAGAATAACTAACAATGATTGCCTGGAAATGGCTAATAAATATTATTTATGACAATAAGAGGGAGACAAACAAAGTTCTTTGGTCATGTGATGAGAAAAGGAGCATTGAAAAATATTGTGACAACTGGAAAGATCACTGGTAGAAGAGGCAGAGGCAGACCAAGAGAAATGTTGGTGGAGGGCTTGAGACAGTGGTATGGAGGAATATCATCAGTGGAATTGACCCAGAGCACCAAAAACCGAGATCTGTGGAGATGCATGAATGCCTACGCCAGCTGGCAAGGCACTTCATGATGAATGAATAAACTATAAAATTAATAGTATAAATTGAAATTAAACAAAACTTTCAGTAAGATGGAAACTATAGCACATATTTTTTTTCTACACTTCTGCTTTTTTTTATATTTCAAAAGTTTTCTCCAACAGTTTTAGATTGGAAAGTCCTTGACAGGACCCTCAAACTAATCTTAATCAATACTTCTATACTTAACTCTTTCAGTCCCAAGGAACGCATCATATGTTTATAGGTTATTGCCTAGAAGCCCGATGAACGCATGATGCGCCGATTTTACGTCTTTCATGATTACCCCTTGGGCCTGTGATGTTAAACCCTCTGGGACTCAAAGAGTTAATAGAGATGAGGAATCCCACCTGACTCGTTGCATTGTTGTTCCGATGGAATATTTTAAATATTCTTCAACAAAAACGCTTAGCTCTAGGGCACACTCCCTTTGTGATGCATTAAGCACATGCTTAATGTGCTCAATGGTTAATCTGGCCCTGCATGACCCCTCTCTGCAGGCTTTGTTAACTCCAAGTGAAAGGTAACACTAGTTGGTTCTGAGCAGCAGAAATTATGGAGCTAAATAAGAGGAGAAAAGTACACTTACCTTTCTGCGTTTCTCTTCTTGCTGTCTTCTCTCCTCCTCTTGTCTCCTTCTTTTATCTGCCTCTTGTCGCTGCCTCTCTGCCTCTGCAGCCTCCTGTTCTTCTCTTCGCCTTCTTTCTTCCTCCTCTCTGGCGCTGGAATCGTCCTCAGCAGGAGCAGATGTCTCCTAATTGACAAAAAGACAGTTATCAAGAGCTATGTTAACCAAATGTCAAAGAAAATAACATTTGTTTAGTTAAATCTTTTTTTTTTCTCTCTTTTTCTTTTGTTGAGAGGATCGACTTCATTGCACCAGGTTTTATCCCATATGGCTCAGTCCCTCTATGCAGAACAACTAGCTGCCTGCCAAGAGCATTGCACAGAGCATAACCTCCGAAGCTCCAGTGACGATCCCCTGGGATCTCTTTTAGGGCACTCGTGAACAGGACCGCTATAAAATGAACACCATGACCTTCAGAGTGCAGGGCAAACGGCCTGACCACTTTTGTCATCTAGTGCCTTGCAGAGAGCTGTGGGCGATCATGCTTTTCCATATCTCGTGATCTCCAGCCGGATGTACCAAATGCTGTGTAGGTCTTTCTGTGTCGATTATGGGACCCGCTTTGGCCCCCCCCCCCCCCTTTCCGCTCCAACAAGAAGGTCATAGGAGGTGACTAATAAAGGGTGTTTCCTCTTAAGGTTGCGTCTGCAGCTTAGGTGTTGCAAACGCGTTTTGCGATGCTGAGGTGTTGGATTTTATCCCATCTGCAGGTGATTTGGCAGCAGATTGCCTTACATTGGTTTCAGCTGTGGTATCGAGAGCTGACCATCCAGAAAGCTATAGCAAACTACTGGATGTAAATTTGCCTAGAAAAACCACAACAGCCAAAAAATGCTGCATTGCCGTGTGAAGGATACGCAACTAACTTTTCCTTTGAAGTCGTAGTGCATCTGCCTGAGAGGCAACGAACCAACAGTCTGCATACTAATAAGCCAGATCTGCAAAGCAGATGTGTACACAAAAGAAAGCGAGGAAGCAACAGTCTGCATACAGGTAAGCCAAATCTCTAAAACAGATGTGTACACAAGACTCAAGATCTGGAATAAGGCCAAAGTCCAGAAGTGGACGAACAACCAGACCTATTCACCAGAGGTGAACGCTTAGAACAAAGATAAATTTCTGTGCTGACACCCCTCCATGACAAGATGAAAGTCTGTAAAGAATCCTCTTTTACTGTCCTCCCACATCTCCTCTTAAGTAAAAAAAAAATGCAAACGCGGGAACTTAAGTCTTTTTTTTTTACAGCATTCCGAGCCCTTGAGGTTCATTGCTGCAGATATCACCCACCTCAATTTATCTCTCTGGTTGGCCTTCTTTTCCCAGTTGGTGACACCAATTGTTTGCAGGTCTGTCTGGACATTATCTCTCCATGATCTTCTTGGTCTACCTCGTGGTCTACGACCATTTATCTCCCCTTTTAACAGAGATAAATAAAATACTGACATCTTTCATCATCATCATGTAGCAGGTCCAGAGTCTCTCTGAAAGAAAGTCTGTCTCTCTGACTTCCTGCCTCGAGTACTTTCCTACCCAAGGTGCCGCTTATATCTGGTCTGCATCTCCATGCTGGATGGCACCTGCACTTCTTTCTTGGCCCTATGCCTTTTGCCAAGGATATGGCCAAAATATTTCAGTCTCCCAGAGAAGATGCTGTTGATTGTTCAATTTTCCTTGATGTTCCGATCTTTTAGGATGTAAGCTTTTCTATTCTTCTTGGTCCATTGTATGTTAACGTGTCTATTTCTTCCTTGATGACTGAGATAGTCCACGATTCACATCTGTATGCTGCTATAAGAAAAATAAATGCACTCATAATTAAAAACCCACCCCAAAAAAATTTCTTTTTAATTCCGAGGCCCCATTTGGGGGGGGGGGGGGGGGAGGAGGAGAGGGGGTATAGACTCACTGTCTACTAGAAAGAATGTCATAAAAGTCTAACAATTAGGGGTGTTTCCTTTGAAATCAGACTGCTTCTGCCAGAGAGGCAAAGAACACAGTCTGCATAAAAATAAGCAAAATCTGTAAAATGGATGTACAACCAAAACTCAAGTTCTGGAGTGGACAAACAACTAGAATTTTCTGAAGGAGTTTACAGCTTGTGAATATGAAGAGTAGGAAGAAGAAGAAAAATTTGAAATATTATTTTTGAAATCATAATCACAAAGAACTAAGGTAAACTTAAGATAACTTTAACAAGAAACAAATGCGTGCTACAAACAAAAGACATGCATGGCATGCAACGTGCAAGAGAATCTTTGTCATTTCCTGCTGCAGGGGGGGGGGGGGGGGGGGGGGGGGGGGGTATTTAAGAGTTATAAATCCAGGGCTCTTTATCTGGTGGTAGGCACGAAAACTTAGTACACCGGCACCTTTTTTCTTTGAGGCATCATATTTATCCAGCACTACTGTAACCGACTGTGGTGAGGACGAGCACTTTGTACAGGCGAGTATTGTGATGAATATTGACACCTTTTTTCTTTGAGGCATCATATTTATCCAGCACTACTGTAACCGACTGTGGTGAGGACGAGCACTTTGTACAGACGAGTATTGTGATGAATATTGACACCTTTTTTCTTTGAGGCATCATATTTATCCAGCACTACTGTAACCGACTGTGGTGAGGACGAGCACTTTGTACAGGCGAGTATTGTGATGAATATTGACACCTTTTTTCTAGAAAAAGAAAGGACTGTATAAAACTATTAAAAAAATTGCGGATTCACTTAATTACACAAGGTTTCAACCTGTATGACTTGGTTCAAGTCCTCAGAGTGGCTGCTCGCCTGCAGACAGCACGAGCTCCGAGCTGCAATGATGACCCTAGGGATCACCGAAGCACACATGTAAGCAGCATTCAGTATTTGTAACTAGGAGACTAGAGCACCACTCTTTAGATCCACCAGCTTTAACGGGAATGCTTTGTTCCAAACATATTGCTGTTACAGTTTATTTAGAATTTTTAAAAAAAAGCAGGCAGAGGGAGAAATCATGCTCCATGAGCAATACATGGTCTCTACAATACTGCTCATGTTTTTGTGACTCCATGAGCAATACATGGTCTCTACAATACTGCTCATGTTTTGTGACTCCATGAGCAATACCTGGTCTCTACAATACTGCTCATGTTTTGTGCCTCCATGAGCAATACATGGTCTCTACAATACTACTCATGTTTTTGTGACTCCATGAGCAATACCTGGTCTCTACAATACTGCTCATGTTTTGTGACTCCATGAGCAATACCTGGTCTCTACAATACTGCTCATGTTTTGTGCCTCCATGAGCAATACATGGTCTCTACAATACTGCTCATGTTTTTGTGACTCCATGAGCAAGACCTGGTCTCTACAATACTGCTCATGTTTTGTGACTCCATGAGCAATACCTGGTCTCTACAATACTGCTCATGTTTTGTGACTCCATGAGCAATACATGGTCTCTACAATACTGCTCATGTTTTTGTGACTCCATGAGCAATACATGGTCTCTACAATACTGCTCATGTTTTTGTGACTCCATGAGCAATACATGGTCTCTACAATACTGCTCATGTTTTGTGACTCCATGAGCAATACCTGGTCTCTACAATACTGCTCATGTTTTGTGCCTCCATGAGCAATACATGGTCTCTACAATACTGCTCATGTTTTGTGCCTCCATGAGCAATACCTGGTCTCTACAATACTGCTCATGTTTTGTGCTTCCATGAGCAATACATGGTCTTTATAATACTGCTCATGTTTTGTGCCTCCATGAGAAGTATTATTTACATTTCCATACCATTGCATTTTTCGCCTTTCTTCACTGTAGTTAAAAAAAGTTCCTATTTGCCAATAACACAAGACTAGTGTGCTTACAAAATCCAGAATGTACCAAATCCATCATATATCTTTCAAATTATCAAAGCGGAATAGCATAATAAACTTAGTAAAAGGAAGAACTCAAAAGTTATAGCTTAAACAAAACAATTGTGACATGATTTTCAAATATTAATCTGTGAAATCATAATTTAAAAGTACTAAGCTAAACTCAACGAGGATAATACTTCCTTACGTCCTTCTTAGGACGTTATTTTTTGTTATTTGAAGCCCCACTCTGGCTTTTGCCAGGGGCCGCAATATAGGCAGGTCATCATTGTGGCCAAATGTCTGAACGCGGTTTCTGGGACCTCTCCACGGTGATCCTCATCCGCATGGTGGCACTTTGTGTCATCGGGTGTTTATCGCTTGTGTGATGTCCTGGTGGGGTAAAAAAGCCAAGCCAAGCCAAGCTAAACTCAAGATAAATCAAACAAGAAACAAATGCATGCTTCAAATAAAAGATATGCTTCGCATGCAATGTGCAAAAGATTCTTTTTTTTGGTTCTAATATCATGGAATATCACCTATTTGACTACCCATATAGGGACAGACCAAAACAAGCCCTTACCCTGTGCCTTAGAACAGAGAATAACCCATTACTATCAACATGTATATGAACTTTAAAACTGAAGGTCTGACCAGCATGAGATTACCATCCAAGTGTTTACAAACTTCAGAACTGAAGGTCCAGACCAGCATGAGATTATCATCCAAGTGTTTACAAACTTCAGAACTGAAGGTCTGACCAGCATGAGATTATCATCCAAGTGTTTACAAACTTCAGAACTGAAGGTCTGACCAGCATGAGATTACCATCCAAGTGTTTACAAACTTCAAAACTGAAGGTCCAGACCAGCATGAGATTACCATCCAAGTGTTTACAAACTTCAAAACTGAAGGTCTGACCAACAAGAGATTACCATCCAAGTGTTTACAAACTTCAAAACTGAAGGTCTAGACCAGCATGAGATTACCATCCATGTGTTTACAAACTTCAAAACTGAAGGTCTGACCAACATGAGATTACCATCCAAGTGTTTACAAACTTCAAAACTGAAGGTCCAGACCAGCATGAGATTACCATCCAAGTGTTTACAAACTTCAAAACTGAAGGTCCAGACCAACATGAGATTACCATCCAAGTGTTTACAAACTTCAAAACTGAAGGTCCAGACCAGCATGAGATTACCATCCAAGTGTTTACAAACTTCAAAACTGAAGGTCTGACCAACATGAGATTACCATCCAAGTGTTTACAAACTTCAGAACTGAAGGTCCAGACCAGCATGAGATTACCATCCATGTGTTTACAAACTTCAAAACTGAAGGTCTGACCAGCATGAGATTACCATCCATGTGTTTACAAACTTCAAAACTGAAGGTCTAGACCAGCATGAGATTACCATCCATGTGTTTACAAACTTCAAAACTGAAGGTCTGACCAACATGAGATTACCATCCATGTGTTTACAAACTTCAAAACTGATGGTCTGACCAGCATGAGATTACCATCCATGTGTTTACAAACTTCAAAACTGAAGGTCCAGACCAGCATGAGATTACCATCCAAGTGTTTACAAACTTCAGAACTGAAGGTCCAGACCAGCATGAGATTACCATCCATGTGTTTACAAACTTCAAAACTGAAGGTCTGACCAGCATGAGATTACCATCCATGTGTTTACAAACTTCAAAACTGAAGGTCTAGACCAGCATGAGATTACAAACAATCAGGCCAAATCTGAGATGCTCTGCTCAAAGAAGTAATAACTAGGGCGCCTGTAACGACTGCACTAATCTAGTGTAACCTGCAGTCCTGTTTTGGTGGGAGCGGCATTGAGTTGTTAGTCGTGGTTCCAACTTCACTGCAGATGGGTCAGCCCATAACATCTCCATTCCTGCGCCAGTGGGAATCAGACAAAGTTTCATCCACTGTCCCATGTGAAAACCAGTGAAACACTTTTCAGTCCCAGCAAACTCTTAAAGCTTGGCGGCCAACGTAAAAATGAGGAATTGGCAACAGCAAAGACTAGCTGGGGAAACATAACTTCTAAGACAATCTGCAGTCAGCAAGCTATAGGCTGTTTAGGCCGGAGGAGTATTGAAAGATCTTGTAACAAGTTGAAAGATTTATGAAATAAACTACAGATTAAATCAGCCAGGGAAGATTTCTACCAGCCGTGTGTCTGCCTACAACTTGACAAATGCCAATGGAAAGACCGCAAGAAAAAAATTAACACAGCTGCATGCGCCAGTCGGCAAGGCATTTGAGGATGTCTACATGCCTACTGATGTTATCATAGAGAGGTAGCGACATATGTTGTCTACCAAAGAGATTTGAGAAGCCATCAAAAGAAGACTAAAGCATTTTTTGCTAACGTTCTGAAACATCCAAAAGGAAAGGAATTATCTACAAGAGCTTGCTGCTAGCCACAAACCTCAACCTCATCTTCTGCTTTTGCTGGTGCTGCAGTGGCTGCCTCTTCCTGTTCAAATTCCACATTTTAAAATGTCAGATTAGGCTGGTGAAATGGCTTAGGAGGCCTTGAAGGCCAAAAGCCCTGTTTATGTGCAAAATAACAATAATAGATTAAGTGATGGGAAGTAAAGATGGCCAGTATGATGTTGACCACATCACCCACTGAGTGCCGATTGGTCTATAAAATATCGGTCTAGCACTATATACGTAGTGCACCCATTGGCGTAGAAAAGATTTCTTTATACGTTAACAGTAACAACATCTGTACAGCGCTTGGTTAATTGCCATGCAGGACACGTAACATTTCAAGACGACATTTTTGCCAGGTAGCACTCGCATTTGTCTCTAAAATTGGGCATTTTGGCCTCTTTGCCACACAAAGCACATTGTGAGGTTTTATTGATATCTTGTACATATTTTTCTGCTGCTTAGAATATATCTGTCTGTCTGTCTGTCTGTGTGTGTGTGTGTGTGTGTGGGTGGGTGTGTGTGTGTGTGTGTGTGTGTGTGTGTGTGTGTGGGTGTGTGTGTGTGTGTGTGTGTATGTATGTATGTATGTGTGTGTGTGCGTGCATGTGTATGTATGTATGTATGTGTGCGTGCACGTGTGTGTGTGTGTGTGTGTGTGTGTGTGTGTGTGTGTGTGTGTGTGTGTGTGTGTGTGTGTGTATGAATGTATAAAATAGCTGCAAAATTGTTTTATAAAGCACCGCTGTCTATGCCACTTGCAAACAGACTGGTATGCTTTTCATGACTACAACAATGGAGTAAATATAGATGGACAACATCAAACGTTCTATAAATTGAACTGGGGAATACCTCCTCATCTTCTCCTCGTCGTTGCCGACTTCTGAAACTTGATGATTCCTGAAAATGGCATCATCATTGCAATAACAGCAGCAAACAGCCAAAAGATGTTGAAGTTAATAACAACAGAACATTGCTTTTATTTTTTTCAAAGTATGTTGGAGAGGGGATTCTGGTGGTTTTTTTTTTGGGGGGGGGGGGGGGAGGGGTGGTGGTTTGCTCTACACCCAAGAGGGGCGCCACCTGAAAAAGGCTTGAGATCACTGGACAATACAAAACTGTATGGCACACAGGGAGATCTGGACTGGATGATAGCTTTCATCAAGGCTACTAGCCTCTTCATATAGGTTTTTCAACAGAGTGATTGATGAGCAGAGGTCGCCCATGAAGGGGATGGATTGATGAAATATCATAGGCTGTGAATACTGGCATTTACATAGTGTACAGCCAAAGCTCGCCTCAAACGCCTCCTCAAAACCGTGATGCTGAATGAGATAACAGGGTCTAGAGAAAAGAAAATGAATGAGGAAGCTGATCTGGGATTTGACATGTTGGATTACTATATAGGCTGCAATATTTATAGTCCAATGGGTTGTCAAACCTTTAGATATTGGCCCTGAAGCAAAAAACAGACAAATATTTGTATGGAAGATATTGAAAATACTACCATAAAACTCCAAACAGCCTTTTTTTCTAATTTTCCCAAAACTTTGAAGTGTCATTTAAAACAAATATCATCGTGCAGGAAACAATTTAAGAAAATTCATGCTATTAATAAACAATCTGAAAAAATGAAACACTGCGTCAACATAAATAAACTTGTTAAAAAAACACAACGACAAATGATTTCCCGTTGTATATGTGAACAATCATAGTAGAGCAAAGACACAATTTGTTTAGAACCATTTGTACGTCAGTGGCGATCAGGCATACTGTAATAGCCTCATATTTTTTACATACAAACCAACACTCTGCAGGCAATGTGATCAACATTGTGACGGCTGCCTTAACTTCCCATGACATTACTGGTAGCCATTAAAGGCTTGGTCGATCTGGGGGGAGATTTCAATTCTAAAGCAAAGAAATCTGTCTCCATGAAGATTCGAACGCAAAACATAAGAACCGGCAGTGAATTGTCTAGCCACTACACTACCACAGCTTCCTGACTGTTACTATAAGAAGGACAGACATGGCTGGCAAAACATGATAGTCCCTGAACCAAGAAGGCTGACCTGGTTGACAAATGCCTGCAGAAGTCAGATGTGTCGGCCCAAAGGTACAAATATCGCAGCCATGCTGTAAACAGGCACAAAACAACTACATCTTCGGATGAACGAAGAAGAAGAAGAAGAAGAAGAAGAAATGATATTCCAAAAGTACAGATAGATGCTGCTGCAAAAACACAAAGAAGTTAAGAAAGACGCAAAGAAACCAGACCATAATTAGCTCCAATTTTGTTTGCAGCAGGTTGAACATAGGCAAATTTGTCTTCGTAAAATCGGAACTGACTGGTTTAAATAGGGTGCTGTCAGCCAAGACAGAGAATAGATAATCTAATGTAAGTTGTGACAAGAATAACAAGACAACTTGACAGCAATGTTCATACCTCCGCTGCGGTCTCGTCCTCTGTTCCTCGCCTCCTGCCCCGCCTGCTACTAGTATCTTCTTCAGCAGGAGCCTCACTGTGGAGTAAACAAGACAGTTTACATGATGTGTCTGATTACATCATCTGTCTGATTTCATGATGTGTCTGATTACATGATGTGTCTGATTACATCATCTGTCTGATTACATGATGTCTCATTTTCACCTGGCTGGTCATTGTTCTCCTCCAACATTGCTGTCCATGGGATTAACACCTCAAGGATGAGAATCATACAGAAGTAAATAACAGAAAGCCGGTGTAATCGTAAAATACAGTTTTTTAGGGTATTCTTATGGTTACAAACATTACGGTATCTGAACATCAGGGAAAACTGACTAGTTAACAGCAACTTATCTTCTAAACTGAAATAATTTAGCCATATCAAGCGTCACGGTGGATGGGAAGAAATAATAGTAGAAGGCGTGGTACTAGGAAAGAGGAGCAGGGGCCGACCAGCACGAAGATGGGCACAGGATAAGTTACACCTTGGCTAGGAAAGTGCAAGAGGTAGGAGAACTTGTCAGAGACCAAGTTTCTTTCAAGCAGAAAGTGCTGAGAGCGAGGTTCTGCAAATGACCTCCCACATGATGATATGGCTACTGAGTAAGCTGCAGTCCTATGTGGATTACAAGGGACTGTGCTGAACCTTTTGTGTGATTTTTGCTGGCAAGGGACCAGGAGCAGTTCCAATGAAGTGGAATTGGGGCATAACAAGATGTGCTTTTTATGCCACTCTATGTGGGTACAAGGCCCCAGTGTTGGGGGATATACTCAATGCTCCTAACAAGCATGTCATAAAAGTCAACTAATTAGGGGTGTTTTCTTCAAAGTAGGAGTGCATCTGCCCGAGAGGTGAGGAACCAACAGTCTGCACACAAATAAGTCAGATCTGTAAAATGGATGTGCAAACAAAACTTAAGTTCTGGAACAAGACTAAAGCCAAAAGTGGACAAACAACAAGAATTTTCCGCAGCAGTTTATAGACAGTGAACAAAGAAGAAGATTTTATGCCTAGCGCAAGTAATGAAGAGGTCTAGTCAGTTAAGTAGGCGCTATACTGACTAAAGCGTCTCTTGAACTCCTCATGGAACATTCTAGACAGACTATTGAGGTCACCCTGGGCATTTAATAGTCCCCCCCCCCCCCCACCCCCCCATGACATCCCAGGCAGACAAATCACGTGGGATATTCCAGGTAGGCACTAGTCTGAGGGACATTCTAGGCAGACAATAGTCTATAGGACATTCTGGGTAGACACAAGTCTGGAGGACATTCTTGACAAGCACTAGTCTGTGAGACATTCTGGGCAGACACTAGTCTGAGAGACATTCTTGGCAAGCCCTAGCCTGTAGGACATTCTGGTTAGACATTAGTCTGAGGGACATTCTTGGCAAGCACTAGTCTGAGGGACATTCTGGGTAGACATTAGTTTGAGGGAAATTCTGGGCAAGCACTAGTCTGTGAGACATTCTGGGTAGACATTAGTCTGAGGGACATTCTGGGCAAGCACTAGTCTGTGAGACATTCTGGGTAGGCATTAGTCTAAGGGAAATTCTGGGCAAGCACTAGTCTGAGGGACATTCTGGGCAAGCACTAGTCTGAGGGACATTCTGGGCAAGCACTAGTCTGTGAGACATTCTGGGCAGACACTATCTGTGAGACATTCTGGGTAGACATTAGACTGAGGGAAATTCTGGGCAAGCACTAGTCTGTGAGACATTCTGGGTAGACATTAGTCTGAGGGACATTCTGGGCAAGCACTCGTCTGTAGGATATTCTGGGCAGACACTAATCTGAGAGACATTCTGGACAAACACTAGTCTGTAGGACATTCTAAGCAGACACTAGTCTGAGGACATTCTAAGCAGACACTATTCTGAGGGACATCTGGGCAAACACTAGTCTGAGGGACATTCTGGGCAAACACTAGTCTGAGGGACATTCTGGGCAAACACTAGTCTGAGGGATATTCTGGGCAGACACTAGTCTGTGGGATTTCCTGGACAAGCACTAGTCCATAGGATATATACACATACTTTTTTCTACAGTCATCCTATAGATAGGACGACGTCTTCCATTGAAGGACTACATCTGTACGAGAGGCAAGGAACAACTAACTGTCACATAAATAAGCTAATAATGTACATGCAAAACTTAGGCACTGGCACATGGCGCAAGTCAAAATAGGGGAACAGCCAGGAGTTTCAGCTGCAGTTCATGGCTAATGAATGCACACAAAAAAAGATACATATACCAAATGAATTCAATGTTTCCAGATTTTGTTTGTTTCTTCAAGAATTATATATTGTTATTTAGGCACCTCGCGCTTTTATTAAAAGCGAAAGCAAATTGTGATAAATTTTGTAAAGAGAATTACTTAATCTCTTGTGTACTTTAAACTAAATTTTGAATTATTTTAAATTTAGTACTTTCATATTTATTCACTCCAAACAAAGGACATCCGGAGTTCCCCGGAAAGTCCAATATTCTAGGGGTGTCAGGGTTTGAAATGAACATGGACTAAGCCTAACCCTAACACCGCTACAATATTCTGACTTTCCCGGGAACTCCCAGATTCCTATGTTTGGGGTGAGTTAAAATAGTTATTAGTGCATTGGTTATTGTATGCATTTTGAATAACAGCTTTTTTTTTTATATTTAAAAAAAAAAAGGGTTTTTAATTTTTATTGTTAAAATTTTATTTACTTTTTAGTCATAATAATGTGTTAATTATTTGTTTGTCTTGGCTTATCTGTCTCTTGTCTCCATGACAAATTTGTAGGCAAATACACTCCGAGTATGATTAACAACTCAAGGGCTAACACAAATTCATAAGTAATTGCTATCCACCACAATAGTCTAATAAAAAGGGGACCATTTTCCATGTCTTTAGGCATACTGGGCTAGACCTATATTTTCTAGACCAAATGGCACTCAGTGGGTGATATGGTAATGCCGACGGCCTTTAATTCCCAGGGCTTCACCTGGTAACCATTTCAGGCTGGCCATATGCGGAAATCTTTTCCCCCAGTAGAGATAATCTGAAATGGTTTAGGATCTTTTCTGTGAAATCAAAACTGAATGTGTGCATGTCACCTCCACCCCACTCTCGTCCCCGGGCTGTTATCTTCTTCTTCTTGTTTCGTTCGCTTGAAATAGATTATCTATATCTGCAATGTTGTTTCTAGTATGAACTTCACTGTCTTTTGTAATTCACTCAGTGACCCATAAAGTCTGACTTGCACCGATGTTTCTCTTGGACAAAAGTTTTGCCATGATATGCTGTATTTGGGACAGTCTTGGAGGACATGATCTGTTGTCTCAGTCCGCATGTACACATGGCTGATTTGCCGATTTTAAATTTTGTGTACATGTGGCTGCGAAGTCGAATGTGGCCTGTTCTAAGGCGTAGTATAAAAACTTGCTCTGGTCTGTCCATAACATGGTAATCGTCTTGTGCCGATTTTTGGTGGCTTTCTGATTGATTTGATTATTCACTTCTATTGCTGATAAGAGGCTGTTACCTGAATGTGTTACGCCATCATATCGCATAATCTCATTCTGGATAGCAGACCAGCAGAGCAGATTGTAGATTACCAGAACTGAGAATTTTGTAATAGTCTGCGTTGCTGTGGCTGTAGATAGAGTGCAGACTAGGTGTGTGTCAGCTGGGAGTGCCTGAGTGACTGTCTGAGTGAGTGAGTGGGTGGGTGAGTGAGTGGGTGAGTGTGTCACCTGGGAGTGCCTGAGTGACTGTCACGAGTGACTGACTGACTGACAGTCTGAGTGAGTGACTGACTGTCACGAGTGACTGACTGACTGACAGTCTGAGTGAGTGAGTGACTGTCACGACTGACTGACTGACAGCCTGAGTGGGTGGGTGAGTGAGAGACTGAATGAGTGAGTGAGGGAGGATTAGTGAGGAAGGCGTGGAGGGGGGGGGATAGAGTGAATGAGTGACTGACTGTCTGACAGTGTGTGAGTGAAAGAGTGACGAAGGGAGGGAGGAAAGACTGGGAAAGTTTGTTTCTTTGCGTTGTCCGGCAACAAGCTCTCAGGAAATTATCTGGTTGTTCATCCATTTCTGAGCTTTGGACTTGTTCTAGAACTTTGCGTCCACATTCTCTTTTACAGATCTGGCTTATTTGTATGCAGACTGTTGGTTTCTCGCCTTTTGGGCAGATGCACTTTGACTTTGAAGGTGACAACCATAATTAGTTGCCTCTTATGACATGCTTGGTAGGCAATGGGTCGATTTCCCCCCCCCCCCCCTAAAATGGGGCCCAGAACACATATGAGGAAGAGTGGAAGAGAGTGGCTGAGTGAATGAGTGGTTGTCCTTGGCAAAGGGGGTAAAATAGAAGAAGATGATGAAGAAGAAGAAGGAGAAGAAGAAGAAGGAGGAGGGGGAGAAGAAGGGGGAGGAGCAGAAGAAGCAGAAGATTAAGAAGAAGAAGATTAAGAAAAAGAAGAAGATTAAGAAGAAGAAGCAGAAGAAGAAGAAGAACAAGAGGAAGAAGAACAAGAAAAAGCAGGAGGAGGAGGAGGAGGAGACGAAGAAAAAAAGGTGGAGAAGGAGGGTGAACAAGAAGTGTACATAATTCTTTGTAAACAGACTTGGTGCTATTGTGGAGTCCACACACTGTGGTCAAAGCCTGTCCGTGTGTGACCTACGGGACAGCAGCGGCTGGGCCAACGGTTAAGAATGCTGCGTTCTCATAGAGAAGACCCAGGTTCGAATTCGCGCTAAGGAGATGGATTTAGTTCTGTCTGGAGCAGAAATAAAACAATAACCTGGCTCTTGCGTGGCAACAGCACTAGCCATGGGGCGCTAAATCCTCAGGCTCAAAGACAACCCCTTCCCCCATACCCTCTCCTCACCGCAAAAATGGTAAATAGTTTTTTGGTAGACCACTGCAGGAAACCGAGACACTTAAAAAAATATCCGTGACCAGCGAGAGGGAACCTTTAACATAACATTCTTTTTCTTCTTCTTTTTCTTCAGCATTCCGAGCCATTAAGATTCATTGCTACAGATATCACCCGCTCCCATTCATCTTTCTGGTTGGCTTTCTCTTTCCAGTTGGTGACACCAAGTTTATGCAGGTCTGTCTGGATATTATCGACATAACATTAACAATGTTAAAATGCTGCTTTTAAGCGAACTTAATGGCATTAAATATAAGAACAGGAAAGTTTATGTGTGGGTTTTAGTTTTAGGGCCACATTTGTGAATGGGGGGGGGGGGGGGTTAAAAAAAAAGATGTCGTATAAGTCAATTCATTAGAAGAGAGGCGTAATCTGATGTTTCGGGCCGACAGGAACAGATATCACGGCCAAGCTGTAAACCATAACACAACCTGCAACCGCTCTATTAAGGGCGAACGGAGGAGGAGGAGGCGAAGAAGAAGACGAAGAACTAAAAAAAAAAATTACAAATCTATATATGATTAACTTACACGAAACAAAACTGTTGCTGGTAAAATATCCAAACGAAAAGGTTGACCTAGGTATTATATCACTGTGTTGAAGGCGTTGTCGTCCCGGGTCGTTACAGAATCTGCTGTATTGTAGAAACTGCGTCGGTGCAGGACAGAATCGCAGAATGGAGGGGAAAACAACCGAACGTTTCGTGGTCACAGGTTGTTCAAACAACAATAAATATTCAAAAACACCTTATACTTTACAAGCAGGTAAATGCTTTCCCCAAAGGCCAAGGCTGGGAAAGGTCAGAAGCTGTAACCAATTAGAACGCGCCAGATTACCTCAGTTGATATCTCAGATGTAATGAGATAACGGGACTGGATTTAGCTTGGAAGACGCAGAGACTGATTTGTGGCGTAGCCGCTTGGAATCATGCCATATTGAGACGAGGCCAATAATGCTGTTGTTTTTCTGTCCTGGAAACGTATGCGGTTGGCCCCGGCAAGTGAAGACAACAATGCAGCAGAAAGGGAGTCAAGACAAACATTCATGGCAATGTTATATGCAGCTGTCTACACGTGTTTGTTCTTTGTCCTTCTCACCTTTCTACGTCAGTAATGCCCTGTTGGTAAGGGTATTATAGTTTCCATTTTCTCTTATCGCAGGCAGGTAGGTAAGTTGTACTCCACCAAGACATCACACAAAACGATTAACACCCGGTGACACAAAGTGCCACCATGCAGATTAGGATCACCCTTGGAGAGGTCACAGAAACCCCGTTCAGCCGTTAGGCCATATTTATGGGCCGGCTATATTTAGGGCCCCCGGCAAACGCCAGGTTAGGGCTTCAAAATAACTAAAAATTGCGTCCCACATGGGAACGATAATGAGAAAGTTGTTAACTCTTTTCGCATTTAATCTCTGTCTCTTATATGTAACTGCTGAATCCATCGTAGATGAACTGCACTTCTAGAGTCTGACTGCGTGTGTTGGCACTTCTGGCTTGCTCAGTGTACAAAGGCTCAGGGGGCTGGGTCACACCTGGAGAATGAAGGATTGCAGAGATCCTAAAAAAAAGGCTCAGGTGGTTTGGTTACACCTAGAGAATGGAGGACGACAGAGACTCTAAATAAATAAGGTGGTTTGGTTACACCTATAGAATGGAGGACGACAGAGACTCTAAATAAATAAGGTGGTTTGGTTACACCTAGAGAATGGAGGACGACAGAGACTCTAAATAAATAATCTGTTGTGAATTAAAGATGGATAGAAGATGTCAATGCCGACCTCTACTACGATAAAAAGATGTGTGGAAACGGGACATAAATGATAGGAGGAGGGAGCACTACAGGAATGGAATGATAATAAAGGAATAAATTATTGCTAGTCATGCTCGCCATTGCCATGTGCTGTGAGTCCCATGTCTTCTCATAGCACAATATTACACTGTCGTCTGGAAAGACAGAAACGTGCTAATTGATCTGGTGGACATCCACAAACAGAAACACTTACTCATCGTCGGCGCCACGACGTCTGCGGCGAGCTTCCCGGCGTTCCTCTAGCGAGCTCATGATTGGTCAGACTTGGTGATAGCGAAATGCTGAAAGTTGGAACACAGGGAAGCCATTTAATAGAGGAACGGAACAATTGTGGTAGTTTTGTCTTCTCTTACAAGATATGTGATCTCTCTCTCTCTCTCTCTCTCTCTCTCTCTCTCTCTCTCTCTCTCTCTATATATATATATATATATATATATATATATATATATATATATATATATATATATCCCTCTCTCTCTCTGAGTTATATTTCCAATTCTGAAAAGCATGGCAAACGCTAGGTCCTGCTGCGGCCACCGTGGTCATTGTCAAATTTCTCACTGTCATGATGAAGCCTGGTTACATCGGGGAGTTTGAACAGATTGATGATCACAGAGCTGGCAAAATTGTCGTTAATCTGGCAGGCAGATTAAATAAATGCGGTGTGGTCAGCCTCAGATTCGACTTGTCTATCAGAGACCTGGAGAAGTGGACAAACAATCTTCTGCCATCTAGGCAGTTCAGTTTCACTGTGATGACCTCATCCGGTGGTATCATGAACCACGAAGAGGCCTGAAGAAATTTAGTAGTAGTACATTTTACCCCACCAGGACATCACACAAGCGATAAACACCCGATGACACAAAGTGCCACCATGTGGATGAAGATCACCTGTGTAGAGGTCCCGGAAACCGTGTTCAGCCATATTACTATATTTTATGGCCGGGTTATATTGCGGCCCCTGGCAAGAGCCAGAGTGGGGTTTCAAAATAACTAAAAATTGCATCCCACAAGGGGATGACTTGTTTACTAAAGAAAACTCTTAGGAGGTAAAATTCTGAGATTCTTATCTTAATGGCAGTCAGAGATTTAACATGATAACAACACTGTTAACATGTAACAATAAAATATAAAACTGTCTGTCTGTCTGTCACTGAATATATGAATCAGGAAACGTTTTATTTTTTACATAAAGGGAAGTAACCACTTTATACAAAGGGAGAAAAGAATCTAGATACATATCTCCCTTTGACCACTTAGAAGTGGTTATTAACACGTTGTCACAGATCCCAATGTGGTGCAATAATGAAAGCATACGATGTCACGGTAACGTCACCATCTTAAGCAATCTATTTTGTTAACTCCCAAAAGTATATAAAAACTATTATTATTATATTTTTTGGTGGGGTAAATATGTTCATACTAATGTCCCACAGTATTTAGTTGCAGCCAGAACCAGAGCTGCCATATTCCTTGCGTCCTTCTTAGGACGTTATTTTTTGTTATTTGAAGCCCCACTCTGGCTTTTGCCAGGGGCCGCAATATAGGCAGGTCATCATTATGGCCAAATGTCTGAACGCGGTTTCTGGGACCTCTCCACGGTGATCCTCATCCGCATGGTGGCACTTTGTGCCATCGGGTGTTTATCGCTTGTGTGATGTCCTGGTGGGGTAGAAAGTCAGTCAGTCAGTCAGAGCTGCCATACAAGCATACTGCACTCTGTCGAAAGACATTATGTCAATCAAAACCCGTAAAAGTCGGAAAATTGTTTTTTCGGAATGAAAGGGTTAAAGGTTTGACAAGCATATCATTTACAGGAAAACAAATAAACGCATGGTGAGTCGCTTCATGGCAAAAGAATTAATGACGAGAGGATCGACTTGTTTTGCCCAGGTTTGTATCCCATCTAGTGGATCCTACAAACAACTTGTAAATGCAGAACCTCTACTGTTCAAGCATAGATGAGATTTTGTGACTAATTTTTTGTCTTGTGCCAATGAAGGCTTTCTAGCCGATACGTTCATTTCGTTGTTAATGACTGTGCAGCTGGCTAGCTCTAGTTCTCGTCTAAAAAGATATCAATCCAAAGGAAAAGATGAGCAGCGAGCTTCACACTGTGACAAATACAAAAAGTGAGCGTTGCGGCTTCGGAGCCTTCATCCGCATATTACATAAATCAACAAAACCTCGTGTATAGACGCAAATACATAACATTACTTAACGGGCAGTTAAAGCTCTCTCTCTCTCTCTCTCTCTCTCTCTCTCTCTCTCTCTCTCTCTCTCTCTCTCTCTCTCTCTCCTCTCTGTCTCTCCTCTCTATCAGTCTCTCTCTTATCGCTCTCCTCTCTCTCCTCTCTCTTGTTTCTCTCCCCTTCCTCTCTCATTTCTCTCCTGTTATGTCCTTCTCATCTTTTTCTCTCCTGTCTCTCTCCTGTCTCTCTCCTCTTTCCCCTTTCTCTCCCCTCCTTCTCCTCGCTTCCCCCCCCCTCTCTCTCTCTCTGTCTCCTCTTTTCCCCTCTCTCTCCTCTCTCCCTCTGTCGCATCTCTTTATTCTTTATATTATCTCTGTCTTCTCTATATCCCCTTTCCTTTCTCTCTCTCTCTCCCCTTTTCCTCCTCTCCATCTCTCTCCCACTCTCTCTTTCCTCGCTCCTCCCTCTTTCTCTCTATAGAACCGTTACTCGCCTGCCAAGACCGCCACGCTAGCTGTAGCCCCTATCCCAGGGGTCTCTAAAAATTTCACTTATGAAAAGAAGGCCTTAACCCGCCCTAAAAGGTAATGAGAGGCCTTTGAAAGGTAATGAGACGCCCTTGAAAGGTAATCAGACTCCCTTGAAAGTAAAGGTGTTACTAGATCCCTCATCAAACTATTTAAGACCTAATTACATATTCTTTATATCAGTGTTCTTTATACATCTGGACTCTTGCGGGTCGGAAAATAGGAAAATTATTGCCCCGGACTAGCCGACTGTTGAGACAGAAACAAAAACAACAAGTGGTTTGAGTTGTGAACTGTCAGAGATATTGTGGTGCCTTATGCAATTAACTGCGTATGCAAATACTTATTCGCTGTAACTGTTGTTCCATCGATGATGAACTGCATCACTAGTGTCGGACTGTTTGTGTTGGCACTCTGATTGCAGCTGTAGGCATTGAATGCTCGTGTATGCTGCTGGGCTGGCTAAAAACAAGGATGATTACAGTCAAGCTAAAACCAAGGAATTAATTCTCGGAACTGTGACCAAGAAGCTTAACGAAGGTAGAAAGAGAAACAACGCAGACGTACAACACGAAAAGACACCAAACGGAGCCTTTCTCGAGATGAACCACTACAACAACAAAGTATTCAGCCGTGTTTTATCTAACGTTACTGTTTAGAATTTTGAATATGTGATACATGTGGCTAGAGCGTTGTTTTTGGGAAATAAAGCTATGCAATAATATCTATTAATTTATCCGTTTGTTTCCACTGTAGTCGTTACGAGACTGCGGACATTTTTGAGGGACCACCGGAAAACTTAGGTATACTGGCGCCTCGCGGCAGACCACAAATTAAACAGGATGGCCTTGCAGACTGCAGCATAACTAGCGCTAGCACTTACTGACATTATGTGGTTTCCGTGTACAATTTTGCATTCTGTAGTTTCTGCTTTCTGTACTGTACGACGCTTATACCATTGTCAAAATCAATGCAAAACAGTCGTCTGCTTAGTCATATGTAGCTGACTTGTAAATCCGAGGTCGAGAATCAATGAGTTATTATATTATGGGAAGAAGGAGGAGGAGAGGAGGAGAATAAAATGAGGAAGAAGACGAGAAGGAGGAGGAAGAAGAAGAAGGAGGAGGAGGAGAAACATAAAGATAAAGAGTAGAAGGAGGTGGTGATAGTGGTGGTAATGGTAATGAAGAAGATGAAGAAGAAGAAGAAGAAGAAGAAGAAGAAGAAGAAGAAGAAGAAGAAGAAGAAGAAGAAGAAGAAGAAGAAGAAGAAGAAGAAGAAGAAGAAGAAGAAGAAGAAGAAGAAGAAGAAGAAGAAGAAGAAGAAGAAGAAGAAGAAAAAGAAAGAAGAAGAAGAAGAAGAAGGAGAAGAAGAAGAAGAAGAAGAAGAAGAAGAAGAAGAAGAAGAAGAAGAAGAAGAAGAAGAAGAAGAAGAAGAAGAAGTAGCAGAACAGACGGCAAATGGCTTCCCGTTTCATAATCCTCCATTCCTTTCTTCAGTCCCTGTGCATGCGCAAATCTTGTAAACGTTAAAAAAAAAAAAAAATCCCCAGAACATAAGTCTGGAAAAAGTACCCTGACGGCAACAGAAACAACCCAGGGGTGGGTAGAAGATGAAGCTCGGTTGGCCTGCGCACGTGTGAGTACTTCCATTACCTAGGAGAGAGCTGGTAACGCCATACAACAGCATCAAGTCTGGAATGTGTCTGCGCGCATATTTATGTCGATGTAAAACTGGAGGAAACAGGCCGACAGGTGAAGATGTGCCTGGGGTTCTGCTCTAGACGGCGTGTGTGCATGTGTGTGCGTGCCTGCTCGTACCAGTGCGTGCAAATGTTTCTGTTACCTACTGCAGTCAAGAAAACAGTTTTCAGTTTGCTTTCTTTGTCTCTGTGTATTCTTCCCTCTAATCCTTTCTATCTATTTATATAATCTGTCAGTCTGTCACACACTCTCACACACACGTGACGTATTAAGTATTTGTGCAAATGTTTCTGTTACCTACTGCAGTCAAGAAAACAGTTTCAGTTTGCTTTCTTTGTCTCTGTGTATTCTTCCCTCTAATCCTTTCTATCTATTTATATAATCTGTCAGTCTGTCACACACTCTCACACACACGTGACGTATTAAGTATTTGTGATTTTACTGACAAATATTCTCCCATTTTGGTAAGAAACTCAAGCGCCCATTCTACCTTTCGGGAAAAAACTTTTCTTCTTCTTCTTCTCTTCTATCTTGTACCTCGTCGAAGTGTCAGGGGGAGATGTAACATTCGTTGATAAGCTCTGTCAAGAGCACTATTAAGACTGATATTCATTTCTGTAGGGCTGTTCTTAATGCCATCACTCCATTTTTTCCGAGGTCTTCCACTCGCTCTATACCCGTTGTAACGTTTTAGTGTGGCTCGCTGTGGCAGATAGTACCAGGGCATTCTTGTTGGGTGTCCAAACCAGTTCATGTGTTGTTCTTTGATGACCTGTAAGACTGGCTTTATTCCTTGCATTCGTCTGATTTCGTGATTTCGAATTCTGTCTTTCCTTGAAACTCCTGCAGTTCTTCTAAGGCATTTCCTCTATGTTGTCACAATTTTAGGTTCATTGGAGGATGTAAGTGTCCATGTTGGGCACTGATAGCATAGTGCTGGCCAATATGCTAGTACCCCATACGGAAAGTTTTCCTATGTTATTATTGTTAAGTGAATTCAACGGTTTTATAACTCCTAATGATGTGTCTCTTCGAAGCTGAAAGTAACCCACGGGGTTACATGGAATCATTCTCTTGAAAATATATTTCATTTATGATCGTTGAATACTTGGGATTCCCACAAATAATAAATACACATTTATTTTCGGAACATGTTTACATTATCATCAACAAAGCTTTTGCGCGCCAAAATTTGACGTCCATAGCTTATTGTAAAATAATGTAAAAATCGAAAGCAAAGTTTTGCTCAGACAAAAAGATATATACAAAATTGAACTTAATAAAACTTATACAATGTTCCTCTTGGTCTTGTATGCTCCTAACCTTATACTGGAATAAGCATCATGTGCCATGCTGTTAAATCTAGGCCGTCAGAGGTTGACCGTGTCACACAATCACAGCTATCAGATCAAGTATGTGCTAATGTCCCACTTATGCCATGCAGCTAAGTCGTCTATGTGTTCAGATTTTTCCATTTGGCTCGTACTTTTCTTTCCTCATCAATCAGTCATCAATCAGTCATCAATCAGTCATCAATCAGTCATCAATCAGTCATCAATCAAGTGCCGTCTCCACAGTGAAGGTTGGCTGTAATGGATCTCCAACATACCCTGTCTCTTGTCCTGGTTGTACTCTCTCACACTGCTGCCAATCCATCTCTTGACGTTCTACTCCCACTTGTATCGTTGCCTAACTCTCGCTCTCTTATATGTGTATGTATGTATGCATGTATGTGGGTGTATGTATTCATGTGAGTGTAAATATGTGGGTGTGTGCATATGTTGGTGTCTGTACATGTTACTGTATATGTGTGTATGCATGAATGCATGTATAGGTGTCTATGTAAAGAATGTATGTGTGTGTGCATGTATATCCATAAATGTATGTGTGTGTCTTTTCTGTTTGTACATTTATGTCTATGTATGTGTATGTGTTCAATGTTTGTGTATGTACGTAGGTATGTGTGTGTATGTATTACGTATGTCTGTATATGAGTGTGCACGTATAAGAACGTAGGAGTATGTATACGTGTGTGTGAGTGTGTACGATTGTGTACACATGATATGTGTATGCATTATTCTATAATTTATGTTTATTTATTATATCCATAACATGCATTATTGATAACAGGCATTAGCACTCTGAAAAATGAGTGCATAGAAGGGCCGAATGCGAGCCCAGTTTGTAACCCTTTGAAAATAAAGTTTGTTCGTTCGTTCGTTCGTTCGTTCTCTTGCCTTCGACCTTTCCCTCCAGTATGGTTTTTAAAAGTGTGTTATGTCTTTAAATGTGACCAAAGTATTTCAATTGTCTCTTTTTTTTTTTATTTCTTCAGCAATTCTCTTTTCAATACAACAGAAATTAAAAGAGAAAAGAAAAATTAATCTTCTTCATCATCATCATCATCATCTTCTTCTTCTTCTTCTTCTTCTTCTTCTTCTTCTTCTTCTTCTTCTTCTTCGTCTCTTCCACCTTGTAACTCATTGAAGTGTCGGGGGGAGATGTAACATTCGTTGATGAGCTCTGTCAAGGGCACTATTAGGACTGATGTTAATTTCTGTCAGGCTGTTCTTAATGTCATCACTCCATCTTTTTCCGAGGTCTTCCACTCCCTCTATACCCGTTGTAACGTTTTAGTGTGGCTGGCTGTGGCAGATAGTAACAGGGCATTCTTGTTAGGTGTCCAAACCACTTCATTTGTTGTTCTTTGATGACCTGTAAGACTGGCTTTATTCCTAGCATTCGTCTGATTTCATGATTTCGTATTCTGTCTTTCCTTAAAACTCCTGAAGCTCTTCTAAGTCATTTCATTTCTGTTATCATAATTTTGGGTTCACTGGAGGATGTCAGTGTCCACGTTTTGCACTGATAGCATAGAACAGTATACCACAGAAAGCAGATGTCGAACGCAGAAGAAGAAGGCACAGAAAGCAATAATGTGTAGACAAAGCGAAAGGCGGGAAAAAAAGCCAAGCGAAAGGCGGGGGAAAAAAAGCCAAGCGAAAGGCGGGAAAAAAGGCTGACCATGCAAGCCATGGACAGATAGAACAATAGAGTCCCTGGGAATTCCCGTTTGGAAGTCTATCCGTATCTTCTATATTATGTACTTTCAATCAGTTCTGACACATACCTTCTTCTACTTTTTATTCTTCTTCTTTTTCTTCTTCTTCTTCTTCTTCTTTTTCTTCTTCTTCTTCTTCTTCTTCTTCTTCTTCTTCTTCTTCTTCTTCTTCTTCTTCTTCTTCTTCTTCTTCTTCTTCTTCTTTTTCTTTATTCGCCGGCTCTGGTTGTTTGTTTATTTGGATTTTGGCTTTGTGCCAGGGCCTGAGTTTTGCATGTACATCCATTTTACCGGCTTATTTATTTGCAGTTGAGTGTTCCTTGCCGCTCGGACAGATGTACTCTGACTTCGAAGGAAGTTCTGAATAAGTCGACTCCTACGACATGCTTGTTGGGGAGGTCGTGGGTCTGTTCTTGTTTTTCCCCTAATGTTGTCCAGGAACCCACACGGGGAAGATATTCTTCCAAGCCATAATGTCAGACTGCCCAGCATATTCCCTGTCTCTGTCTCCCTCTGCCTCTGTCTCTGTCTCTGTCTCTGTCTCCCTCTGCCTCTGTCTCTGTCTCTGTCTCCCTCTGCCTCTGTCCCTGTCTCTGTCTCTGTCTCCCTCTCTGCCTCTTGTCCCTGTCCCTGTCTCTGTCTCCCTCTGCCTCTGTCTCTGTCTCTGTCTCCCTCTGCCTCTGTCCCTGTCTCTGTCTCTGTCTCCCTCTGCCTCTGTCCCTGTCTCTGTCTCCCTCTGCCTCTGTCCCTGTCTCTGTCTCTGTCTCCCTCTCTGCCTCTTGTCCCTGTCTCTGTCTCTGTCTCCCTCTCTGCCTCTTGTCCCTGTCTCTGTCTCTCTCTGCCTCTTGTCCTCTCCAAATTTTCCATCAATTTTCTCCTTCTCATCCCATGACCAAATAATGTAGACTGTCCCCTTATGATGTGGGCAATCAGTTCTCTTCGTCAGTTAATTCTTTCCAAAAAATCTTCGTGAGTATTATTATCTACCCGTTGTTGGTTTTTTTCTTCTCCATTCGTCTATAAAACCGCATCTCTGCAGCTTCCGCACAATTTTTTTTTTTTACTAATCCACAAACAGTCCATGATTGACTGTCGTATATCGTATATGCTGAACAGCATTTTCCCCTCACCTCAATTAGTCTTTCCTCTTGAGCCTAAGGCGCCGCATAGGACAGCGGTCATAGTTCTCCACGCCTGGCGGTTCGTTGACACCTGATTCAAATCTTGTTGTTGTTGTTGTTAGACCCATGGTTGAGCCTTCCCTGATGATCGTTCTACGCAGTCTCTCTTGGTCTTCCCCGTTTTCTTGTCCCTGCTGGTGTCCATATGAGGGCTTGATGGGAAAGTCTTGTCTCATCCACTCTGAGTGCATGGCCGATGTAGTTCCAGCGTTGCTTTCTTATAAAATTGGATACATTATCTTGCTTGGTCTCTTGTCTTATTTGCGTATTAGATTTGAAGTCTGTCCAGTGGAGATTTAGCATTTATCTAAGACATCTGTTCTCAAAATTGCCTAATTTAGTTTGTCTAGACTCTAGAGCTACTGCTGCTTTCCAAGTCTCTCATCCATAAGTTATCACTGGAATCACACACAAGTTGAAGATCTGAAGTTTTGTGTATTTGCTGAGTTTCACCTCAATGGACAAGAAAGAATTGCCTAGAAAATTCTTCAATTGCTTTTACACACTGTTGGACAAGTTACTTAAACCTCTAAGTGATTTCTTGGAAGAGTTCCAAGTGTGATTTTTCTGTCCACCCACGGTAATCATTGTTTTGTCCTCGGAGATCACATTTCTGCTCCCACTGACTCTTTCACAGCCTTTTTGCGAATTGCACAATGTTTTACCTTCATACAACAATATTTCTGAGGTACCTTCCTTCTAAGAATATAAGAACACACACACACACACACACACACACACACACACACACGCACATAGATAAACATAGAAGTTACACTGAACTCATACACAGACACACACAAACACACACACACACAGAGCTAAAGCGACAAGTTAGATCGAACACACAAACACAAGCTATGTTGAACACACACAGGAACTACAGTATGTTGAACACATACACGATTACCTAACACACAGGAATTATACAGAAATCACATATAAACACACGAGCTAGGCTGAAAACACACACATATACACACGAATTCAGTTGAACTGGTACACACATATATACACAAGCTAGGTTGAACATACATACACATACACGCACGAGCTAGGTTTAACATACATATACACATACACGAGCTTCACACGCACACACACACACGCACACACACACACAGGAATTAGGAAGAAATTCGTGAGAAATTCATCCTGACAGCAAACAAACGTTTCGAACCAAGTCTTTATCCGCTCCACAGCATTTCTGGCCTATAGTCTTGTTCCAGAACTTGAGTTTTGCGTGCACATGCGTTTTACAAATCTGGCTTATTTGTACGCAGACTGTTGGCTCCTTACCTCTCAGGTAGATACACTTCGACTTCTATTCTGTGCGCCCCCTGTTGTCAAAAAACGTGTATCGGCACGTTCTTCCTCTGGATGTTTTCATTCTTTTGTTGTTGTTGTTGCTTTTTCTTCTATGTAGCTATGCATCGTAGATTGAGAGATAATCGGTTTCAGAGCTAGGGCACGCTTGGTTACTCTATATGTTGTGTTGTTGCTGAGCTCAAGTTATCAGTGACACCTTCAATCCATCTTATTCTTGGTCGTCCCCTATCTCTTAGTGTTTCTACATTCATGTTATTTTCGTTGCTGGCATCTTTGGATTCATTCTCATTAAATGGCCAAACCATTTTAGTCTGTTTTTTTCCCTTCTTTTTCTTCTTCTTCTTCTTCTTCTTCTTCTTCTTCTTCTTCTTCTTCTTCTTCTTCCTCTTCTTCTTCTTCTTCTTCTTCTTCTTTTTCTTTTCTTCTTCTTCTTCTTCTTCTTCTTCTTCTTCTTCTTCTTCTTCTTCTTCTTCTCACCGATACCAGGTTGTAGCCCAGTGTCGTGGTTTTCTGTATTTATCTTGCACTTCTAGGGTGGCTTGGATGATGGATTTTTTCATCTTTTTGCAGGGTTCGGCTACACTATATATCCATATCTTTATTGGTCTTCCTCTAGCCTTTCTCCCAGATGTTCTGCTGTAAAAAAATCTCATATGCAGTTTGGTCTGGCTGTATTCTCACTAGATGGCTGAACCATTGCATTCTTTCTCTGTCAATAAAATCCAGTCATGGTCTTATTCCGACTTTCTATCTAATGCTAGAATTCGTAACCCTGTCTCTTCTTGTTATTATTAGTGACCTTGCGGAGACAGCGCATTTCACGTGTGATTATTTTCTCTTCTAGTTACCTATTCAATATCCATGTTGGACACTGACAGCTTGAAGTAATTTTTCAACGAATTAAATCATAAGCGTTGTGATGTTTTTGTCTTCCACCTTATACGCATTATTCCGAACACACGAACAAACTCAACCCAGACCAACAACTCAAACACAAGCAAGGGGCAAAACTCACCGACAGAAGTTATTCCAAGCTCTCCAATGCTCAAAAACACACACAGCTCACCTTGCGGGTAGAAGCCAAATTTATTCACTGAAGATTTTATTTTTCCCTGTTTCTTTTTATCCGTTTACCCGGGGGATAGTTTTTTAGCATGCAAGCTTGTCTTCTATAGCAAATCTCGTTGACGTCTGCCGAGCACTTCAGGGACGACGACACAGAGAAAAGAATGGGGGGGGGTGAGGGGGCGCTCAATCTCTTTATAATCTTATATAGGTCTGGGTAAGGGGGCAGCCTCTTGTGACTAAAACCGAGCTTGAGTACGTACAATAACAAAAGTAATTTTTATTAGTATTATTTTGTGCTGAGCGACAAATGCAGATACGGGGGCACAGCAGCAAAGTCGGCCGGCAAAAAAAAAAAAAAAATACATAATCACGTAACCAGGTATGGTAGATCTTTTTCTTTTTCAGTCTGTAAGATAAAAGCCTGGATGACTTGATATTATTGTGAAGGGGCATTTTCAGGCAGGTCAATAACTATAATAAGAAGAACTGCACATGGCAGCATGTACAGCAGGGCTTACCGATCATCAGTAGAAAGATCCCTCGTCGACGATTGTTTCAGTCCATTACTTCTTAGACAATCTCGGCCGATCATCAGTAGAAAGATCCCTCGTCGACGATTGTTTCAGTCCATTACTTCTTAGACAATCTCGGCCGATCATCAGTAGAAAGATCCCTCGTCGACGATTGTTTCGGACCATTACTTCCTAGACAATCTCGCAAGATGGGCCGACCTGGTTCATGACGCCAGGCTTCGATCTTTCCCTGCCCCACTTACTGACTAAAACGGGAGCTGCGTGGTCTCGAGGCATGGTGTCCGCCTCGAGTGCTAGAGGTTCCAGGTTCAAGCACTGGTGAAGGCAGGGAATTTTTTACCAAGAATTCTAGTAATTTCCCCTGGTCTCTGGGTAGTAAAGCCGGACGCCCGTGTGTACTGTTGAGCGCGTAAAAAATCCCTTGGCAGTTGGAAACCGGGCGCTGCTGGGGTAAAATTTTGAGTTAAAAACCTAAACAAAGTGTTTCAGGATCATCGCCATTGCAAGATAATTCGTGCACTGCTTTGAGATTTTTCAGACTCAGGCTTGAGTAAGAAGAACGGAGCACTTGTGGGTTACACCCGTGTGCGATGATGTTAATCCATTTAATAAACATAAACATAAACTTACTGACTAAAACTAAAAACTTAACGGGGAAAATGAATAGATGTTAATGTAGCTAGCTTTTACTCTCTCACCCCCCCCCCCCCCCCCAAATGGTAATGTCCTAACATCAGATTTCACCGATAAACTGCCGTCTTCATGTGTTTGTTGTTTGTGTGTTTGGTCAACTGTCCGCTGGGCCGCGAAACGATGTCCACCGGCTTGCTGGGCAGCTGGTCCACGGGCCTTCTGCTGGCGGCGCCACTGGTGCACTTCTAAATTGGAGGGAGAAGTTCACTAAGCCGGCGGGAATGTAAAACATCGAAGGTGAGTTTACCGGCAAGGGGGAATCAACACAGCGGCGGTGGGGTGGGCGGGGGGGGGGGGAGACTGCTGAATAGTTGCTCTTTTTAAATATGCCAAAACACACCCAAACGTTCCATTTTTTTTACATTTTAAATTTAAAAGACCGGTAAAACGTCTTTTAAAACACACACACACACACACACACACATGTATATATAATATATGTGTGTGTATGGGTGTGTGTGTGTGTGTTTAAAACAGGCGTTATATTTGATAGAATGGTACCACATTGGTACGAAAATACCAACTTCGGCAGGCCTGGTTGGGGGGGGGGGGGGGGGGTTTACAAAATTCGCAGGTGTGGGGGGGGGGGGAGAGACAAAATGTTGTCGGGTACAAGTGGGATGTATTACCTATTAAATATATCAACATGGGCCGCTCTGGGGTCCCCGTGGGTTTTGAAAAGCAGCTGCGTAAATTTGTATTTTTTCTCAACGGGGATAATTTTTCTATGGAAAATATTTTTCTATGAACAATTATCTTAAAAATGTTAGCTAATCTCATCTCTAAGCCCAACCCAACCCTCCACTTCGTGAGAGCTGGTAAATAGGACACAGTAGGTGGTTGCTTGGTTGGGTTGGGTTTAGACTACGAATCAACATCATGGCACAAGGGTAGTAATCCATAAGGGCTCCATTCTACTTCTGACTCATGAAAGAGTCCGAAGAATCTCATCACGGTGCACGAACTCTGAGGATACTGAAATACTTTAGGTACAATTTAACTCCAAATTTGGCCCTGGCAGCGCCGTTAAACTACTCTTTTCGACTTTCAACTGCCAATACAGTTGGCAACAATACACATGGGCCTCCGATCGTACTACCCAAAGTTAGTTATTCCTCTTGTGCCAAAGATGGCGCATAGGGCAGAGGTCATAGCTTTCCACGTCTGTCGGTTCTTTGCCACTTGATGTAGGTCTTGAGTGCGACTGAGACCTATGGTTGAGCTCTCCCTTGTGATGGTTCTACGGAGAGTTTCTTTTGGTCTTCCCTGTTTTCTTTTACCCTCTGGTGACCATACGAAGGCTTGGTGGGGAAGTCTCTGTATGTCCATTCTGAGTACGTGACCGATGTAATTCCAGCGACGCTTTCTAATAAAATCAGACACATATTTTTGTTTTGTTTCCTGTCTTATAGATGTATTGGACCTAAAGTCCGACCAGTGAACATTCAATAGCTTTCGGAGGCATCTATTCTCGAAAGCGACTAGTTTCTTATCGATTGATACTGATGATTTCCAACTCTCACAACCATAAGTTAACACTGGGATCACACAGGAATTGAAGACCTTAAGTTTCGTGTACTACCCAAAGACCAGGGGGAAATTACTAAAAGTCCACAACCAGCACTCGAGGCGAACGTCAGGCCTCGAGACCAAGCAGCCTCACGCAGTGTGTGTGTATGTGTGTAATTGTACATGGATGTCTATATATATGTGTATGGATGTGTACAGGACATACCAGCCCCCTCCCAACAACACTCAAAGGGTACTAAAGTACTGGTCCATGTTTTGGTGTACTTAACATTTCTTAGGCAATATAATTGGTACAAAGAAACCAAACCCCAGTTATAAGCGATACTGCTTGCACTAGGTTTAACGTGTTCGATATAAATGGATGGATGTTTGGATTCTCGCGACACAGCTTCATAGAACAGAAAACACACTAACGTGTCCCGCGACATACCTTCACACTACAGACAACACACTAATGTGTCGCGCGCTATACCTTTACACTACAGACCACACACTAATGTGTCGCTCGACATACCTTCACACTACAGACAAGACACTAATGTGTCGCGCGACATACCTTTACACTACAGACAACACACTATTGTGTCGCGCGACATACCTTCACACTACAGACAAGACACTAATGTGTCGCGCGACATACCTTCACACTACAGACACCACACCAATGTGTAGCTCGAAATACCTTAATGCTACAGACAAAACACTAATATGTTGCTCGACATACCTTCACACTACAGACAACACACTAATGTGTCGCGCGACATACCTTCACACAACAGACAACACGCTAATGCGTCGCGCGACATACCTTCACACTACAGACAACACACCAATGTGTCGCTCGACATACCTTCACACTACAGACACCACACCAATGTGTCGCTCGACATACCTTCACACTACAGACAAAACACTAATATGTTGCTCGACATACCTTCACACTACAGACAACACGCTAATGTGTCGCAAAACATACCTTCACACTACAGACAACACACTAATGTGTCGCGCGCTATACCTTCACACTACAGACAACACACTATTGTGTCACGCGACATACCTTAATGATACAGACAACACACTAATGTGTCGCGCGACATACCTTGACACTACAGACAACACACTAATGTGTAGCGCGACATACCTTTACACCACAGACAACACACTAATGTGTCGCGCGACATACCTTCACACGACACACTAATGTGTCGCGCGACATACCTTCACACAACAGACAACACACTAATGTGTCGTGCGACACACAG
>CAJHNH020000845.1:70000-216661 GCA_905116865.2 Candidula unifasciata | reverse complement strand
CTTCTTCTTCTTCTATTTCGCCTTTCGTCTTCGTCGTCGTCGTCAGTTCAACAATCAAAGAATTTGCGTCTATTAAATCATTTTGCGCTTTAGATCTCAAGTTCGGTTTGGTTCAATGGTGAGAGGGAAACAAAACTGACTACATTCGACAGGCTTACAACGAAGCTTCTGTTTATAAGTGTAATCAACTGAGATCTTCATCGGTTTCCAACACTTTCAATTTTTTTTTTTTCTTAAGTGCTGCACTTGTGCATGTTTTGTATTTGTTGAAATATACATGCCTTCCTCCCAACAACCTTCCCCAGGTGCCAGTGTGCCCTTCAAAGCCACTAGTTTTGCTACAATAAACATTTCTTAGTCAACATATTTGGCACAAAGAAACCAGACCACAATTATAACCGACACCGCCCGCGCTAGGTTTAAAGTGATCGATTTTCTGTTTTGTTTTTCATACATAGATTTATGGAAGATACAATCTTCAACTTCACAGCAAACAGGTCGCCCTAAAACTACTAATTTCCTCTGCCAGTGGAGACCGCAGAAAATATCATTTACTGTCCCACGTGACAACTAGTGAAAAACTTGCCAGTTTTAGCAATCATCTTCAAGCTTGCACACGTAAAATAGAAATGCATAAGGCAGCTCTCATGTGTGCCTACATTAACGGTTGACGTAAACTGTCTATCGCGAAAGCTGGTATTGAACCCGCAAAAAAGGCTTCCAGAACGTAATCGGCCACCCGCCATTTTAAGTGCGGTCAACAACACGCCGCGAGCACAAGAAGAAAAGAAAAAACAACAACATTTACCACCCAAAGATTATTTATTTTTCGATCCCAGTCAGAATGGTAAAGGGATCCCCAATTCCCTGTTCAGCTTCTAAAGAAGTTATAATTAGGGCCCCAGTAACGGGTACACATAAAGAAAACCTAAGGCAATTACTAATAAACTGCTTACATTCATTAATTGGTGACTTCGCAGAGTAAAGGGAATTAAACGGTGTAATAGAATCACCGATGTTGAGCTTTTAGAGAGAACAAAACAAGTTCCACTGAACCAAGAGGTGAATAAAATACGCTGGCATTTGATAGAATACACGTCAAGAAAACATCAGAACAATATAGTAGAATTTACTTTTGCTTGATTCGTTTGTTTTTCTTCTCAATATCTACGGTTCAGCAAATGGTTTGGAAGCTTCAAGATCTGTATAAACTAAAGGATAGGTACTGTTTACGGGTCGGCTCTGTGGCTAAGTCGATGCGAACGCTTCGCTTCGTAATGCCGGGATGCCAGGTTCGATCCCAGCTGCGGGCAATGCGCCTTACGTTGGTTTCGACAGTGGTATCAAGAAAGCCGACCATCCAGAAAGCAATGGCAAACTACTGGATGTAACTTGCCTAGAGAAACCACACAACAGCCAGGGGCTGTTAGGGTTGGTTCTGCAACGTCCTGTAAAGGATACGCAACTAACGTTTAACTGTTTACGGGGCTGCTTTTCGTTGCTCCGTGTGTTTTTCCTAAGCCCATATTTTGTTATGTCAGTTATGTAAATCACGAAGAAACGAGGCTCGTTTACGCTGCTCGGAGAGAATCCCTACACGTTTCGGTGATTTAACAGCTGGACAAACCGCACATTTTAAAAGGCTATCTGTTAGATTCTGTTAAATCGTTAGTACAGAAAATCTCCTGTTCAAAAATACATGTTTGAATAACTAGTGATTGTAGAAGCTTCATATCAGGCCATGCTTCCAGTCAGTATCGAAGAATGCGAATATTAAAACAAAACAAAAGGATAACGTGTTCTTTAATAGAAAGAATGAATTTGATTGATTACAACATAATTTTTTTTTTTTTTCCAGTTTGAAAATTGAGCAATCACGGGCGATTTAAATCTGTTACATTACACTGACAAAGTTACAAACAGTTTATCAAAATGGTCTCTCTCTCTCTCTCTCTCTCTCTCTCTCTCTCTCTCTCTCTCTCTCTCTCTCTCTCTCTCTCTCCTTTCTCTCTTTGCCTCTTTTCTCTCTTTCGCTACCGATGTCGTATTATCAATCAGTACCCCTTTATCCCACACCCATCAGCAACAAACGAGAGAGGTAGTGGCTACTTTAAAAAGCACTGGCCTAACAAAAATTAACAAAGAGATTCATTGCCCCACATCAGAATGAGAAAAATTATAACTATATTGACTAAATACGACGCCACGTTTTATGTTTTTTCAAATCAGTTGATTACTTTCAGTTTGTCTCCTCCCTCTTCGCTGAGCTTCTTTATAGTGTGAATGTAATTAACTGTGTGTATTATGTCATGTATCAAGCTGCGTGTAACAGTTAGTTTAGAATATCACTGCCCTATACAGGTGTTTTAGTTATTGACCTTAGCTAAAATGATGTTAACTACTGATCACTGGTTCAACCCCAGCAGGACCGCACAGCAACCAATGAACACCTGATGACACAAAGTGTTACCATTTCGATGAGAATAATCCGGGTGCTAGTCCAGAAATGATGTTTAACTCAAAGGTTATATTTATGGCCCCTCACGACAGACAGGGTGGGACATTAAAACAATATAAAAAAACTATGCCCTATGTTTGGGCGGATAACAACAGAGCCTGTTTTCCTTAATGGTGGCAGGTATTGAAATATGGTTGTTCAACAATTTATGATGCCATTTCTTTCTTTTCAATTGCCTCATTCTAACACTGTTAGGATTAATCTAGTAGAATCGATTGCCAATATAGCCGTAATGTAAAAAACAGTGCAAAAAGTAAGACACACTATAGTAGTATATCTTGTATTAACTCCACAGATTGTGATTACAACAATAGGAACGACAATTAAACATATACCCACTATTTCTTTTCGTTCGTCTTCTTCTCTTCCACCTTGTACCTCATCGAAGTGTCGGGGAGAGATGTAATGTTCGTTGATGAGCTCTGTCAAGAGCACTATTAAGACTGATGTTCATTACTGTAAGGCTGTTCTTAATGCCATCACTCCATATTTTCCGAGGTCTTCCACTCGCTCTATACCCTTTGTAACGTTTCAGTGTGGCTCGCTGTGGCAGATAGTACCAGGGCATTCTTGTTAGGTGTCCAAACCACTTCATTTGTTGTTCTTTGATGACCTTTAAGACTGGCTTTATTCCAAGCATTCGTCTGATTTCGTGATTTCGTGTTCTGTCGTTCCTTGAAACTCCTGCAGCTCTTCTAAGGCATTTCATCTCTGTTGTCACAATTTCACGTTCATTGAAGTATGTAAGTGTCCACGTTTGGCATTGATAGCATAGTGTTGGCCAAAAAATAGTTCTGATAAGATTCAATTTAGTACTCCGAGGTATCTGCTTATGTGTCAACAGGGGAGATAGTTGACCCATTACTTGATTAGCTTTGGCACATCTGGAGTTAATTTCTCTGTCCAGTTTTCCGTCTGATGTAAAAATTGCTCCCAAATACTTAAATTCCTCTGTTTGTCTCAAGGTGTTGTTTTTTAATTTAATTTCTAAATTGTCTTTATGTCTTCCTATCATCATTGTCTCTGTCTTCGTAGTGTTTATTTTCATATTATACTCCTCCCCATTGTTACTAATTTGATTTAGGTGGTTCTGTAGGCATTCCGTATTTTCTGCTATGAGTACCTGGTCGTCGGCGAAAAGTAATTCTGTAATATCTTCTTCATGATTAAAGTTCGTTTCACTACATATGGTATCCATGTATGTTATAAAAAGAAGCGGTGATAGTACACAGCCCTGACGCACACCAGAGTTCACTCTAAAAGTTCTTGACAACCCTGCCTTCGATCCGTTCGTGGACGTTTCGTATTATAATTCGAGACAAGAACGATAACCAAGATTTCATTGACAATGACAATTAATTACAAGTTGTATCCCATGCGTTAGCGTCAGGTTTCCAGTTACTGTAACAAAAGTCACTGGCATTGGCACCTTTCCGTCTTTCCAGACGATAGTGTTTTATTACGCAATGAGGAGGCATGAGACTCACAGCCCATGGCGATGGCGAGTGTGACTAGCAAGACCTGCCTCTCCATAGCACAAAGTCTGGGCAGTATTGTAGAGACCATTTGTTGCCCATGCATAATGATCCCTCCCTCGACCTGCCTTACTTACTCCAAAGGAAAGGTAAAACCAGTACGTTTGGAACAAGGCAGGCTGCAGAAGCTGCCGGATTAGAAGAGCAGTGCTCTATCTGTCCGCCTGTCGGAGCTTCCCTCTTAGACCAGCTGCCAGCCAAGGTTAAGGGCCTGGTCTGCTCTGGCATAACACAAAATTTTCAAGGTGCATTTCCTTTTCCTGGGATCAGGCTAGAATCCTCCAAAATGCTCTCCTCCGCCCGAAGCCGTTGGCACAATATGGGATGTTGTGTTAGTATACGCCGCCCAACATTGGGCGTAGCAGAAGACAGGTGGTACCAGCTACTTTTATACAGTAGCTCAGTCATATCTGACCAAGACCTAGTAACAAAAGTAACCATAGTCATTAAAAACATGTGATGAGTATCAGGAAAAAACACGGAAAGCAAAGGCTTCCTGATTGATATCCTTATATATTTCATCAAATGCCATTTTATAAAAAGAGTATCCATATTGTCTTTCTTTCTTTTGTCAATAGCTGGGTATACCGCTAGGCGTCGCAGTTCATTACACGATCGGCAGCCGAGCCAGGGCGCGCTCAGTCGCTTGATAAGCCGTGATGTTATGCAGTGTCAAGGTGTCAGTGACTCCTTCAATCCATCTTCTGCTTGGTCTTCCCCTGCCTCTTGGTGTTTTGATTTTGAGGTTGTACACTCTTGCTGCTGGCACCCTTAGTTTTATTCTCATTAGATGGCCAAAACATTTCATTCATTGTTTTTCAATACATTTGACTATGGGTCTGGCTCCAACAGTTCTCGTGATCACGTCGTTTCTCACTCGTTCTCTTCTGGTATCAGAGATTGTCAGACCACGACCGGCTCCAGCTGAAGGTGATAACTAATGTAAGCAGACCAGATGGCGTCCTAGTGACGTAGCACTATTTCATGCGATGTCATTGAAAAAGTGGAGCTCGGAAACTGGAACGATTATAATTTAAACAATTGAAGAAAAAATATCACCAGCATAAAAAATGAATGGCCCCCACCTTTCCTCCTGCCCTCCCCGGTCATTTTCTTCCTCCCTTTCTCCTTCTTTGTCAAATGCTGGTGAGATGTGAGGTCAGTCTCATTATGCCTCATTATCAGCACCCTCAATTTGTTTTTCTAAAATCTGTTTAAAAAATGTATATAAGATGTAACCATATCATCACCACCATCATCATCAGCATCACAGGATACCAACACCACCAACAAATCATTATGAATGTCCTCTCCTTTCCTTACCCCCTGTCTCCTGCTGTCTCCTGCTTTGTTCTACTCTCTTCCAAATGTTGATGGAATATAGGTCCCAGTCATCATCATTTTTTACCATTTGATTATTTTTGCTTTTGTAAATGTATATGAAATATTGTAAACCATGTTTTCTACCAATAAACAAAACAACAACAAAAAAAAAAAAAAACATTCTCAAACGTCTTATCCCACAGGTAGTTTGTTTTCTATTGTGTTATTTTGTCAATGCCCAAGTCTGGCACTGTTAAACCTAAAATCGGTATAAATTGTGTATTTTTATTATGCATTTTTGTCTCTATTCGGATAGCAGTGTGTTTTTCAATTGGAGCAAGTTGGAACGTGGCATCGTTGGCTTGTTGGATCCTCGCTGCTTTATCTCTTTTTGTTTTACCATTGTATATAAAGATGCTTCCCTAGCATTTAAATTCTTGCACTTGTTTTAGACTTTGATCTTTGATGGTTGTTGACGGTTTGTTGCTCTCTGCTTATTCTCATGACTTCTGTTTTTTTCTTTTTTCTTTATTGATCTTCATGTGATGTTTAAGGCAACTGTCGTGTAGTTCGTTTATGTGGTCCTGCAACTGTCGTGTTGTTGGTTTATGTGGTCCTGCAACTGTCGTGTTGTTGGTTTATGTGGTCCTGCAGCTGTCGTGTTGTTGGTTTATGTGGTCCTGCAGCTGTCGTGTAGTTAGTTTATGTGGTCCTGCAGCTGTCGTGTAGTTGGTTTATGTGGTCCTGCAACTGTCGTGTAGTTGGTTTATGTGGTTCTGCAGCTGTCGTGTAGTTGTTTTATGTGGTCCTGCAACTGTCGTGTAGTTGGTTTATGTGGTCCTGCAGCTGTCGTGTAGTTGGTTTATGTGGTCCTGCAACTGTCGTGTAGTTGGTTTATGTGGTCCTGCAGCTGTCGTGTAGTTGGTTGATGTGGTCCTGCAACTGTCGTATTGTTGGTTTATGTGGTCCTGCAGCTGTCGTGTAGTTGGTTTATGTGGTCCTGCAACTGTCGTTTCGTTGGTTTATGTGGTCCTGCAGCTGTCGTGTAGTTGGTTTATGTGGTCCTGCAACTGTCGTTGGTTTATGTGGTCCTGCAGCTGTCAACTTTCACTGTGGAATGTGCGCTAAAGGCCTAGTGTGAACGAACAACCAGAACTTTCTACCTGAGTTTACATGAACATGAAGAAGAACAAGAAGAAGAAAATGAAGAAGAAGAAGGGTTTCTTTGCTATGTCCTAGTTTTCCCAGCCCCTCTTTTTCCCATTTCAGTGCCTGTTTGGTGATACTCTGATCGTCTCTTCTCAGGATGTGTCCAGTACAGTACCATCGTCTCTGTCTTATAACTGTTGATACTAGTGGTTACTCAGACATCGTCTCTGTCTTATAACTGTTGATGCTAGTGGTTGCTCAGACATCGTCTCTGTCTTATAAGTGTTGATACTAGTGGTTGTCCAGCCATCTTCTCTGTCTTATAACTGTTGATACTAGTGGTTGTCCAGCCATCGTCTCTGTCTTATAACTGTTGATACTAGTGGTTGCTCAGCCATCTTCTCTGTCTTATAACTGTTGATACTAGTGGTTGCTCAGACATCGTCTCTGTCTTATAACTGTTGATACTAGTGGTTGCTCAGACATCGTCCCTATCTTATAACTGTTGATACTAGTGGTTGCTCAGACATCGTATCTGTCTTATAACTGTTGATACTAGTGATTGTCCAGCCATCTTCTCTGTCTTATAACTGTTGATACTAGTGGTTGTCTGGCCATCTTCTCTGTCTTATAACTGTTGATACTAGTGGTTGCTTAGCCATCTTCTCTGTCTTATAACTGTTGATACTAGTGGTTGTCCAGACATCGTCTCTGTCTTATAACTGTTGATACTAGTGGTTGCTCAGACATCGTCCCTGTCTTATAACTGTTGATACTAGTGGTTTCTCAGACATCGTCTCTGTCTTATGACTGTTGATACTAGTGGTTGCTCAGACATCGTCCCTGTCTTATAACTGTTGATACTAGTGGTTGCTCAGACATCGTCTCTGTCTTATAACAGTTGATACTAGTGGTTGCTCAGACATCGTCTCTGTCTTATAACTGCTGATACTAGTTGTTGCTCAGACATCGTCTCTGTCTTATAACTGTTAATACTAGTGGTTGCTCAGACATCGTCCCTGTCTTATAACTGTTGATACTAGTGGTTTCTCAGACATCGTCTCTGTCTTATAACAGTTGATACTAGTGGTTGTTCAGACATCGTCTCTGTATTATAACAGTTGATACTAGTGGTTGCTCAGACATCGTCTCTGTTTTATAACTGCTGATACTAGTGGTTTCTCTGACATCGTCTCTGTTTTATAACTGTTGATACTAGTGGTTGTCCAGCATATCTCTGTCTTATAACTGCTGATACTAGTGGTTGCTCAGACATCGTCTCTGTTTTATAACTGTTGATACTAGTGGTTGCTCAGACATCGTCCCTGTCTTATAACTGTTGATACTAGTGGTTGCTCAGACATCGTCCCTGTCTTATAACTGTTGATACTAGTGGTTGCTCAGACATCGTCTCTGTCTTATAACAGTTGATACTAGTGGTTGCTCAGACATCGTCCCTGTCTTATGACTGTTGATACTTGTGGTTGCTCAGACATCTTCTCTGTTTTATAACTGTTGATACTAGTGGTTGCTCAGACATCGTTTCTGTCTTAAAACTGTTGATACTATTGGTTGCTCAGACATTGTCCCTGTCTTATAACTGTTGATACTAGTGGTTGCTCAGACATCGTCTCTGTCTTATAACTGTTGATACTAGTGGTTGCTCAGACATCGTCCCTGTCTTATAACTGTTGATACTAGTGGTTGCTCAGACATCGTCCCTGTCTTATAACTGTTGATACTAGTGGTTGCTCAGACATCGTCTCTGTCTTATAACTGTTAATACTAGTGGTTGCTCAGACATCGTCTCTGTTTTAGTACTGTTGATACTAGTGGTTGCTCAGACATCGTCTCTGTCTTATAACTGTTGATACTAGTGGTTGCTCAGACATCGTCTCTGTCTTATAACTGTTGATACTAGTGGTTGCTCAGACATCGTCTCTGTTTTATAACTGTTGATACTAGTGGTTGCTCAGACATCGTCTCTGTCTTATAACTGTTGATACTAGTGGTTGCTCAGACATCGTCCCTGTCTTATAACTGTTGATACTAGTGGTTGCTCAGACATCGTCCCTGTCTTATAACTGTTGATACTAGTGGTTGCTCAGACATCGTCTCTGTCTTATAACTGTTGATACTAGTGGTTGCTCAGACATCGTCTATGTCTTATAACTGTTGATACTAGTGGTTGCTCAGACATCGTCCCTGTCTTATAACTGTTGATACTAGTGGTTGCTCAGACATCTTCTCTGTCTTATAACTGTTGATACTAGTGGTTGCTCAGACATCGTCTCTGTCTTATAACTGTTGATACTAGTGGTTGCTCAGACATCGTCCCTGTCTTATAACTGTTGATACTAGTGGTTGCTCAGACATCGTCCCTGTCTTATAACTGTTGATACTAGTGGTTGCTCAGACATCTTCTCTGTCTTATAACTGTTGATACTAGTGGTTGCTCAGACATCGTCTCTGTCTTATAACTGTTGATACTAGTGGTTGCTCAGACATCGTCCCTGTCTTATAACTGTTGATACTAGTGATTGCTCAGACATTTCTCTTATTCGTCACTGCTCTTGAATTCATCTATTCTATGTTCATCATTTCAAGCCGCCGTCTTGTAGTGGCTAGACGCTCAATTGTAGTTGTGGAGCCTGAATTGTTTCAAAAAGGGTGTTGACTCCCAGACTGACCCAGCCTTAAACAGGTACCAGGTTAATTTCTGGGAAGTAAAAGCGGTAGACTCGATGTTGACCACATCACCCATCGAGTGTCGAGTGGTATATAAAATAAAGGTCTAGCCCTATATGCCTTATACGCATATAGTTGTGGAAAAGGTCCTTCACTTTAATTTCATCATTTTCCTCACTAATTTTCTCAATGCTCAAACAAAACACACACACACACAAAATGTATAAACCAGTCGGCAGTGGATGAGCCTTGATGCCAACACCGTGCTGCCAGTCTGAACTTGCCATGTTATTTTCAGATTCCCCTGTTAGGCTGGTTCGACCTGGGAGCCCGGGGTCAATTATTAAATACGCTGTTTTGTGTGGATTTGCCATGCATCTTTCTCGTCGCATCTTATGGATCTTCTTCTTCTTCTTCTTCTTCTTCTTCTTCTTCTTCTTCTTCTTCTTCTTCTTCTTCTTCTTCTTCTTCTGCTTTTGACATCAGTCATGCTAAACATTGAGTCCCGTCTGGGTCACAAATATGATTGTGCGTTTGGGCCAGATCTACTGTCTTTGCTGGGACAAGTTAGGGCAGTACTGAAGTATGTGCTCAGGGTCTGTCTTTCTGCTCCACAATCACAGGCAGCAGATTCTGTGCAGGTGTGCTCGAAGACCACTCTGTCCTGTCCGAAGCCTTAAAATGTATGTTTGTTCTTTCCTGTTGAGTTTGTTTATGCTGTCACTCTCTGGTCTGTAATCTCCATTCTGCCTTCTTCACTCCCGCATAAAGACAGCTTTAGCGTGGTTTTGTTTCCTTGTAGCTGTGTGGTGGATGAGGTTATGGAAGATTACTCCCAGCTTTTGCCAGCTCATCTGCTCTCTCATTTCCTTATCTTATGGATGTGAGTCACGAAATCTTACTGGGCCGCTGAAGAAAACTCGAAGATTTGAAACCGAAGTGCTGCTGAAAATACACAGAAATCCAAGGACCAAGGAACAGAAAAAACGCCAACACGATCTGAGCATAGAGGAAAACTGGCTCATTACCAGCATCCTATCCCGAAAGCTGAGATATTTTTGCCATGTTGATCTCCATGGTGGCCTGAAGAGAACCGTGATGGAGGGTACAGTTTCCGGAAAACGAGGCCAAGGCTGACCTCCACGATTGTGGATACAAGACATTGGCGATGCATTGGCTATGTAGCACATAGCGCTGGAGAATTGGCTAGAGAGAGAGAGATAATTTCAGGCGTGCTTTGATGAGAGCGACGTTCTAGAAAGGATCTACTGATCGGTCGTGATACGATAAGGTGTGTTTGTACAATCCTTCATATGTCATCGTCATTAATTTCTAGTGTTGCTGTTAAGTCTCAGGAGGAAGGTGGGGGGAGCAAATCGCGATCCATTGCTTGATGTGTTGCAAGGGTTGTCAATCCATGCCGATGAAGAAGGTCTTCAGTGTCATAAATCCATCTTCTGCTAGGGTGAAATCTTATTTTCACATCAAATATTTTCATGTGAAGCACAAGACGAGAAAACTGTTGTCAGCTAGAGAGAGATGGAATCATCATCAGGTGCCTTGCCGACTGGCGTGGGCGATCATGCTATTCCAAAATCTGCCATCTCCTGCAGCATGTATCAGTTCGTGTACCGACACACCTCCATGCCATGCAATAAGACTGTCAAGCATCTTCTCTCGTTGTCTTCCTCTATCTCTCCTTCCACAGATCTTTCCAGTGGTCACAACATGTTCTATTTTCCCTCTTCTCATAACATGGCCGAAAAACGATGCCTGTCACCTTCTGATGTCTGTGATAAGTTGCCTTCAAGCTCCCGCCTCTTTCAAAACCTCATGGTTGCTCTTTTTGGCTGTCCAAGGTATTCTAAGCATTCTTCTGTAAAACTACATTTCTGAGGCCTATAGAAATTGTTTGGCCTGATGGAAAAAAAGACATAAAACCGAACAAATAGTATATCAGCAAGTTTTCTTGCTTTTTTTTTAACCCCACCATGACATCAAACAAGCGATAAGCAACCGGTGACATAAAGTGCCACCATGCGGACGAGGATCACCCGTGGAGTGGTCCCAGAAACCCCTTTCAGTCGTTATGGCCACATCAAATGTGGCCCAGCTATATTTAGGGACCCGGCAAAAGCCGGGGTGGGGCTTCAAACAACGAAAAATTGCATTCCGCAAAGGGACGACTGATTTATATCAGCAAGGTTTCTATCTCTATCTTTACTCCACCAGGACATCAACAAGCGATAAACACCCGATGACACAAAGTGCCATCACGTGGATGAGGATCACATGTGAAGAGGTCCTAGAAACCGCGTTCAGCCATTAGACCATATTTATGGTCGGGCTATATTGCGGCCCTGGCAAGAGCCAGAGAAGGGCTTCAAACAATGAAAAATGTCATCCCACAAGGAGATGACAGGATGCAAATATCAGCAAGCTTCATAACATGACAAACACAAACAGAACGTGAACGTTGCCGCTATGGAGCCTTAATAAAAACCTTTCAAAACAAACGCGCCCTGAGCACCCAAAATACACAATATCTGTAATTTATTAATGCTTTGTGGAAAATATTTAGAATATTTGGAGAAAAAAAAGAGGTTATTTTGACGTTACTAACAAGGCTAATAATTCTAATTTTTGAGTTCACTTTTATATTTGGTTAATTGTTTCCCTTTAGTGCTCTAGCATAGACCGCAGAAAATGGAGGTTTGGTTTTCAGTCGCTACTGCAGAAGGTTCAAAATGGACAAATTTAGTACCAGTGGATACCAAAAACTAGCAAGTCAACATTACAGGGACGCGTGGATCTACTGTCCGGGATTTGCCGTAGAGCAAGGGAATGAAAGCGCTTATTTCTGTAAACACAAAAGCGATAGCATCTGAAACAGTCGTACTGGACTACTAAGGAAACATTCTGAGTCTAGATATAGTAATAATTCACGATGAAAACTGGCTATTACTGCTTTTCGTCCTTCTTAGGACGTTATTTTTTGTTATTTGAAGCCCCACTCTGGCTTTTGCCAGGGGCCGCAATATAGGCAGGTCATCATTATGGCCAAATGTCTGAACGCGGTTTCTGGGACCTCTCCACGGTGATCCTCATCCGCATGGTGGCACTTTGTGTCATCGGGTGTTTGTCGCTTGTGTGATGTCCTGGTGGGGTAAAAAATCCAATCCAATCCAATCCGATGAAAACTGGACTTGGATGAAAATTTCCGTAAATGGAAGCCCTACACTGGCTTTTGCCAAGGACCGCAATATAGCCTGGCCATAAATATGGCTTTAAGGCTGAACGCGGTTTCTGGGACCTCTCCACGGTGATCCTCATCCACATGGTGGCACGTTGTGTCATCGGGTGTTTATCGCTTGTGAGATGTCCTGGCGGGGTAGAAAGTCAGTCAGTCAGTCAACATTCTGAACAGACTTATATATAAATGCCTGTAGAACACAGAAAGCTAAATTTTAATATTCATTATCATCATCAGTTCTCTTTATGCCTAGTCGCACATAAAGCTTTAGAGAGGACTTTTTATGCTTTTCTGTCCTGTGCAATCTTCAGTGCAGTTTTCCATGGTAAAGATGCTGCATTCAGGTCACTCTTTCGTTCGTCTCCATGTTGTTTTTGGGTGCACCTTCTTTCTCTTTCCCTCTGGTGTCCATGTGAGAGCTGTTCTGGCGGGTATATCGGGTTTCATTCTCATGACGTGGCCAAGCCATTTCCATCTTCTCTTGGTTATCATACTGTCCAGAGTTTCTTGGTTTGTGACTTGAAGTAGTTTAATGTTTGAGATTATATCTGGCCAGAAAAAAAATATTAAAATTCAGTATCCCTTTAATGTTTTCTTCGTTGTGTTCATTACAGCCCCTTGTTTATAGACAATGTGTGCTAAGTTACCGACACATTTTCTTCCTAGGAAAAAAAGCGTGAAATTTACCATATTGCATTTTCGCATTTACTACTGTTATTGTATGTATTTGTGATGCAGTTTATTAGGCAATTAACAGAGAAACTGTACTGATAGGCCCTCATAGAATGCATAAAGGTACTAATTATTTTGCCTACCCGTCCATGGTTACATGATTTAGGCTGTCACATATCGGGTATGTGGCGCAATGGATAACGTGTCTGACTACGGATTTAGAAAATTCTAGGTTCGAATCCTGGCAGGCTAGACAATTTTTCTGACTATCGTTTTCTGAGAACAGGAAAGCAAAATCTATAATTTACCCGTAGTTTCCTTCTAGTTCTTTCACTCTTTACTGTCTATAATTTGTGCATGGCGGAGTAGTAATTTTCTGTCTAACCTAATTCTTGTTACTGAATTTAATTGCTCGTAGAAAAATTGTGATGCAAGCATTCGCTTACATCTGCGTAAACTTCTACTTTCATTAGATACCCAACAAGCAGTTGTTTTACTCACTATTGTTGAGAGGCACGCGTATTAATTTGTACACATAATTTGTAGTAGGCCTTTATTTATATTGTATGTTTAACGTAATTTTAGTATTTTGTTCCAAACGTATTGGTGTTACATCTACTTTGGAGCAAATAAGGCAGGTGGAGGGATCGTAATGCTTGGGCAAAACACGGTGTCTACACGACTATTCATAGTTTGTGCCATGAAGAGAACCTCGTGCAAACTACTGTTTTCATACTGCATCATGTAGGCCTTCCCTGTAATTCTCCTTATGGTTGTAATATTTTAGTTATTAGGTCGGCTTGTTCGCTTGGTCCAAGGTCCTTGTGAAGTTTGCACTTATGAAACTCACACACACGCGCGCAACAACTTTCATTTATTAATGTTATGTCTTCACAGTATCCTAACATGGATATTGTCCTTCTTTTGTCGTCTTACTGACAAAAGGTTGTAGCCCAGTATCGTGATTTTGTCGTCTCACTGATACCAGGCACTAGCCAAGTGTCGTGATTTTGTCGTCTCACTGATACCAGGCTGTAGCCCAGTGTCATGTTTTCTGTATGTGTCTTGTGCTTCTCAATGATACATTTATAAAATTAACTGTATTTTATGAAGTTATGCTGTGACAGAAATTCGTTATGCTGATGATACAGTATTACTATCAACATCACAAAATGGTTTAGAAAACTTATTAACCTCACTCCAAAGAAATAGTGAAAATCATAACTTATTTCTTAACACAGCAAAAACAAAGATAATGCATACAAACAAAACTGCCATGGAGAAAGAAATATATGTTAATGAGGAAAGATTGGAAGTGGTGGAAAATTTCGAATATCTAGGGTCACTGGTTACCAACAATGGTGACACAATGAAAGAAATTAAACGGCGACTATCAATTGCTCTTCAAAGACTAAAACAACTGAATAAATTATGGAATTGTACAGATAGAATTACAAAGGTCAGATTTTTAAGAGCATGCATCTTTCCCATTGCAACATACGCCTGTGAGACCTGGACACTTACTAAACAAGCGGAACAGCGCATAAATGCATTTGAATATAAATGTTACAGACAGGTTCTAAGAATATCTTGGGTAAAGAAAAGAACAAATGCATCCATACTTCAAGAGCTGAATATTGAAGAGGGTTGGCTAGTAAAGACAATAAAACAAAGAAAATTGAAATATTTTGGTCACTTGAAACGTCATGGAGGTCTAGAGAGAACAATAATGGAGGGGTATATGCCTGGGAAGAGAGGAAGAGGAAGGCCAAGGAGAAGATGGGTGCAGGATGTGGCAGATGATCTCCAGATGGGTGTATCAGACGCAGGACATCTTGCTCATGATAGGAAGGTTTTCCGGAGGGTTGTTATGGCAGCGAGGTTCCGCGAGGGACATGCTACTGAATGAATGAATGCTGTGACATTCAATGCAGGTCAGGCACGGTAGTATCCAACTTGTATTAGTTGTGTCATATATAGGTATGCTGCGACATTCAATATAATTATGACACTTGTATTAGTTGTGTTAAATGGAGTTGTGCTACGACATGGTCGCTATGGAGGCGGCCAGCAGGTATGACATTCCCGCCAGACGCTGCAAGCAGACCAACACGTGCGACAGCAGGGCCGCAGTCTAAATATACCCAGGCTTTCCATTGGCTCTCCGCCTTATCCGTGAGCGCAAAGCAGAAGTGACGTCAAAACAAGGGATTGCTGGACTCGTTGGGATATTTGTATACCTGCAAACAAATTAACAAACTGTACCTCTAATTTGTGCTTTCTTTTGAGTTTTTAGTTCAAAATATTTTTTTTATAACTTAAATTTTAAATAAAGTTATATTTTGAGGCATTTAAAATAAGTCGTAATTGACTTTTAGTGTATTAAAAAATTGTTATTTCTTCCCGGTAAACAATGAATCCTTTCGAACAGACATAGAGCTCCTTGTCGATCCCCCTTCATGGCAGACAGACATGTTGCAGTGGTAAAATATTTTGGCTCAAATTAGAGCCTTTTTTCGGGGGTTTATGGACAAAATTCGTATTCTTTCAGTTCTAAGAACTTAGGGTCTTATTTATAAATAGTGGAAGAAACAAAGGGAAGGATATTTCAACTTCTACAAGTGATGGTAAGTGAGATGTTGAAGCAAAATATGATCTTGTTTGCTTTCCCAGGTCTTTCGTCGTTTGCTTGGGTCAGGGCCACAGCCAACTTCCTAAAGCTTGTCCTGGCTTTGTCCTTTCCAGCCTGCGTGTCCGGCGACTAGTTTGTAGTCTTAGGACTTTCATTTTATATTGCAGTCATGTTTGAGTTTAGTAGACTGTAATTTAAGATTCAGTTAAACTGCTAATTGTTGGTGTGTTAGGACAAAACATTTCAAACCACACAACGTTTCCTTGGCGAACTCCCATGACAAAATAATCAGAATCAGAATGGAGGACTTGGTAATTTTTCTCATTAGGGGACGAATTCGGACTTGTTTTCAAACTTATAATTTACTTCTGGCAGTTAACAGATGTTTAACGTAAATGATCATCGATATTGTAATACATGCCGCAGATTTTGCGTGTTTGAAGTTTAATTAGTTGACATCAGTTTAATTTTCAGAGAGCATTGTTATGTAATTGCAAAGTAGGCAGTTAATTTGCTGTTTCCATTTTAGTCCATTGATTTATCTGTCGCAGTGAAAAAGTCATTGTCGAACCAGAAGACACATTTTACGCTTCTGTAATACAAAAGCTTTATTATGTTTTCTGCATTTTTTTAAAGAAGTTTAGTCATTAGCCTCCAAAGAGTTGAAGCAGAATGAATATTATCATGATCCAATGATTGATATGTCATATGAAGTAGTGGTGACTTGAATTTCATAGTGTCAACATTATGTTTAATACGGTTTTTATTTGTAAACATTATTACAAACACGTATTCAGCTAGACAAATTAAAAAAAATGTGTGTGTGTGTTATAGTAATTATTTTTGAAATAATAATAATGAAAATTAAACAGAACACCCACTGAGTGAGGAGATATACTCCATTTTTGTTTTTATTGATTGATGTTCTGGTGCAGCTGACATGTGCTACAAAAGCCCATGTGGGGAAGCAACACAAAATATGGACAGTGAACTGCACCTTGCCAAGCATGCTATAAGTTGTTACTAATAGGGATGTTAGTACCAGAGTATGATCTGTATGCTGTTGCATATCCTAAAAACTTTAAACCATGTCTAGCTGACTTTACCTCATCACACCAGCAGACTTTACCTCATTTACTTCATTGCACCAGCTGACTTTACCTCACCACACCAGATAACTTTATCTAAGCACACCAGATGACTTTACCCCATCACACCAGATGACTTTACCTCATCACACCAGATGACTACCTCACCACACCAGATGACTTTACCTCATCACACCAGCTGACTTTACCTCATCACACCAGCTGACTTTACCTCATCTCACCAGCTGACTTTACTTCATCTCACTAGCTGACTTTACCTCATGACACCAGCTGACTTTACCTCATCTCACCAGCTGACTTTACCTCATCTCACCAGCTGACTTTACCTCATCTCACCAGCTGACTTTACCTCATCTCACCAGCTGACTTTACTTCATCTCACCAGCTGACTTTACCTCATCTCACCAGCTGACTTTACCTCACCACACCAGATGACTTTACCTCATCACACCAGATGACTTTACCTCACACCAGCTGACTTTACCTCATCACACCAGCTGACTTTACCTCATCTCACCAGCTGACTTTACCTCATCTCACCAGCTGACTTTACCTCATCTCACCAGCTGACTTTACCTCATGACACCAGCTGACTTTACCTCCCAAGACATGCTCTGTGAGGTCAGTGTCAGTTAGCCATTGTGCAGATGATGACCTTCGGGTCTGCCTCTGGCCGCTATGGGTCCTGTTCAGCTGTGATTGTCAGGGATCACTTTCGTTGCATATGGATATGTTTAGGAAACCTGTCTCTTCCCCTGGATCAATTTGTTTGATTTATCAGGCTTACCAATTGTAAAAATAAATCTTCAACCAAACTTGTTTTAATGGTCTGTTTGCATGTGTGAAAAAGATAGAGATATTACTAAAATAAAAAAAAAATTATGAAAGATTAATGACTTGCCAGACAGTGAGGGCTGTAGATATTTGCCACTTGATTTGTTTTATGTGACATCCAACACAAGAGTGGCTGTTTCACAGAGTTTTCTATATTTAGTTTATCTGTTCCCACTAGAACTTCTGGTTTTTTAAAGCTTGTCATTCAGTGGCCCCATATTTATTATCAGTTATCTTGTTGCAATTTTCTTCAACTTCATCAGCTGTAAACTCCAACGGGGGAAGTTCTGGTTGTTTATTTACTTCTGTACTTTAGTCTTGTTCCAAAACTTTTGAGCCCCCCTCCCCTCCCCCCCCCCCAGCACTTAGCAAAATATCCCAGGACTGTCTGTATCTACCACTTTGTAGGTCGGTGTAGACAGGGGATCTTGAGCCTGAGAATTTAGGGCCGCACAGCTAGTGTTTGTCACCACGGACTACAGGTTAGGATGTTAAATTTTGCAGCAGGCAGAAAACTCCATTACTTTACCATGGTTCAAGCCCAGGGCTCCCGCATGAGAGCCTGACTTCGTAATCACTCGGCCATCCGCTCCTTCATGTTGTAAACAGTCGTCTAATTAGGGTTTTTCGAATTTAGGAGTACAATTGCCTGAAGGGTGAGCAACCAATAGTCTGTATACAAATAAACCAGATCTGTCAATTGAATTTGCGCATCATACTTAAGTTCTGCAACAAGATGAAAGTCTAAAAATGGATCCCCTTCTTCTTCTTTGTTAACTGGCTGTAAACTCCCGCTAAATGTCCTGGTTGCTCTCACATTTGGACTTTGGCTTCATGCCAGTGCCTGAGTTGTGCGTGTACATCTGTTGTACTGGTTTATTTGTGTGCAGGTTGTTCTTTTCCCCTCAGGCAGATGCACTCCAACTTCGGACGCTCCCAGTTAGTTGACTCTTGCCACATGCTTGTAGGGCAGGCAGTGGGTCTATTCTTGTTTTCCTCACAATAAGGCCGGCCCCTGGAACCCTCACGGGGACGGTAGTGGATAAACAACCAGAACATTCCGTGAAAAAGAAGAAATATATGATAATAGTATTTTATTAAAATTTCCAGCATCACAGCTAAATGGAAACCAAAGAGTCCAAGGAATACTAAATTCCTAGCATTCATCATCATCCCGTAACACCTTTGGCGGTCAGTTGACTTCATGGTTGAATGCCTGAGGCCTGTCCAGTCAGTCTGGTTCTGTAACCAGGTCTTTCTTGGCCGGCCTCTTCTCCTCTTTCCCTCTACTGAGCCCTACAGTATTGTTTTTGAGAGGCCATTAGATCTTATTACATGTCCATACCATTGCATTTTTCGCCTTTTCACTGTAGTTAAAAGAGGTTCATAGTTGCCAGTGTGCTGTATAATTTTATAATGGAACTTTTTGTTTGTAATGTTGATCCTAGCATTATGTTGTTTAAAAAAAATTATTATTATTCCAAGCAGTAGTTAATTTGTAAAATAAAACTCAATCTCTACTAATTAACCTTCATTTTCCTGTGCATGCCCTTATGGGGGGGGGGGGGGAAACAAGACACCCTCCCCTTTTTGCCCCAGCAAGGCGACTAGGTTGTTTTTTCCACAGTCATCATAGTGCGTCTGTGCCTGGGGGATGTGGAACTAATAGTCACACAAATATAAGCTGGATCTGTACAATGAGCTCGCAGACAACTCAAGTTCTGGAACAAGACCTAAGTCCAGAAGTGGACGAACAACCAGAACTTTCTGCTAGAGATTACAGCCGGTCAGCGCCAAGAAGAAGATATAACTTTTAGTTGCAGTGAAGTGTATTGTATTAAAAACGTGCGTACAAACCGCAGAACGTGTTCTGGCATGATGGCCCCTTGAGAGTGGAATCAGTCAGTCAGTAGCATGTCATTTGCAGAACCTTGCTTCCATAACAACCCTCCGGAAAACTTCTTGTTTACTAGCAAGATGTCCCGCGTCCGATACACCCATCTGGATATTATCTGCCACATCCTGCACCCATCTTCTCTTTCGCCTTCCTCTTTCTCTCTTCCGAGGCATATACACCTCAATTATTGTTCTCTCTTAACTTTTGAGAGATTTCAAGTGCAAAATATTTCAATTTTCTGTGCTTAATCGTCTTTAATGAATGGAATCATCATCATGTAACAGGTCCTTTGCATAACGTCGCTCTCATCACAGTCTGCCTGAAAGAAACTCGGTCACTCACCAGTTCTCCTGCCTCCTCATTCACTTTCACACTCAAGGAGTCACTTATATCCTGTGATCATCTTCGTGTCTGTCGGCCCCTGCCCCTCCTTCCTGGTACCATGCCTTCTGCTATAATTTATTCCAATTCGTCGTGGCGCTTAATATGACCAAAATATTTCAGCTTTTGAGAAAGGAGGCTGTTTTTTAGCTAGTCTTCCTTGATGTTCAGATCTTTTAAGATGTCAATATTTCTCATCTTCTTTGTCCAAGATATACTGAGAATCTTTCTATAGCATTTCAGCTCAAAAGCCCCTATTGTCTTTCTTAAGGACTGAGAGATAGTCCACGACTCACATCCGTATGTAGCCACAGGGAAGATGCATGCTCTTAAAATTCTAATTATCTTCTTGCTGGTGCTTAACCATAGACTTTTAAGGCTGTTTAATCTTTGCATTGCTATGGCCATCCTTCTTGTAATTTCTGTTGAACAGTCTCCATTGTTGTTTATTATAGAGCCTAAATATTCAAAGTTTGTGACATTTTCAATTTCTTCATCATTTATTGTTATTTTTGGGTGACAGCCAGTTTGATCTGTGGACATCATTTTCGTTTTCTTTAAATTTAAGAAAAGATTTTGATGAATGGAATACTGGCCTAATTATCAACACCATGCACAAAGCTTATGGAAGTAAGGAAGAAAAAGGAAAAAGTGGTCTGTCTTTCCAATTGCAATGCTGGGAGAGGAAACGAACTTGAAAAACTAAACAAAAAAACTAGTATTATCGTAAAAACTCGATTGTAGATCAGGGATGCGATCACAAGAAAAAATTATTTAATTTTGTAAAGTTAAAATGTTTGCTTTGTGCCATATAATTAATGGAAACTTTAAAAGTCTCGTCACTGGCCATATAAAATGATGAAGCCACAACAGGCACAAAAATGACACGTGTGAAGCTGTATTATATGTTAATTCTGTGCTGCATTGGCTTCTAATGTTCATTTCTTCTGTCAGCTAGCGAATGAAATAAGAAAGCACTTTTGTGCAGATTGATGTTGAGACTTAGACTACTCTTCAATAATTGGTGCACATTAAGCACTTTTACTGTTTGCACTAAACAGAAATGTCTGTTTATGTAACACAGCGGTTCTCAATGCCACAACCCTTTCATAAAATTCCTCATGTAGTGGTGACCCCCAACAATATTTATTTTCGTTGCTTCAGGTTGTTTTTCATTTGCACATTAGCTGGTTTGTGGGCTCTTTTATTGGTTCCATAACTATTTCTGTCTACAAGGAACAATATTTATCTGTAGGGCTGTGGAAAACTTTACATCAGGGCTGTTTAACTGGTGGCCTGCAGGTCACATGCCAGTTGTATTGTATTATAATGGGTTTTCTACTCTGGGACTCAGATCTGTGGCCAGCGATGATCCTAGTTTCATTTTGGCCCGTGAGTAAACTAAGTTGAACAGCCCTTCTCTACATATTGAAAAACTTCTTAATTAAACAACATATAAAGGAAGAAAGAAAAAAATTATGACTGTTAAATTTGCTACTTGATATGGTTAAGAATACCTTATCTCTGTATCTTTCAATTATCCTTTCGTACCATACTTTTAAAGACTGTTTTTTCCCCCATGTGGTTGAGAATTTTTTTAATTTAAAAAGTAATGAGAAGAGATTATCAATGGCTCAGATGTTAAGATAGTTGTTTTATGCAACATGATATGTACAATATATTAAACTATAGTCAGGTTTAAGGAGGGTCTTCAGCAATGCGCAAGAAGTCCTGCCATATATAAATTTTGTGTGTCCATTTCTATACCATATACAGTCTCTTGTTTTATACAAAAATATATAATTCTCAACGATTAAAAATTTTTTTTGGACCTGTCTGAGCTTTTCAGAAATTCATCGTATCTGTCCGTGTTTTATAAATTACTTGTATTTGTCACTTCATTTTTTTACATAAATCATGCCTGTGATTTTTTTAAGGAAATGATTTTAGTTTGTAGGTTAATCTATACCCTTTAGGATGTTTACACATTTTTTTATAAAACAAAATTGCCTGACTGCACAGTCCCCACAGTGTGCATATCAAACAGGACTACAAACATCTCAGCACATTCTGCAGACCCCAACAACATACCTGCATCTTCAAGAAGAAACTTAGCCTTAAGAGCAAAGTGTGCAGAGCAATCTATGGGAAACCTTGATGGTCTGATCTGAACATATCAAAAAAGAAGAAGAAAAAACTTTAAAAAAATTTTTTACTTAGGCAAATGCTGTCCACTTACCAATTAGCCCCACTACTTAGACACCTAAATGTCTGCCTTACAGCAGATGATTGATAGAATCTTTATCTCTACTTTATGTTATGAGTGCCAAACATGATCAATGAATAGGGCAGTAGAACAGAAAATAACTACATGTGAAATGCACAGTCTCTGCTGTTATAAATACCAGCATTAGAGGAAAAGTCGAGATAAGACCATGTCTAGATTATATATACAAAGAATAAAATGGTTCAGCCATCTAATGAGAATGCAGCCAGACCAGACTGTAAATTAGACTCTTTATAGTAGAATATCAGGGAGGAAGACTAAGAGATAGATAGAAAGACTAATGGTGTAGCTGAAACCTTAAAAAAAAAAAAAATTAACAAATCCATCGCTTAAGTCACCCAAGAAGCACAAGACAAATACAGAAAACCTGTGACACTAGGCTACACCCTAGTAACAGTAAGACGAAAAAATAATTTCAACTTTTATTAATAAAATGTTATCTTTTTGTTAATTTTTGTCATTTCTTGTGTAAATTAATTATCTTTTTTTTTGTATGTGTGTGTCATTTTAGTGACTAATGCCCTGATGCAAGAAACCCTTCAAAATTACGCCAAAATCAGTGCATTCTGTAACTACAAGAAAGTGAAAGTGGAATCGCTGCCGATAGAGCAGTATGTAGGTTCCTCGTACCATGTTGTCTCCCCTTTTGTGACCTCGCACACATCCTCACGAAGCTCCAGCGTGTTCAAGCTCACTGACAGTTTGTGTAACCACAATGCGAGCAGCAGTTTCAGCATTGTACCCGAACAACACCCTGCGGACTACAGCGCTCTGCTCTCTCACTTATCTTCCTGCTCCTCTTCCACAGTTGGTGACAATCACCTTAGCGTGGCTACTGTCTTTAATCGTGGATCCGTAGCCTCTGCCTCTGCCCGGAAAGGGCATCAGCAGCAACTGCAGCATCTTCAGGGCCAGACCCAGCTGCAGTCTCATCAACAGCATTCAGTGACTTTAGTCCCTAAGGGTCTGAAACGCAAGGTTACAGATTTTTGTGACGGTGACGGTACTATTTTAATTGGGGCTGCCAAACCTATTGTATCTGTGAGTAACTTGCACAAGGGGGGTATTATCAGTTCTGTCACAGCTGGCTCTCTCGCGGCTTCCAGCGGTAGTTCTCGCGTGCAGCACCACCATCACAACAATCCCATGCAGCTGACAGACTTGCATGCGATATCGAGCGAGGATGAGAGCGGCACAGCCACGACCACCACCACAACCACCACCTCCAAGAAGGTGGCGGCCAACAATGCCAGCTCGGCAAATTCCGAAGGGGATTACCAGCTGGTTCAGCATGAGGTCCTCTACTCTCAGACTGCTGCCTACGAGGTGCTGGAGTTCCTTGGCCGTGGCACCTTTGGACAAGTATGCAAGTGCTGGAAGCATCATTCGAATGAAATATATGCCATCAAGATTTTGAAGAATCATCCTTCTTATGCCAGACAAGGACAAATTGAGGTAAGGCTGATTCTTTATATGTTGTTGTATACCAGTGTTTTTCAGCTTGAAAATAATGGCCTGTTGGGTACTAATCACGAGTCACCCCATCTCGTTCGCACACAGGATTTAATGCCAGCTCCCATTCATGTAGTGCCAGTTCCCATGGGCTGTCCTAGGTGTGGGGACGTAACGGTGTGGCTTGCTTCGCCGTGTGTACACACTTTCGAAAAGCAGTGGCCCAGGTTTGTTTTCCCAACTGTTTTCTGTGAACAGTAGGTCGAAGGTGCTTGCGTACGAGAAAGTACTGATGAGGGAGTGCCGCTGGCACGATGCTTGTGAATATAAAATCATTTATGTTTTCGTAATATTAAATTCGTTGACAGTGGCTGTTGTTGCTAGTGGATCTGCTTGAAATGATCAAAATGGGGAACACATGACACCTCTAGACTATAGGAGTGTCCCGGGAAATCCCCTACAACATCATGCTTCCGACAAGATAGGGTGACTTGTGATTAGTACCGCCAGTTGTATTGTAATAATCTTTCTATGTTGAGGATCGGGCCTTTCACCCTTAGCGATCGCTATTTTAGAAATAGTAAACTTAGTTGAATAGACCTATTTTTTGTGTAGTCTTTTAATAACATCTGCATCCCTACTTTTTGCTATCAGGACAAGCATGAACAATAAATAGGGTATTGGAACAGATAATCACTGCCTGGGACATGCATTGTCTCTCTAACAGCACAAGAAGAGAAGGGTTACCAACACCAGCATTATAGAACAAGTTAGAATACAACTGTTTGTTTTATATAGGCAGACAGAGAATGCAGTCAGACTAGACAGGCATATGAGACTTTTTAGAGCAGAAAAGCTGGGAGGAAGGCGAGGGGAAGACCAAGAAAGAGGTGGTTAAATGGTGTTGCTTAAATTTGCAAAAAGAAATGAAAAATCCATCACTCAAGCCACCTGAGAAACGCAGGACAGATAAGAAGACTTTGACACTGGGCTACAATCTGGTAACAGTTAGTTGACAAAAGGAAATGGAAAGCCTAAGAGCTGTGAGAATATATTACAGAGAATCATGGACCACTGGTGAATTGGGGGTGTGGGGGCATGAGACAAAGATGAACACTCCACGAAGCTTACATACAGTCAGCAGATGTGAAAATATCGCAGTTATGCTGTAACGCAAATAAGCCGTAAACTAAAATCACACGAAAGAAGAGAGTTCTCGGAAATGTGCCAGGGAGTAAAGGTGCCTGTTGATCCTATTTTTAATCGAATCTGTGCAAAAATATACTTAGCACCACCATGTGTCCAGTGCGCTAATTGTAAAAAAAGGGGAGGGTATTATTTACTTAATTTATTGCAGCAAGGAGTGACCAGGGGATCTGATCGATGCTCAACACTCCGGGGATGGGATGGGACACACAAACAGACTGTTACAGGCACCATTGAAGTTGGAACTTTGCAATTGCTGCTGAAGATGGAGATGGGGCACTTATGGAAATGTTCTGAGTTCCGTTATCTCGGTTCTTACTTCATAACTTACTGGAGTCCGTCGATTTTGGTCAGATTAAATTGATAGTTGTTGCATAGTTCAATCCTGCAGCTGTGTAGATAACCAGCTCCACTTAACAGGGATGTCAGCTCTGGGGGGGGGGGGGGGAATCTACATAGTGGCCCTTGAGCTCAAGTGCTGGGGAAGTTTGTTCCTAGGAGATGTGCAGCTTGATACAGACAAAGAGACTGTGTGTTAGGAAGACACTATGGCAGTTCACCGTTACTGTGACGTTGCAGGATGTCGTATGTTTCTGTACAATGGAAAAAGCTAAAATGTTTCTTGTTAAACTTTCAAATGTATTTTATATGCTGTACATGCCACAGCAATGCAAAGGTAAAACAGCCTTAAAAGTCTGTGGTCAAGCACCAGCAACAAAAATTAAAATTTTGAGAGCATGTATCCCTCTAGCCAAATACAGATGTGAGTTGTGGACTGTCTCCTAGTCCTTATGAAAGAAAATAGGGGCTTTTGAGGAAAAATTCTAAAGAAGGATTCCTAAAAGTACCATGGACAAAGAAATGAAATACTGACACTTGAAAAGATCTGAACATTAAGCAAGATTGGCTGATAAACAGCATCTTGTCTCGGAAGCTGAAATATTTTTAGTCTTGTCAAGCACCATTGCTGACTGGAAACGGTAATAGCAGAATGCATGGTACCAGGAAGGAGTGGCAGGGCCGACCAACACGAAGATTGGCACAAGATATGTGACTCCTTAAATATAAAAGTGCACAAGGTGAAAAGAGCTGGCAAGAGACCAGGGTCCTCCCCCCCCCCCTTCCGTCCCCACAGGCAGACAGTGGTGAGAACGACGTTCTACAAAGAGCCTGTTACGTGATGATAATGATATGACACAACTACTATCGTTCTGAAAACCCAAAACTTGAACGGTTGGCTAACCTCCAGTAGTTTTTATTGCCTTTGGATTCTTTCGGTTGGATGAGCACCCATTTCTGCAATGACTCTTTAAGTCAGTCTCTTGGCTGTAGTCATCTGCAGTCTTCTCCAGTGCACACCAACTCATGCTTCAGAAAGCTAAATCAATGGACAAGATGAATGCACAGCTGATGCTGATATCACACAGCTGCCTTTGAGCCAGTGCTCACTGAGGTGACGGTCAAGGGACCGCAGCTCGACAACTGATCGCAAAATGTAAATATCGATGAATACCTACCTTCAAAAAGAAAATACACGTGAGCAGTCCAACGGCGATATCTTGACAACGACAATCTTCCACGCTGAATAAACACAACACGTCCAGCTTTGACCAGAATTGTCAAACTAAACAGTAGCCAGGTTTTATCAACTTACTGGTTCAGGAATCCATTTGATTCATTCATCCTCGTGACACACACACACACAGTTCCTAGAACCCAAAACAAGACCTATACTTCTCGATCATTCTTTGAATTAAGTAACCTTTCATTACCCCGCGTTTCTCTGACATTCACTCACCTAATTCATGATTGATTAAATTTGACATGCACCCGTCAATCTGCTCACTTGCCTTGCATTTAAAGGTGTAACTCGTTCGTCCTTAACCCAATTCATCCACACTAAAGTACATTATTTATGTTCAGTGTCTAACCTCATTAGTAATGCAAACATGAAATATCCGGAGAAAGATGACTGGTTACAACATCTCATATGTTCAGTATCTAACCTCATTAGTAATGCAAACATGAAATATCCAGAGAAAAATGGCTGGTTACATCTCAGTGCGCCTTCCACTTTTGAAGGTGTACAAGCACAGCACGAGTTATGATTGTGATAGTAATGGTGATATCTTTATTTTTCCTGTGTATGGAAGCTTATGTCATACCCTGTACGTTGGTTTGTGTGCGAGAGGTGTCCATAAGAGAAGCAGAGAATGTAACTGTAAACCTGAAAGTAAGCCCTAGCGTGATTTGGGTCTTTTCTTTTATTTCACCTTCATCTCGGGGACTCCGAAATTTAGGGGGGAGTTTCAGGGAAAGTCCAGTAGTTTAAGGGTGTTAGGGTGTGAAATGAACACCGACTAACCCGAAACCTAACTCCCCCACCCCCATAATATTGGATTTCCTAGGATTTAATCTTGTACCCATTTAAGGCCTGGGAGCTCCAGCTCTGCCATTACCTGGACCATGATCTTTGAATCAGCTGGTGAGCATCTAGCCCAGGGTCTAGCAAGTAGCTTGCAGATCACTACAAGTTGTATTGTGGGGACTGGGGTCTAGCCCGCGACCATGCCCATTTTTCAATAATTTGGCCTCTGGGTAAACTTAGTCGAAGGGCCCAAGTCTAGCTGCTACACCACGGCAGCTGCCAATGGATAGGTGTTTGGGGTTCTGGTCTGCTTTGAAGCAGATTTTATAATGGACCCACGCTTAAAGGTCAGTCAGCCAAAAATGTGTACCAGGAATTGTCCTGGAGAAGGAAAGCTTGAAATGCCTGACTCCTTAAATGATCCTACAAATGATCCCTGACTTATATATCAGACTAAGCGGTTATTATCCCGAGTTAGTTTGTGAATTTGTATCATCTTCTGATGTTCCCCTGAAAAGATTGGTTGTCATTTAATGTTGTTGTTTAGAGCTAGGTAATGATAACTTACCTTCAGCAAACCTCTAAATAATGTTGTTTGGCATGTCTGTTAGGGGGCATTGGGCTTATGTCTCCTCCACCTCCAATGGGGACCTGGAACCCACACTTGGAGAGATTTTATAACTGATTTAATAAATATCCAGCAAACAATTTTTTTTTAAACCAGAAAAATGAACAAAACCTAACTAAATAGAAGTGTACAAAGATCCTGGTTGCTGCAGTTGTTGATATTCTATTTGTGATGTAGGTTGGTATCTTGTCAAGACTGGCCCAAGAGAGTGCAGACGACTACAACTTTGTGAGGGCCTATGAGTGCTTCCAACACAAGAACCACACCTGTCTTGTGTTTGAGATGTTGGAGCAGAACTTGTACGACTTTCTGAAGCAGAACAAATTCCAGCCTCTTCCTCTGAAGTACATTCGACCAATCACTTATCAGGTGAGTATCAGTTGTAATCACATGTCATTGTGTGGGACGGGCCATGCACAAGTTTTTCTGCCTGTCATCTCCCAGTAGAGTATGGACCTTCAACCAGCCCAGCTCATGCTTTCTGCCTGTCATCTCCCAGTAGAGTATGGACCTTCAGTCAGCTTATGCTTTCTGCCTGTCATCTCCCAGAGTACGAACCTTCAGCCAGCTTTCTTTTATCTCCTAGTAGAGTATGGACCTTCAGTCAACTCTTGCTTTCTGCCTGTCATCTCCCATTGGAGTATGAGCCTTCAGTCAGCTCATGCTTTCTGCCTGTCATCTCCCATTGGAGTATGAGCCTTCAGTCAGCTCATGCTTTCTGCCTGTCATCTTCCATTGGAGTATGAGCCTTCAGCCAGCCCATGCCCATCCCTGTAGTTGTTCCTGGTCAATTGGATGTCAATTTCTACTGGATAAATTTAAAGTTAAAGGATCAGCTTCATTGCATCAGAGTTTATCCTTTATGGCTTCATCTGTCAGCAGAACGGCTAGCTGTCTGCCCAGTTTGTCACAGGAGCAATGTAGCTGCAGGGATGATTCCCAGGTGTACCCTATACAAATGTGCACTCGTGAGCCGGGAAATGAATCCATGGTTTGACCACCTCACCTTGGAGGGCTCTCAACTAATCCTACTGTATTAGGTATTTTACACCAACCCTCTTGTCACCTTTTGGATGAGGTTTGATTAGTCACAGTGTTGCTCCTCCCTGCTTTCCTTTGTTGGCACTTTTCTGTCTTTCCAGATAATAATGTCACATTTTGCTTTGGGGTGTCATGGGAATCTCAGGCTTTGTTGATGCCCAGTCCAGGGATAGTGTTTCTCTCCTCTCTGTAGCACAAAGCCTGGGCAGTATTTTAGAGACCAAGTGATTCTCATTCATGCTGATCTTTCCCTTCATCTGCTTTGTTAACTGCAAAGGAAAGGTAACACTAATATGATTTCTTTGTGGGCCCAAATAACACATGAAATTTTAGTACCAGCTCCCTTTTTAACTGATTCCCCGTGTTGGTTACGGGGCCCTATTGTGGGCAAAACAAGAACTGACCTACTGCCTACCAAAAGCATGTCGTAAGAGTCGACTAATTGGGGCGCTTTCTTTGAAGTCAGAGTGTCTGCTTGAGAGACACAGAACCAACAGTCTGCATTCAGGTGAATCAGATCTGTCAAACAGATGCACACGTAACACTCAGGTTCTGGAACAGGCCTGCAGTCCAGAAGTGGACGAACAACCAGAACTTTCCACCAGAGTTGACAGCTGGTGAACGCATAGAAGAAGAAGCTGCACTAGATTGTTACTGAGATTGTATCACTGCAGCCTTGAATCAAGTTGAAGTGCTACGGGGATATCATGGGAAAGGAACCCCGTGTTGAGTGGAAGGTTTCATATATGGATGTGATGTTAAGCAGCCATGTGCAGGACGTGGCGATCCCTTGGATCAGCACAGTACCAGAGCTTCATGTATCGGGTCTGCAGTAATTTTAGCCTCCTTGGTGGGGGGGGGGGGGGGGGGGGGGGGGAAGATGCCCCTGCTCTGCCTCAGCATTCCTGTGAGGATTGACCAGTCTGTCTGTGGCTGCCCTTGATGGGGTTCTTTAGGCAGAACTCATGTGGATCAGTGGATGACAGTCACCACACATGTGTGGGTACAGATGTCCCATGAAACTGTCTTGGAAGACTTACGTAACCCCAATAACAAATGCCAGAAGTTGGATGTGTCGGCTGAAATAAGTACATCTGCCTGAAAGGTGAGGGACCAACACTGCACACACATAAACCAGATCAGTAAAACGGATGTGTATACAAGGCTTAAATCATGGAACAAGACCAAAGTCCACAAATGGGTCAGCTACCAAGAACTTCTGCCAGAGTTTACAGCAGCTGAACGTGAAAGAGAAGGGTGTTTATTTATTTAGTGTGTATATTCTTTAGGAACTATTTATTAATTTTTTTTATGCAGAGGACAGGTTGCTGCATTCAACTTTTTACTTTTCCCAGTCGTGTCACATAAAATTTACTATTGAATAGGAAGCATTTTCTACTGTTGAGTTTCGTTCAGTTGTATGTGTTTGTCGACGCAGGTGTTGCATGCCCTGGGCAAACTCAAGGAGCTGGGATTAATACATGCGGATCTCAAGCCGGAGAACATCATGCTTGTGGATCCCGTACGCTTCCCCTACAGGGTGAAGGTGATTGATTTTGGATCCGCAAGTCATGTGTCCAAGGCAGTGTGTTCAACCTACCTGCAGTCACGCTATTACAGGTAAGGATGTGTTTGTTGTTGCTCAGCTTTCTCTTTTGGCTTGTGCTGTTAAGTAGATCTTCTTGCATTTGTGGCTCGTTTGAAAACTGTCTTTTTGATAGTAAAAATTTCCCTATGTTGGTTCCACAGCCCCATTGTGGGGAAACCAGAATAGACCCCACTGCCTCCCCAACAAACATGTCGTAGGAGTCGACTACCTTTGAAGTCAGAGCTCATCTACCACGATGGCAAGGAACAACCAGCTCCCCACAAATAAGGCAGCAAAACTCCGGCCCTGGCAAAGCCAGAGTCCCAATGGAAGAACCTGGACATTACACTGGAGCAAAGAAGAAGATTAAGAAACTTTGCATTAATAGTAACAATTCTCTTTGGGGGTGAACCATAATGGACCCACCGTGTCCCTAACAAGCAGGTACAAGCCGACTTTGAAGTTGGAGTGCACCATTTGCTTGAGAGGCGAGGAACCAAAGGTCTGCATGCGACAACACAGAGATTCTGGAAAAAGATCTCAAAGTTCAGAATTTGACAAACAGCTATAAATTTCCTCCCGAGTTTACAGCCGATAATTGTGAAAATAAAAATTAAAGAAAATACTCCTAAGTTATTACTCTGTGTTTGGGTGTGCCGGCGCCTTTTCATCTTTCCAGAAGATGGTATTGTATTGTGTTTTAGAAAAGCTTGCCAGTCACAGCCAATGAGGCCAGTGCTGAAGTTATTCCTCTGCATAGGACAGGCCTGGCCAGGATTTGTGAAAATAAAATGACATGCCAAAGAATGATTTAAAGTGCCAGTTTGGGCATAGCCTTTAAATAATGCTGAAGAATATTGTATGATGTAATTAGAACCTGTAACACACATAAACAGGGAGATCCCTTGAGACTGTAAAAACTTGATATATAATAAACAGACAATATATTGATCGGCACTTATAGAACCGTGTGCAAAGAGGTGAGGAAAAGTCACTGGCAATGGATAGGACACACTTGAAGAAAACAGAAAAACAGCATAACTAGAATGTCTTAGCGTCGTTGGAATAAAGGAAGGCAAAAAAAAAACGCATGGAGAAGAGAGCTGGATAATGAAATTAGAAAGATGGGGAGGACATGGGGAGAGCTCCATGTAATAGTGAAGGATAGAACGACTTGGCATGAGGTGGTTGAGGGCCTATGCTCCATTGGGGGATAGAAAAAGGTAAAAAGATAGAAAGACGCTAGACATCATAAAATCTTTTATGTTGTCTAGTGTGTCCTTCTTTCTGTGAGTGCCCATCAATAACATTGTCTATTTGCTTTTTAAATTTGTATAAATAGAACCTGGAACTGAGCGATATAATGCAGTCTTTCCCATTTGAAAGTCGGAGGGGGGGGGGGAACAAATTATGGGGTCTACGACATTCACACACAAGAAAAACCTCAGCTTAAAAATAGTCTTTTTTGCCATTGAAATGGTTAGTAACAAGGATTTAAATGATAATTATTCGTGGCTTGGCTGTTGCGAGCATGCTTTATAATGCCGAGGTGCTAGTTTCGATCCCAGCTGCAGGCGATTCAGAAGCAGACTGCCTTGCGTTGGGTTTGAGAGCCGACCATGCAGAAGCAATGTCAGAATACTATGCATAAAAAGTATCTGTTAAAATCACAAATCACCAAAAATAAATCTGGGGTTGGTTCTGCAGTGTTCTGTCGAGGATATTAAACTAACTCTGGGAGCAACTAAAGTGTTGCTGTTTGGTCCCTCTCTTCCCCCTTCCTATATGCAAGTATATCATCCGCAAAAGTCAGTATCCTTCCAAGTCCTGGTGCTTCTAGGCTTGCAATCTTGCTCGTATACACGTTGAAGAGCACAGGCAAGATGGCGGATCCCTGTGGCAGTCCTGGGGCCAAAGTGCATGGTTCAGAGGTCTATGAGCCGAGTCAGAGAGCAACCCGACGTGAATACAGGACAGCTGCAACCCAATTCACCAGCCATGGATTGACCTCCTTCTCCCTCAGTGCAGTCATTAAGATGTCGTATCTCACTCTGTTATAAGCATCCTCGAGATCTAGTCCTACCGCCATAGTTTCCTGTCTGTTCTGGAACCCTTCATAGACGTCAAAAGCAAAAGTGGCCGCATTTGCCCAAGTGTCCTTTCCTGGCCTGTAACTTCCCAGACCTCTTGGGAGAAGCTTCCCCCTTTCCAAAAATTCTTGCAGCTTTACAGCAACTATCTTCTCCAAGACCTTCCCAAATGTGTTTTGTAAGGTGATGATTCTAAAGCCACTAAGCTTAGAATGATCTTTAAAAGGTTTTAGTAGTGGTATTAGATAGCTGTGCACCCAGTCTTGCGGTACTGATGCTGTCTTAATACTCTGGTTAAAACAGTCGGCCATCTCTGCCAGGTCTACATCGCTCAAAGCCTTCATGTGACCATACCTGACATCATCAGGCCCTGGTGCAGTGTCTTTTGCTTTTTTCAAAATTTGTTTGATAACTTCCACTTGTATCATGTCTTCATAATGCATATTCTTCAAGGTGCCAGCTAACTCCTTTCTAACCTCATCCCTGATGTCTGCATCATTATGATCTGTCTGAGCTATAAACCTATGGAGAAAAGCCTCCCCTTTCTCCTTGTCTGTTGTCACACGCACACCATCGTCTCTACAAATTGTCCCGACTGTCATAGGCCGATCTTTTCTTTGCATCTGCCTTTGCAGTTTCCAGAATTTCCTCAATGTTTTATCGCCTCCCATGTCATTCACAAAAGTTTCCCACTTTGCTCTTTTGGCCTGTGCAGCACAGCGCTTGAAAACCTCCACCTTATCTTTTTTTCACATTTTCAGCCATCTCCAGGTGAGATAAATGGTTGGAAAGGTTGAATATAAGACAAGATAAATGGTTGGAAATACTGAATATAATACAAGATAAATGGCTGGTTGGAAATTTTGAATATAAGACGAGATAATGGCTGGTTGGAAATTTTGAATATAAGATGAGATAAATTGTTGAAAAGAAAGAATATAAGAGATTCATGGTTGGAAGGACTGAATTTAGATAAGTGGTTGGAAAGGCTGAATATAAGAGATTTATGGTTGGAAAGACTGAAAATAGGATGAGATAAACGGTTGGAAAGGTTGAATATAAGAGATAAATGGTTGGAAAGTTAGAACATAGTTTGCGAAAAGTGAATGCTTGGAAAGTTCAAACGTAAGATGTGGTAAATTGTTAGAAATACCCGGGACGGACATGCGTGCCAAATTTGTGGCCCTTTGGGAATAACGCTCCTGATTCATTCAGTCTCTCATTCTACCTATTCACGTGATGTGGTCGCGGGCCCTTTCATCTGTGGATCAGTTTTCTAACCTCTCATGATTTCCGCCAACACGCCACTCAACACACGGCCGGTATCGTTTATAGAGGGTTGGCTGGCTGGCTGAAACTGAGCAGCCGGCCTGCTTCACTTGTGAGGCTTTATCTCAAGCTGCGGCTTGAGTGCTTCAGATGGTTGACTTCCTGGCTGGCCCTACTTGTGGCAAGTGGTTCGAGTCTAGCTTTCTGTTGGTGAAGTCACCAGGGACTGGATAGGTTGTCTGTAAGAAAAGCATAATGTTTATTATTTATGGGCAGTGAGAAATAGTTTGTAGTGTCTGTGGCCGCTGCAGCCAGTAAAATATCTATTTTGTTGGAGATAGGTGTGATGCTGTCATTATTTTGGTCAGTGGGGGAGAGGGGGGGGGGTGTTATATAAAGTTGTGGATGCTGTGGTGTTTCATTTGCTGTTAGCACTGAGAGGTTGCTTTCGTTCAGATGACACTTTGTTTGGACTGAGGATAAAATGTAACTTTATTGTAGGCAGGATCCGATTTTATTTTCTTGGAGGCAGGATCAAATTTAACTCTGTTTTAGGGGTATCAAATTTTGTTTTTATTGTAGGGAGGGTCTAATTCAGACAGACATAAAAATAAAACCACATCCACTGAGAATGGAACTAGAAACTGAAGTTGAAGCGATGGGGAAGACATGGGATGAGCTGCGTGCGATTGCAAAGGAAATAATACTCGGTGGCATGAGTTGGTTGTGGCCTTTTCTCCGTTGGGAGGAGATACAGAAGTGCAGGGAGAAAAGAAGGTGTTGGATATGACATGTAAATATCCTACACAAGTAATGCTGCCAGTATTTTGTTTTTGTCTGCTTTTTTTTAAAGAGAAGTTTATTCTGTGATAACTCGATGAAATGACCAGAACAATGGACAAAAACTTGATGAAATGACCAGAACAATGGACAAACACAGCGGCATACTCCTTGAACAACACAGACCATCTGCAGACATGCTTGACGGTAGCCCAAGCTTGTCACAGACAGGGCATCTACTGCCACAAGCTCAGAAAGTGGGGGGGGGGGAGGAGGAGGAGGATGGCCATCGTGTGCTCTTCTCATGAAACCTAGAAAAACCACTGTCTGGATATATCCAGAGTAAAATGCGAATCTGGTGGCGGTGGTCATGATCAAAGTTATCCGTTCCTTAGACTCTGGAGTCGTGTTTGCCAGTGTGTGATGAAAGAATGAGACCTGATTGCAGGTAACTGATATATGAAAACTTGTTTGATCTGATCTCCAAACCGTTGGTCCTTGCCAGTTACTGTGTGTAGTCACCATGTTTGCGATTAGACCAGGGCGATCTTTGAGCCTGAAAATTTAGGGCCGCTTGGCTGGTGATGTCGCCATGGCCTATGGTGGTTAGGATTTTATTTTGGCTCCCGGCAGAAGAAAACCCATACCCTCACCAAGGATTCGAACCCAGGGTCTTCCGCATTAGAGCGGCCAGCCGCTCCCTTCTTAGGTCCATCCTTGTCTTTAAAAAAATTACCTCTCTTAACACTAGTGAACCAACGCCGGTTGTTTAAAATTTTATTTCACCCCATCGGGCGCTCCGAGAATTCGTAGCGAGTTCTAGGGTTGTCCATATTATTGTAGGGATGGGGGGGGGGGGGATTAGTCGGTGTACTTTCACACCGCTAGCGATTTGGCAGTAGACAGCCTTGCGTTTTTTCGACGGTGGTTTCAAGTGAGGAGTGCAAACTGCGGAACGTCAAAAAGTGTCTAGTAGTATCAGAAACAGCCAACAGTGCTGAGGTGGTTCTGCAACATCCCCGTGTGACAGGTGAGCACCTAACGTGATGATACAAATACAGTTAGCCGACCGTCTGCTAGCACAAATAGTCGACCGCTGCCTGCTACCGCCGCCACCACTCAACCAAGTATCATTGAGCTCGGTTTCGCAGCACACTCATCGAAGTCACAGGCGCTGACGTGGCTGGTATTTCAAGTATTCCCTCGGGCCTGGCTCTGGTCCGTGTTGGCTAGTGTTCTTTGTCTAAAAACAGCAGGCTAGTGTGTGTTTCTTCAGTTCTGTCTCATCGCTGTTTCCATCTTCTAGTTTCGCTAGCTGCTCGGTCGGGACACAACAAATCAGCAGTTGTTGCTGTACAGTAGTGGTGGATGCGATTAATAGAAAGCTCTTCTTCTTCTTCGTCTTGCTAGTCCTATGCCTTTCGGCGTCACGACGTTTTGAACAGACATCAGATACTAGCCATCATATGTGCTACGAAGGTGCTGGTATTTACGGTCTTGTATATTTATTCTATCCATGGCGTGCGTGGTCGGCCTCTAGGTCTGTTATGTGTGAGTGGCAGGTGGTGGATGGAGTGCAAGAGCAGCCGACAGATTGTTGTTGGTTATGGTCGGGCACTCTGCGGCGATAGGCAGATGCTTTTAACAGTAGAGGCAATGGCTGTGGCCACCGACTAGTACAGTCACAGCCCAGAAGGAAAGCAATGGCAAACCACCTTCTGCATAACTTGCCAAGAAATCATAACACCAAAAAAGAAAACAATTGAAATATTTTGGTCACTCGGAACGTCAGAAAAGTTTAGAGGGGACAATAATGGAGGGGTATATGCATTGGAAGAGAGGAAGAAGAAGGCCAAAGAGATGACGGGTGCAGGATGTGGCGAATGATCTCCAGATAGGTGAGTCGGACGCGGGACATCTTGTTTGTGATCTAGAAGTTTTCCGGAAGTTTGTTGTGGGAGCAAGGTTTTGGAAAGGACAGGCTACGTACGGACTGACAGGACTCTTTAGTACCAAGACCCAGACATATACCAAAATAACTTATTTTCTGTGAACAGATTGGGCAGGCACACCCGTTTACAGTAGGTCCTTCCAACCACACATCTTTCACCTAGTCCTTGTGGTTATATTTATATTTATGTTTCCGACATTCAAAGTTTGTTTAGAAATAACATAATACGAATACTAAGTACATGAGAACGAACGCCCTTTTGACTTATTATCTTTAGTAGACACACACAAGCATGGCAGGAGTAAACCATACCTAAATATTGACAGTACTGTTTGAAATGGGTAGGTAGGCAGGCAGATGGTTAGATAGGTATGTGGTTAGATAAAATAGATAGCTATGTGGAGTGAAAGGTAGATGTGTAGATGTTAGAAAGATCAAACGGCGACAAGCTGTTTGCTTGGCTGGAGAATACACGCCACCAGGCAAAACGGACAGTTGAGCAATTATTCTGCCAGTGAAAGAGCCCACTATCGCTGCGGAAGAAGAAGAAAAAGAAGCTGCGACAGTGTGGGACTTTGCGTTTGTCATCACAGCCATCACCAGGTTAGCCGCCAGCACCAAAAACCCCCTGTCTATTTATATCAGGGTTATTCAACTAAGTTTACGGCAGGGCTGTCAATGCTTGGGTCTCTCTCTTTCCCCCCCCCCCCCCCCCAGATCTGAGTTTTTATGTGACACCTCGGGGAAATCTTTTTTTTTTTAAATATCCTTATATAAAAGTGGTAAATGTTTCGTTTCGTAACTATACATTTTGTACATTTTTAACAATCTGGGTTTTTAAAATTTTTTTTTGTGTGTGTTCTTTGTTTATGTATTGCTTGGGTTTTTTCGTAACTATACATTTTGTACATTTTTAACAATCTGGGTTTTTTAAATTTTTTTTTTTGTGTGTTCTTTGTCTATGTATTGCTTGGGTTTTTGTTTATTGAAGCTGGGTTTTTCAAAAAAATCCCATTGGCAGCCCTGGCTGTTTACGCAGGGGCCAGAATTTTGAAAAAAGGGATAGTCAGGGGCCAGAAGCCTGAGCTCCAGCATAGAAATATCACTAATTCAATACAAATGGCAATGATTCGCGGGCCGCCAGTTGAATAGCCCTGATTTATATGCTAGTGTAGCGGTTCTCAACCGGCCGGTCCCGATCATTTCTTTGGAGTCGAACGACCCTTTCACAGGGGTCGCCTAAGACCATCGGAAAACACATTGATTGAATTTATGAAAGAGGATAATTGTTTCGGGGGTCAACACAACTTAAGGGAACTGTATTAAAGGGTCCACTAGAAAGCTTTTGGGAGCCACTGTGCTAGTAGTAGTTAACCCGGAGGAACACATAGAAGTTTCAAAGGGGCACAAGCAATTTTGAAATTGAGTCCATTTGTACGTGTAATAATTTGCGGTACTCATTTTTTTCAGTTTGATTATAAACAATAAATAAATTAAAAAAACCTGTCTAAAAATAAATGCACAAGGACGTTATGTTATTTGACACTTCACTTTGACTTATGTGGATTTGATTTGATTCAAGAACCGTTATCACAGCACTCGGGGCATTCTCATAAGTGCTCCGTCCACATCTTCAGCAGCCAGCGAAGAGTTCCGATACTAATGGTGCCAGTAGCTTTCTGATTAAACGTCCGTCTTGCCTTTCCTCTGAGCCTTGGGCTTCTGCCAGAACCTCTCGTCACCCCAACTGCATCAATCTCACCAAACTGGTGATCCATTTGCTCCTCCGCATTGTACATGCTCTCCCACAAGGCACTAACCACTTATGTGGATGTCTTTCTTCAAGTTCTTGTTAAGTGTGCTTGGGATGTTTCTTTTTCTTTTGCTCTTTATCCTCACAATTGTTTTTAAAAACTTGGGGGCGGGAGGTTCTTGTCGATTATTGAGTGAGTGGTTATTCATCGTCCCCTTGTGGGATGCAATTTTTCTTTATTTTGAAGCCCCTAAGGGTTGAACGGTATTTCCGGATCCATCCACTGGTGATCCTCATCCGCTTGGTGGCACTTTGTGTCATCGGATTTTTATCGCTGTGTGTGATGTCCTGGTGCGGTAAAACTACTTACTTGCCATATATTCACCGGGGCGCCATCTGATAAAGGTTAAAAGCCGCAGGGTTTATACGCTGGACAATCATGTGTTCCCAGCACGTAAAACACTTTTTGAAATCTTTCACTGGCACAAGATTAACTGCCCCAGGGAGATAACCTCTGAAAGGCCCCGAGTACATTCCATTCCCATCAAAGAATCTGGATGTACTGAGGGAGTCTTTAATATGCTTGTCTTATTCAGCTTTTCATCTCCCGACGGAGCATAAGATCCCAGCCAGCGCACCAGATTTTCATCCTTTCGTTGACTTTTTGATGTTCCATGTTTTTCATGCTATTGTCCTAATCTCACACGATCATTATTGGCTGGATTTAACACTTTTGGTGTTCGATGTTTTTCATGCTGTTGTCCTAAATCTCACACGATCATTATTGGCTGGATTTAACACTTTTAGTGGTCCATGTTTTTCATTCTATTGTCCTAATCTCACACGATCATTATTGGCTGGATTTAAAACTTTTTGTGTTCGATGTTTTTCATTCTATTGTCCTAATCTCACGCGATCATTATTGGCTGGATTTAACACTTTTGATGATCGATGTTTTTCATGCTATTGTCCTAATCTCACACGATCATTATTGGCTGGATTTAACACTTGATGTTCGATCTTTGTCATGCTATTGTCCTAATCCCACATGATCATTATCGGCAGGTATTAGCACGTTGACACTGGTTCATAACCATACTTTTTCTCACCATGTTTCACAGATTTTTTTGGGGTGAATTTATATATTATATGTATTCGGTGGTTATCCTGTTGTGCTATAGTGTGTCTCACGGTCTGTTCCCTGCAAGCCCTTCAATATCATGAATGGAACCCAGTCCAGCAATTTGGCTTCTCTTCAGCTTTGGTTTGAAGGTTTCTTGTTGACATCCTCAATCCGTTTTGAAGGTTATTTTCTGTTTAGCGACCACATCACACGAGATTTCGGAAAATCTTATAGGGGTTTAGGATTAGTAGCAACAAAACATTAAGAACATTAGTAACCATGGAAATGAGGTGTCTGAGAAAGTCCGTAGGAGTGACCAGAAGAGAAAACATCTGGAATGAGGTCATACATGATAAAGTTAGCACAGAACCAATTCTAAATTACATAGAAAGACAACAAATCTAATGGTTGCCTATTTGGAGAGAATGCCATCTGATGCTATAACATTCGAGGCAAATACCAAAAGAAAAGAGGGACGTATAGCAAGAGGTAGACCAAGATCAAATGGGAAGATAACATAAAAGGAACTCTACAGCACCACCATGTGTCTATGGTCGAAGCAGCCAGAAAAGCACGAAGCAGGACCTTATATCACCCTTGACACCCGAAACGGTAAAAGAGGACGGAAAAAAAGAAAAAGAAAGTTAGTAGAAGTCGCCATTCATTTCACACTCACTCCTCTAATATGAGATGTCTCTAATCTAGCGTAATGTGGTCGTTAAACAGAAAAGAACCCAATTGTGATGCCTGTTTAGCGATTCTCTGCTGGTTGCAGTTGTGGATGCGTCCAGTATCGCTCATCGTCTTTGCCTTACACCTGTTACCAAAGGTTGCCCAAGCATTTCTCAAAAAAAAAAAAAAAAAAACTTTTAACAGCACTGCTGAATTCATCACATTTTATGTTCGCCACTTTCCTCGTGTATTTATTTTCAAACGCAGTAAACTTTTGTTCCTTGCTTTCATTGTTTACCAACTTTCACTGAGTTTCAATAGAAAATATTTAACTTGGTTGTAAACTATTAATGCCGAATCCATAGTTTCAGGCAATCGCGTTTGAACGTTTGTGTGGCAACTAAAGATAGTGTAGTGGCATGATTCATACTTTATTTTTTCACATATTTGGGGTTGGAATTCACACGTTTGCCTTTGGCTTATTGTAAAGTGTCAAATGACAGTTGCAAAAATGGATTTAGGCCTAGAACTTTGAGCTGAAAGTTTCCTGTAAAGACAGACGCTTTGAAATGGGCACTTCTTTTCTGATGGAAACTGGTGAAGAGGAAGTGATAGTCATTGTCACACTGGACTTCTGAGACTTCCCAAACCACTCTTTTTTCTGAGTTTCTTCCAAGCCCCCAGCCCCCCAATAGATTCTTGCTCAAATACCTCATTTGCCTGGTCTTTTCATAAGCTGACACGTTTTCCCCGTCGGCGTTAACGAAGGCTGCGTGATTGGGTTGTGGGCCCGGCGACTTCTGTGAAAGGGGAGAAGAGGCTCAAGGCGGCGTGTCCCTTTCAAGTTGCCCGGGTCGACGGTGACTGCGTGTCATTTGTGGGTTCATAGATGTGTCAAGCTCTGAGAGTCGTGGGGGAGAGTTGTTCCTTGAGATGTGGACTGTTTGTGCAGCCTTCACGAATACCCCCACTCATTTTCCCATGTTATTGCTGATGTTTGCTGCAGTCGTCTCCTCCAGGAGAAAGGGCAAGAATTCTACACTACAAACCCCTCTATGTCCAATTCTTCCTTTCGCCGACTGTACAGTCCGGTAGAAAATTCTAGCTGTTCGTCCACTTCGGGTCTTGTTCCAGAACTAGAATTTTTTTTACAGATCTGTATGCAAACTGTCGGTCCCGCGCCTTTCGAGCAGATACACACTTGACCTCAAACAGTCAACAGTCTGTAGGATAAGGTGGTGCCGCCCCCTCCCCCCTCCATGCATGTGGCCAAGCTATTTATCTCTTCGCTGTCCATCTGTCTTCTTTCTGTTAACCTTGCTAGTTTGCACCAAGTTCTTCAGTCTGTTCCTCGCCTTCAAATATACCTTCTGGTGAAAAACCAACAGAATGATCTACTGATAAACCAACAGAATGATCTACTGATAAACCAACAGAATGATCTACTGATAAACCAACAGAGTGATCTACTGATAAACCAACAGAGTGATCTACTGATAAACCAACAGAATGATCTACTGAACGAACTAAAGAATAAGGTATTCTTCAATGAGAAGGACGAATCTGGTTGGTTATAGCATAATTTATTTAATTATTTGGAGAAAACTAAGCAGTCACTGCGATTGTAACCTGCTATACTATATTGTGATACATGGCAACATTGAGACGACAACAGGAGCAGACAAATATTTTGAGAAAAGTTCAAACAATTTATCAAATTGATCTATTTCTCTCTTGTCTTTATCTCTCTACTACGGTCCCCTGCCCTCAGCGTCCCAAGTTAAGACCGCTCCCCCCCCCCGACATCACAGCGCCCACTTTTGGAAAACGCTTGTCTAAGATGAGCTTGTAAAAAAATTGGTACAGTAGGTCTGCTTGTCTCTTGCCCTAATATTAAAGGGTGTTGATCTACTGTCTGCTTGTCTCTTGCCCGGATATTAACGAGTGTTAATCTACTGTCTGTTTGTCTCGTGCCCTGATATTAACGAGTGTTAATCTACTGTTTTTCTCTTGCCCTGATATTAACGAGTGTTAATCTACTGTCTGTTTCTGTCGTGCCCTGATATTAACGGGTGTTAATCTACTGTCTGTTTTTTCGTGCCCTGATATTAACGGGTGTTAATCTACTGTCTGTTTCTCTCGTACCCTGATATTAACGAGTGTTTTATTTTGTTTTTACAATCAAAATTGCTGTTTTATGTCTAGTCTTTCTCTGAGACCAGAAGTGAGAAATGTTAGACACGCCTAATTGCCCAGTTGCTAACCATTTGAAAACAAAATTCTCTCTTCCCCCCCCCCCCCCCCCCCCCCCCCCCCCCCCCCCCCACCACCCCAACCCCCCCCCCCCCCCCCCCCCCCCTCCCCCCCCCCACACCCCCCACCCCCCCCCCCCCCCCCCCCCCCCCCCCCCCCCCCCCCCCCCCCACACCGACAGAAGTGGAGAATATCAGACAGGCCCCGGTGCCCAGTTTTAACTTTGTAAAATGTAGGTCTCTCCCTCTCTGTATGTATGGATCAATGGATGTATGTATGGATGTGTATGCGTATGGATACATACGTATAAACGTATGTATTGATTAATGAATGAATGAATGTATGTGAATTGGTTATGGGCGTGCGCGCGCAAGCATTTACCATCCGTACTTTTGTGGTTCCCCCTTTCCATATTCATATTATGCGTATTGTTATATGAACATAGCATGCTTTTTGATGCAGTTGTGTGAAAGATGTGTGTTTGGAGGCGCAGAGTGTAAGACGGGACTGCGTGCCCAGTTTGTGACTCTTTAAAAATAGTTCTCTCTCTCTCTCTCTCTCTCTCTCTCTCTCTCTCTCTCTCTCTCTCTCTCTCTAATTGCCTCTCAGTTTTTCTCATGGACATTCGCATGATTGAACCAGCGGCAGAGACAGTAGGAGACAGAAATGATCCGCATTAGCCGTTCTCATTATCTGCTCAGTCATCCCCTTGTGTTGGCTTCATTGCCCACACTGGGCGTCTTCTCCCGGTGACAGCAGTCAGCACTTTGTGGGCACGTCCAGATATTAAATTGTGTGGTGGGTGTGTGAGAAAGAGGACTGTGTGTGGATCTGGGGGTGACACGTCGTCAGAGGGGGCAGATGGGCGACGTAGGTGGGAGCAGGAGCATACATCACTGGAGCGGACAGGCCTCAGCTTGTGTTTTTATCATGGGTCGTGCAGGGGCCATGGTGAGCTAGCATCTTAGTCTGTTGCAGTGTTGCCACTTTTCTTTGACAAAAAACATCCAAAAAATATCCAAAAAACATCTGATTTTGCATGGAAAACATCTAGGAAAAAAATCCAAATGGAAAGAGTCACAAATTACATAGCAATTGAAATGACTTACCGTATAGAATCATGTCCTCCTCTTTACTGAAGTCTGCCTTACAAGATCCACAGGTTAAACTTAACTTGGATGATGAAGTTGAAGCTTCAGATCCAAAATGACCCTGGTTATGCTTTAGCTGTTCCAATTTCTTTTAATATCCAACCAAGGAGCTGATAAGTGAAACAGCCTTTTCCTACTCTTATCAGGCAGAATTTTATTGTCAAGTTACATTTAAGATGTCAAATTGCATCCTTTCACTCCAAATGAAAAACATCTACCATCTAAACGTTAAAAACGCCATCTAAATGCAAGGAAAAACATCTCAATCTGGATTAAAACATCCAGAGTGGCAACACTGGTGTGCTGTGCTGTGCTTTATAATTGAAAAAGTCGACCACGTTCAGCCTGCTGTTGCTAGCAGCATCCGTTTATATTTATGGTCTGTTTTTTTTTTCTTCTTTAAATTATATAGGCTAAGGTTGGAGTATTTGTGCCAGTTTATTGGCTTGTTATCCCTAGCCTGACGATGTTTCCATTTCTGTATGTTTATGTTCCACTGTATTCCCGTTATCCTTGTCGTCCGGGTGGTTTGCCTTCATTTGTATTGATTCTTGTTTGCGGATTGATTTTATTTATTCTTGTTTTATACAGTCACTGTGGCATGGTTCGCTGATTTAGGGGGAAAGGGGTGGGGGTGGGGTTTTTAGAAATAAATAGATCCATGATAGATAGATAATCGATCGATGTTAAGACAGATCGATTGACCGACTGATCCACCCACGTAGCATCAACAGTTCGTTAAGAGGGGAAGAAGAGGCCTTGTGGCATAGTTCGCTGAGGGAGAGAGTCCTGGAGGCTTTTAGTAGCAAAGGTCGCTGAGTGAGAGAAAGATAAAGGGAAGGGAATCCGTTTCCGCTTGACCGTTTTAACAAGGAATGAAGGGAGTGAAGAACCACTCCTTCACCTCTTCCAGTGTCCTTATCTCACCTGATGTGAGGGAGTTTCTTTGTCTGGTAGTCTTAGTTTAATCTTTTTAGCAAACGGCTCACCCCATATTTGCTCCGCTCCTGTGCCAACGAAAAACACACAATGTTTTATCACAGTCCCTTGTGGAAAGATTGACAGACTGCTGTCACAACATATGCACTAGCATACACGCAGTAAAGCATACGGTAGCCATCCGAAGTGCGACATTAGAAATGCAGTTGTAGATGGTAGCAGAAGTCACCAACAGATCAGCAGTTGCACACGCGATCAACTTTAATCACATACTGACACCACCAACATTGCGACAACAGGCATCGCGCCATTTTCTGAATCTACAATTCACACCACCACGTTGGTCACAGTCGAAAAATTCTAAATGAAATCCATAGCTCACAGTGTCACGCCATGCATCAGCTCAGAAGCGGGGCGGCGAAATTATATCCAGTCTAAAAATGGAGCAAAAATGCACCGGACACCGTCCGGCAGAAGTAGAAAATTTGTCTCGGCTCCAAATAGTGCCCCTGCCTAGCGTCCATTTTGACCGTCTCTTTGTACCGCCTTTGTTGCAGCTTCATCCAGTGCCGTTCTTCCCAAGCCTCACTACAGCTAAGCAGGGCTGTCAAAGGTGGTAGTGTGTGTTCCAGAGTAGCGTGATGCAGTTGTACCTTTTGAGATAATTTGTCAAATCTGCTGTTGCTTTAATGGCCTGTATAGGTGTGTTTGTCCCGACAACCGGCAGGTGGTTTTCTTCCATGTCTTTTGTCGCTATTGACATTTCTGTTTATTTGATGCTCAAGCTTTTTAAAAATCAAAGCAGTGTTTTCCTACCTGCGTCCTGAACTCTGTAAACAAAAAGATATGATTCTGACACTGCGGCTGTCTTGGTAAAACAGGCACGTGGGTGTGATTGTTGTTGAATTTGTACTTCAGTTATAAAGGTTTTACTTATTGGCTTCTTTTATGTAATTGTTTCTGTAGTGTGTACCTGACCAGATACAGTGAAATATGCCAGGCAGATAAATTGTGCAGTCTGTTGTTTATGTCTTTTTGTTCAAACTTTTTAAAGATTTTTTAATTAAAAAAAATTTTTTTTTTTTTTTTTAGTTTGAATAAAATTATCACCTTTTTGTAAACGTAAAATTGTGACACTAGATGAAATGCCTTAGAAGAGCTGTAGAAGTTTCAAGGAAAGACAGAATACGAAATGAGAGGAATACTAGGAATAAAGCAATTCTTACAGGTCATTAAAGAACAACTAATGAAGTGGTACGGACACCTAACAAGAATGCCATGGTACTATCTGCCACAGCGAGCCACACTAAAACGGGTGTAGGGAAGACGTCGGAAAACATGGATCGATGCTATTAAGAACAGCTATGCATAAGTGAACACCAGTCCAAATAGTGCTTTTGACAGAGTTCGTCAACAACGAATGTTTACCCCCCCCCCCCCACCTCCACCCCCTTGGGCACTTCGATAAGGTACAAGGTGAAAGAGAAGAAGCAGATACAGAATTTGGTGCTGCCCTCAGTCGGCAACCCTGCTGTTCTGGCTGAACCTAGGGTTTTAGATATCACAGTTCCCCCGAGACGGTCTTGGCTCCCCCGACCTAAGGCTTTTCTATCTCCCTTTTTTGTAGCCTTCTGTGTGAACTGTTTGTGACCCGCTGGACTGTCCCCTGCTAGGGCACACAGTGAGTTCCCTGCCTGTTGTGATTATACGCCTGTGACCCGCTGGACGTCTCGTGTTGGCAGTGATTAGTTAGTGTCCATTGTGCTGGGGACAGGCAGGCCTGATTATGGATGCAGCAGCCACTCAGGTCCACCCCCTGCTTGGTGGGTGGAGCTGCTTGGCTGGGACTTGTTTTCTGTCAGTTGGGATGTGGGCTGTGTACTTTGACCGGACTGAAGTTCATTTCTGACAGAGACTTCTTTTGAAGTCAGATATCTTGGTTTCTCATTTTTGACCTGGACGTAAGGAAGGTATTTAAAAAAAAAGGGGGTGGGGGATAGGTTCCGATTTATGTCTTTAGATATTGAAAGGGGATACTGTTTTCTCTTCTGGCTTTACATAAAAGGAAACTGGTGTCCCACTTTAGACATAGAAAAAAAGGGTTGGGGGGGGGGGGTTGGGGGTGGGTTCTGGTTTTAGACATAGAAGTGGGATTCTGCTGTTTCAATATAGAAACAAGGCAGGTACTTTTCTTTTAAATCACCTAATCTTGCGGGACTTAGATTTCGTGAGGGAGTTTCCGGGATAGTCCACAGTTATGGCGAGAGGAGGTAGGTTAGTGTTAGTCGGTATTTGTTTCACACCCTAACACCCCTATACTGTTGGACTTTCCCGGGAACTCCCCACAACATTTTTGAGTCTCCGAGATGGGGTGAATAAAAAGAAAAGAACCAGAGGGAATTTTTGTTTCGGTTTCAGTCGGAAAGGGGAATATCTCACTGTAGGCAATCATAAGAAGGGGGTTCATAATTGTGTTTAAAACAGATGATTACATGCCTTAACAGATGGCATTTGTTATTGCCGTCATGGTATGCCGAGTAAAGGCTAGTGAAGCTTCACAAGACTCAAACCGCGGACTTCCATGACTAAGTGTTGTGTCCTACCAGGGAGACACCACGCATAGATTGATCGATTGGTTCAATCCAGAGATATTTTTAGACACCGCCTGTAGCAGCGTCGTCATTCATTGAGACACGCATCCATTATCTCCAGTCATTCTACGCCCTGCCCTATCTGGCGTCCCTTCATATCAACGGTTCTCAACCTGCCGGTCGCGACCCCTTTTTTTGGGTCGAACGACCCTTTCACATGGGTCGCATAAGACCATCGGAAAACACATATGCATTGAAGTTATGAATGGAAATAATTGTTTGGGGGCCGCCACAACATGAGGGAACTGTATTAAAGGGTCGCGGCATCAGGAAGGTATAGAGAGAGCCACTGCTTTGTAGTGACTGCAGACTAAGACATCGGTTTCAGCCATATTCGCCGCACAGAATCAGAAGAGAAGATATCTGTTGCGATACTGATAGAATCACAAATAGTGGAATCATTATTAATTTTTAGAGATAATCTTTATCGCACATCCGACGTGACCATAAGTGCTCCGATCTCCCCCTAAGTATGTATACTAGTGTTTTTAGGCTAACAACTCCTTTTCTGTTCTGGCTCATGTAACGACCAGAACTGTGCGATTTTCCTGTGTCGCGGCTCCAGTTGGTACACCCAGAGTATGCAGTCTTAATAAGGAGCTTATTTGAAAAATAAAGGGGAGGGGAGGGATAGGGGAGGGGCACTATTGATGAAGAATTTGGTGGAAACGTTCTGTTGTATTTGTGCGCATTCTTTTTTTTTTCATTCCTCCCCACCCCCGTTGAGCGTTCTGGTCAGTTGTGTGTTGTAGTTAGTACTTCTTGTCGGTGCGACTGCACTCATTCTTGTTGATGTTGTCTTCACAAGTAACTAGCTGGGGTAGAGAACTAAAAGCTTCAATAGATCGAGGAGTGGGGAAAAGCATTGGATTGGGCTTTCATTGAGATATCCTGTTAATTTTATAACTAGAAGGACACGCATTGAAATATGTTTCGTTAAAAAAGGGTTTATCTTTGCATGGTAACGCGTGGAACACCCTTGCAGATAAGATGGCCGTTTCTGGATGTATAATATTTGTTGAAGCAGAAAAAGCAGGGGCGTGGTCTCGATGTAGTCTACCGGGATATGTCTGCTGGTTGATTGTGTGTTCTACCAGTTGTTGAGTCACCTAATAGAACGGCTCTTGTATGTGCCTGTCAACTGGGTGGTCTGCCTGTATTTTTTCTTAGACAGATACCTGACCTCCGGCAGTCAATTAAAAGTTACTGGAAATTCTGTGCTTTAACCCCAGACAGACAGTCCCATATTTCAGGGGGTAGTAGGTAGGCTCATGCAGTGGTGGCACCTAGGCGGCACTCTCGTGGGGCGTAGGTTGTTTGGTTGATGTTAGGTCAAGTTTTTTTTTTTTTTTTTGGGTAGTTAAAATCACCACAGAACCGGAAAACCAGGTCTTACCACCCTATACAATATTGGACTGTCCCCGTGTAGCCATTGTGGGGGGGGGGGGGGGGGCGACGACTTATAACGAAAGAACCAGAGATTCTGCTTAGTTGTTACAGGACGGCCAAGGGAATCTCTCTCATGTATTTCCGAAATGATCCTGCGTGGTGCCGATAAAGTGTTGGCGATCATGTTTTACCAGCTCGTCAGTCGTTTTAGATTTTCAGGGGTGGGGTGGGGGGGGGGGGGAAATAGACCCGGTGTCCCCTCTCTAACAAGTGTCATAAAATGCAACTAAAAAAGATGTGTTGGGCCGAAAGGCTGAGCTATCACAGCCTATCTGTAAACCACAACTCAGGTCAGTTTCAAGCAATCCTAGTGTTGCGCGAATAAGAGGCGAACCGTTTTGCTAAGTCCACCCTTATTGAGTGTGCAGTGGAATTTAGACTGACATCACCGTACTGGAGGCATCCCCATAAGTGCTCCGTCTCCATCTTCAGCAGCTAACGAAGATTTCCTGTGTCTATGGTAGCAGTAGTATTTCCTGGGTCCGCTGTACCTGTCATTTTGTAAATGTGCTCACGGTAACGGCGTAGAGTGCTTATTCTATATTCGCTGTTGAAAGTCGTGATTGTTAAAAAGCCATTTTGTCATGTGGCTTTTTGGGGTCCTATTTGGGTACTTTTCTTTTTTGTTCACCCCATCTCGGGGACTCCCAAGATTTTGTACGGAGTTTCTCGGAAAATCAGACATGGGGGAGGGGGGGGGGGGAAATTGATTTTACACCCTAGCACCCCTATGCTATTGGACTTTCCTGTGAACACCACAAAATCTTGAATCCTTTAGATGGGGTGAACCCAAAAAGGACTCCATTAGTTGGGGGGGGGGGCGATGGACACCCTGCCCTAACACAGGCATGTCGTAAAATGCGACTGTTTCCTTTTAAGTCGGAGTGCATCTGCTTAAAAGTCGAGGAACCAACATGCTGCACCACATTTTTAAGCCAGATCTATAGAACGATGTGTACACAACTAAAGTTGAAAAGTGGGCGAACTTTCTGCCGAAGTTTGCAACCGGTGAACGGTAAGAAGTCAAATATTTTAGTCGCTTTTTACTGCATGTTTATTAAATGAAGCAGTGAGTCTTCTCCCCCCCCCCCCCCCCCCCACCCCACTGGGATATCGGAACCCACATGAAGCAAAAAACTTCGATATTTTACAAATCTACACTGTAGTAGGTGAATGGGTGCGAGCCATTAATGTAACGAATGTCGGCTTTGGCAGTTGGTTGTAACAACCTGCGTTTGTCCGCCAGCCGACCTGCTAATGAAGACGAATAGATATGCATAATTGGTAATTGCCGGAGACCAACGTTTTATTTTGAGTGCTACGCGGGACGGGACATTTGCTCTGGCGGTTCTTGCAATGAGAGAATGCTGCCAGTTTGCTGTATACACGTCGGTCGAGTGTGTATGTTGGCAAGTGTAAACCCCTTTTGTGGCTGGTTGGTTCGTGTCGCCGCATAATAAATGTTCTTTGCCAGCGGATTGGAAAGAATACTTAATGGAGGCGATAAGTACGAGTGGAGATGGTAAGTACCAGGGGGCATGGCAGGTCCAGGGCGAGGCAGGAAGTACGAAGGGACGTTTGCTCAACTGGGGGGGGGGGGGGGGGGATAATATATATCATCAACATCATCATCATCAGTGCCTTGCCAGCGGTCATAGGCGTCCATTGATCTCCACAAATCTCGGTCTTTGGTGTTCTGGACCAATCCCGCTAATATTCCTCAACGCTATCCACCACCATTTCTCTTGGTCTTCATCTACATCTTCTACCAGTGATCTTTCCAGTCGTCATGATATTTTCCAGTCCTCCTTTTTTCATCACATGACCAAAGAACTTTGCTTGTCTCCTTCTCATTGTTGTGTTTAATATTCTACTTATTTTTAAAGCCATTTCCAGACAGTCATTGTCAGTTATTCTGAGTCAGAATCTGACAGTCCGGACTTTTCATCGCTGCCAAACGATGGAGGAACGCCACAGTAAAAGGCCCCCTTATACCCACACACACATATAAGGGGACGATAAATAATAGGGGACCTTTTACTGTGGCGTTTCCCGACCGTTTGGCAGCGATGTAAAGGCCGGATCGGCCAGCCACGAGCGTCTCTAATGCTACACGAGTCTGTGCCAGTGTTGCCACTTTTCTTTGACAAAAAATATCCAAAACGGTTCCAAAAAATATCTAAAAAGATCTAAATCCGCGTGGAAAAGATCTAGGAAAAAACATCCAAATTGAAAAAGTCAAAAATTACATAGCTTTTGTTATGACTTACCCTACATAATCATGTCCTCACCTTCACCGATGTCTGCCTCACAAGATCCACAGGATAAACTTAGCTTGGATAATAAAGTTGAAGCTTCAGATCCAAAATGACCCTGGTATGCTTTAGCTGTTAAAATTTCTTTATAAGTGGAACAGTAGGCTTATTTCTCTAGTCTCATAGCTCATCAGGCCGAATTTTAATGGTCAAATTTCATCCTGTTTTTTAGGTTAGATTTGATATAATTCCTAGCATTGAAAACTCTTTCTACGTCAGCATTTGAGTGGGGTAGTATCATGGCAGACATGGCACTTTAAAGAGCTTACAGAATGGACTGTTTGATGAGGCATCTTTAAATTGTCTCACTTCACTCCAAAACGCTTTAGTTTCTGTTTTGTTTGTCCATTCAGCTAACTTTATTTTGGTTAACTGATATTCTGCTTCCGCGACACTATTATCAGTAGCCCCTAAACATTTCATAACTTTACAATATTTAGGTATGTCCTTTATTGGCTGAAGTATGTTGCTCACAGAAAAAAAGTGAAATATTTTTCAAAACATCTAGATTTTCAGGAAGTCTCTGCTTCAATAATGAGATAAGGAAATCTTGACAGCGTTTTCTTAAGTTGTTCTCTTCATTCTCTGTTAACAGTCCTTTTGTTTTCAAATCATCAATTTTTGATTCGATTTAATATCCAAGGTGTGGCTTAGGAGCCAAATAGCTCTCTATAGTGCAAGTGAGCAAATCAGCTTTAGAAGTTGGCAACACCAGTCTTTTACCGAGTGAAATAGCGAGGTGAGATCATCAAGTAATTTAACTTTATCGACAAGTTTAGATTCGAACAGTTTATTAACTTTTTGCACTTCCATTAGAATAGGTTATAAAAAGAGAATGAATGACACACTTTTTTTTCATCACTGTACATTCCATATTGTATTTCAGCTGTATAGCACTTTTCACTTTGTCTTGTTATTTCAAAGTGTGTCTTCAACTTCAGCCATTGCTTCATAATTCTTTCAACAGCTGATTAAATTGATAACCATCTAGTTTTGCAATCTGACAGAATTTTCGGTGGTGTTGAACCATCATTCAAGGTTGTATATAATGTATTGTATTGCTGTTGTCTGACAAATGATTTGGAAAACCAGTAAAGTGTTTCAGCAATAAGGTATTCCAAATTCCTTGGTAAATATTTAGATGAAGCATGTGATAATGCTAGCTGCAATGAATGACGCATACATTTTATAAGTATTAACGATGGGTTAGCTTCCTTCAACTTGGCATAAACGCCATTGTTTATACCAACCATCACTGAGGCATTATCAGTACCAATTACAGCCAAATTCTTCAAGCCTAACTGTTTTCTAATTAAAAGGTCCTTCAGTTCCTAAACTATACTTTCTACACCACACTTTTCAAATTGAACTAGTCCAAGATTTTTTACAAATCGATCAAATGGTCACAGTTTGAAATTGCGCAGTGACAAATTAAAAACATTGCGACTGATACTTCAACTTTTGATGATTCATTTATCAGTATAGTTCTGAAAACAGATGTCAGCGGTGTAATATCTTTTCTCTGCATGACTCTTTGAGTTTTGTATTTTCGCTTTAATTTCACACTTGCAGTACATACAACAAGCTTTGGTCATATCCCCAGTTTTTAATTTTGTCATCATGCAACCACTCTTTCTAAATTTTTTGCTCATACTTTTGGCGTGTTGAAAGTTTTTTTCCAAAGTGAAAGCCACATAAGAAGGTGAGCAATTATTTTTTTTAAAATCACATGAAAAAGAAACGCAAAGTCAGCACAGTGAGGATACGGTTGAAACAAAGTTAGTATGATTTACGCGCGTTATTATTAATCAGTACCGGGGTTGCCAGATATTTGTGCGTTGACCCCAGTGAGAGGTCAAAGTTCAAGTAATGGCAGTTGTCACAATGTACGTGCCAGACCAAAACAAAAATATTGTAGTAAATATTTTACACAGTAATTATTAAATTGACAATAAAAGGAAAAAAAACGCTATAAAATATCTAACTTAATAAGAAAAGAATCTAAAAAAATATTTACGATCTAAACGTCAAAAACAGTATCTAAATGCAATGAAAAAGATCTAAATTTGGATATAAAAGATCCAAAGTGGCAACACTGGTCTGTGCGTCACCACGTCTCTACTGTAAACCAGAACTCTCCACTGGCAAGGCTCAAGACAGGCGCCTGTTCCTTTGACTGGGAAAAAGGGGGAGGGGGGGGGAGGAGGGAAAGAGGGGGTAATCACGCTCAGCCCACACCCCTGAAGAAGTAATTGCTTAAGGTTGTAATTGTGACTTATGTGTGCCATATAAAAAAAATGGTGACTAATGTGTGCCAGATAAAATAGCATAGTATCTCACACCTCCAAGAGCCCTTCCCAGTGTTGATACGATGAAAGGGGACAGATCCAAATACTGTCCCGACCGGCGACAAAGTCGTCAACCGGCGAGCCAATAGGCGATCCGGTCGCCGGTGGTTAAAATGTTGGTTTGGCATATATATATATATATATATATATATATATATATATATATATATATATATATATATATATATATGTCTCCACGTCTCCTGTGGTGAGGGGGGGGGGGGTCATTCGCTCATTTCCTTCACATAATTATTCGTCCCCGTCTTTATCTCTCTCTCTCTCTCTCTCTCTCTCTCTCTCTCTCTCTCTCTCTCTCTCTCCATCATTTTCGTACCCGCCCAACGTATGCCAGTCATCAGAGAGACACTGAAGCACAAAAACAGACAGGGACAATGCGCTATCACACGACAGACAGGGACAATGCGCGATCACACGACAAACAGTGACAATGCGCTATCACAAGACAGACAGAGACAATGCGCCATCACATGACAGACAGGGACAATGCGCCATTACAAGACAGAAAGAGACAATGCGCCATTACAAGACAGACAGGGACAATGCGCCATTACAAGACAGGCAGGGACAATGCGCCATTACAAGACAGACAGGGACAATGCGCCATCACAAGACAGACAGGGACAATGCGCCATTACAAGACAGACAGGAACAATGCGCCATCACAAGACAGGCAGCAGACTTCAAACACAGAACGATCGTATTACAAGGTCAAGTATCACAATTCAGATCGGAATTTTTCCGCAGCAGAACGGAAGGTTACCATGAGACAGCTGCAGGTGGGGGGATCTGTTTGGTGCGAACCCGTTCGTTTAGCATACAGGTGGTCATGTCTGAACAAACGGTGCGGCAGACAGCCCGGCCTTGTCCCACCTAACGGGACCTGAATCACGCCTGCCGCCTTCTTCCTAGGACTCCCCACCCCCCCCCCCTTTTTTTTTCTTGTTTCATCCCCATGCGTGTGTGACCTGCTTTCTTCTAAAATAGCCCTGGGTCGATGGGGGTAATTTGAAGCATGGGCGGATATGCAGGGCGCCAGGAGGGGGTTTGCTTTTATCACTACTATCTTCCACTCCATTTTTATTCGCCTGTGGCATGAAAGACGTGATGGATAGAGCGGGACCTTTTGAACTACATGCCACAGGTGGTTAATGCGTGCAGGTAGAAGGGTGTGCGTGCATAATTCATGTCGTCCGATTGAGTCTGCTGCGCGTAGTAGCTTGTTTATGAGGGTGGGGATGAATTAAACGGACCTAAGCCTTAAGTGCTTTGTAATAATATACGGAATTGCATTTAAAAAAAAATTCAGAATTATTCCTAATGCACATGGACAGTAACTATCCACACGTGGTACAATTAAAAAAAAAAGGTTAACGATCCAGCTTCAACTGACAGATGGTGGCCGGCATGATGTTGACCCCATCACCTTTCGAGTGCTGATTGGTCTATACAAATATAGGTCCAGCACTAAATTCTCTGGGCAGGGCTGTGGTGTAGTGGTTAGACTCTCGCCTACGGATCCAAAGGTCGTAGGTTATGGTTACCAGGTAATGTCCTGGGCAGTTATCTGGTAATCATAGTTTCAGTTTCATAGCAAACGGGTCACCTGGAATAAAGACGCGTGATGTTGATCACATCACCCACTGAGTGCCGATTGGTCCATAAAATATGTCTAGGGCGGTGAAAAGGGTATTATTTCACTATATGCTAGGTGAACTGTTCACTAACTAAAGAGAAATGGTCCTTGTTGGCTTTGAAACTGCAGCACCATGGACCATTTTGTGATGGTGGTGAGGTGGGAGTTGAATGTCTCAAGAAAAGGAGTTGACGAGGTTCAAAGCAGTACCAGTTTTAACTCTTGTACTGCTCTCCCAACTCAGTGGGAAAGGTATGAGTTCTGTCATTTGTTTCCATTTAACATATGGAAGGAGCCAGTGGGGCAGAGGTTTTTTCCCACTTAAAAGTGTGGTTGGCACTTTGTATTGTGATTTATAGTTATGCTGTGATATCTGCACCCTTCAGTCCAGCACATTCGATTTAAGCAAACCCCTAATTAGACTTCTGGTTTCATTGCCAGACCTACTGAGTTTAGGACTTGGTGCAGCCCTGTGAGCTTTGTTTTTGTTTTTCATTTGGAATGCCTTTCATTTGCTCAGCGTATGTGTTGTGATATTCAATAGGACCTGTAGCCAGTGAAATACCTTATTTAATAATTGTACGTGTGTATAGCCAACTTATTGTGCACTACTTCCATCATCAGAAAACTTCATTTCTGGTGGCGACTGTTGGCTTTGGCGCCTCTAGCCACTGCCATATGCATTTACTGGATTCTTCCAGGACTAATTGTTTATTCACCTGTTTTTTTCTTTTTTCTAAAATGGGACAGTGAGATACATTTCATTTGATTTTCCCTGGCACAGGAACGGCGCTAGTATGGGGGAACCCACATTCAGTGAAGTTGAAACCTCCACTTAGACTAAAAATAATCTCCTAATTAGTTGCCTTTTACTATCTGCTTCTTACAAATGCAATTGGTCTATTCTTTCCTCGACATGCCAGAACCCAGGTGGGCAACCTTGCCTTCCTGCTGCTTGCATTCGTGATGAACATTGTCTATGGAAGGCTGGAGCATAATTAAGTAGTAAACAAATTGGGGCCTGCCAAGAATTTAAATAACACTGGGGATAATGGTAAAGTGTGTGTTGGCAGTGAGGTGCATGCCCCACTCCCTCTCTCCACTGCGTTGATGAGTCTGGCCACAGTTATTTCACCCCCACTTACATGAAACACTGTACAGTGCAAGGCTTTCAGGCGGTTAATACACTTCAAAAGGCCCACATGCTTGAGATTTGTTTGAATTCTAAAGATAACAGATGGTTTATGTGAATGTCTGCCTGAATATAAAATTGTTAAGGTGAATGTCTGGCTGATGATAGCAGATGGTTCAAGTGAATGTCTGGCTGTAGATAACAGATTGGTCAAGTGAATGTCTGGCTGTAGATAACAGATTGGTCAAGTGAATGTCTGGCTGTAGATAACAGATGGTTCAAGTGAATGTCTGGCTGTGGATAACAGGAGGTTCAAGAGAATGTCTGGCTGTAGATAACAGATTGGTCAAGTGAATGTCTTGCTGTAGATAACAGATGGTTCAAGAGAATGTCTGGCTGTAGATAACAGATGGTTCAAGTGAATGTCTGGCTGTGGATAACAGGAGGTTCAAGAGAATGTCTGGCTGTAGATAACAGATTGGTCAAGTGAATGTCTTGCTGTAGATAACAGATGGTTCAAGAGAATGTCTGGCTGTAGATAACAGATGGTTCAAGAGAATGTCTTGCTTTAGATAACAGATGGTTCAAGAGAATGTCTTGCTGTAGATAACAGATGGTTCAAGAGAATGTCTGGCTGTGGATAACAACATATGGTTCAAGAGAATGTCTTGCTGTAGATAACAGATGGTTCAAGAGAATGTCTGGCTGTGGATAACAACATATGGTTCAAGAGAATGTCTTGCTGTAGATAACAGATGGTTCAAGAGAATGTCTGGCTGTAGATAACAGGTGGTTCAAGTGAATGTCTGGCTGTAGATAACAGATGGTTCAAGTGAATGTCTGGCTGTAGATAACAGATGGTTCAAGTGAATGTCTGGCTGTAGATAACAGATGGTGCAAGTGAATGTCTGGCTGTAGATAACAGATGGTTCAAGAGAATGTCTTGCTTTAGATAACAGACGGTTCAAGAGAATGTCTTGCTGTAGATAACAGATGGTTCAAGTGAATGTCTGGCTGTAGATAACAGATGGTTCAAGAGAATGTCTGGCTGTGGATAACAACATATGGTTCAAGAGAATGTCTTGCTGTAGATAACAGATGGTTCAAGAGAATGTCTGGCTGTAGATAACAGGTGGTTCAAGTGAATGTCTGGCTGTAGATAACAGATGGTTCAAGTGAATGTCTGGCTGTAGATAACAGATGGTTCAAGAGAATGTCTTGCTTTAGATAACAGATGGTTCAAGAGAATGTCTTGCTTTAGATAACAGATGGTTCAAGAGAATGTCTTGCTGTAGATAACAGATGGTTCAAGTGAATGTCTGGCTGTGGATAACAACAGATGGTTCAAGAGAATGTCTGGCTGTGGATAACAACATATGGTTCAAGAGAATGTCTGGCTGTGGATAACAGATGGTTCAAGTGAATGTCTTGCTGTAGATAACAGATGGTTCAAGAGAATGTCTTGCTGTAGATAACAGATGGTTCAAGAGAATGTCTTGCTGTAGATAACAGATGGTTCAAGAGAATGTCTGGCTGTGGATAACAACATATGGTTCAAGTGAATGTCTGGCTGTGGATAACAACATATGGTTCAAGTGAATGTCTGGCTGTGGATGCTTGTGAGTGTGTGTTAGAAGTGAGTTGTGAGATCTATTGTCCTTGTCTTTTTTAATCACAATTTTTTATGTTGCAGATGGGGTGCTGTAGATCATAATGATGATACATACCTAAATTGTTTGTGCCATGTTGTGCTTTATACTAGGAAATTGTCATAAGGGTCTGTGTGGATGCTTGTGAGTGTGTGTTAGAAGTGAGTTGTGAGATCTATTGTCCTTGTCTTTTTTAATCACAATTTGTTATGGAAGATGGGGGGGGGGGGGGGGGGGGGGGGGGGGACGACACTTGACCTGAAAAAGTTTAGATACCACTGGTTTAGAAGTATATGTTAAGGCCGTATCCTGTTGTTTAGTCTTATATGTGCATGTGAGGTATTGTCATTCTATTTATAGTCTTAGAAATGTATGCGGGGCTTGGTATAGAGTAGCTGAACTAAGACAAACTTGGTTGAATTCTGTTTTGTATGTATACCCTTATCACCCTCTGTGTGGTCCGGTGCTGGCTAAATGCAGGACAGTGAGCTCTAGCCCAGCACACTGGTGACATACACAGGTGTCAACAGCGGACTAGGACTGGCATATTTAGCTAGGGGATGTGTCAACACAGAGATGGCTGCAGCTTGCCCCAGTTGTCAGATGGTCATTGTGGAGCTATGATCTCTGTTGCTTTCCCTGAGAATTTCCAACATTTGTTTGTGAGGTTAGGGGACTCTTGGGCAGGCATTCAGTTCAACAGAAAGCTGTTTTCCCTCACAGACTGGCCTTGTTGAAAAGTCATAGTGTCCGAATGAATATTTTAATATTGTTTACATCTTGGTTTCCTCAGTTGAGTGTCCTATCCAGCGCCAGCGCCATTTCCTCACCTCCGAATTCACTATCATATAGCAAGAGCATGACACACATACTTCTAAGGCTCTAAACTCACACAATACTTCTAAGATTGTAAAACTCACATAAACTTCTAAGACTCTTAAACTTACATACACTTTTAGACTGTAAAACTCACATTATATTTATAAGACTCTAAAACTCAGTTAACACTTCTAAGACTCAAACTTGCATAACACTTCTAAGACTCTAAAGCTCACATAACACTTCTAAGATTCTAAAACCCACATATGCCTTTAAGACCAAAACTCACTCACACTTCTAAGGCTCTAAAACTGACAAACATTTTTAAGGTTTTAAAACTCAATACACTTCTAAGACTCTAAAACTCACATACACTTCTAAGACTCTAATGCTAGATATATACATATTCTCCTTGACTTACGACCAAACATATTTATGACCACAACAACATTTCTAAATAAAGATGACTATGTTGGTAGGTCAAAAAATTTCTGGGACTGATACAGTAGAGTAAAAAAATTTTTTTTTTACACTTTAGGTGCTATATTACATGTACATACATTTTGTGGGGGGGGGGGGGGGGAAGATTAAAAACCCTGTTGAATGAAAACTGACCAGTTTGACATACTGCCTGACCAGTTTGACATACTGCCTATTTGTTAGTCATTAACTCTTTTAGACCCAGAGAATGCATCATACGTTCACAGGTTCATACCTGAAAGCCCAATGAACGCATGTGTTGATTTTAGTCTCTTTTTACTACTAATTGGGCCTGTGATGCTAAACCCCCTGGGACTTAAAGAGTTAAGGAACTCAGCAGTAAGATGATGAGAGCCCTTTATTTTATGTGGAGTCATAGGTTAGTGCACTGCTTGCTGCAACAGATAATAAATCCAACATTTTAAACTGTATGTTGCCAACAGATAATGAATCCAACATTTTCAAAACTCAGTTAAAACAAAGCAGTCAGGTACACAGGGACTGCATGATGGCTTTCATCAATGCCAGATATAAAATGCTTAGAAAACTAGAGATTGTTATTTGTACACAGGAACAGCCAGGGAGGAAAGGAGTTAGATTATGAGTTAATTATTTGATGTCTTCTTTCAACAGAGCCCCTGAGATTCTGCTAGGCCTTCCGTTCTGTGAGGCCATCGACATGTGGTCTCTGGGCTGTGTGATAGCAGAGCTGTTTCTTGGATGGCCACTCTACCCAGGCTCATCAGAATATGACCAGGTGAGCAGACTTCAAGGGGATTCTTTCTCTTTTCTTGTTGTTCCCTTTATTGTAAAATGTTGCTTGTTGGTGGCATTCCAGTTGTTGTGAGACAGCTTGACAGTAAGCTTAGAGGTAGGGACATTGTAGTAGGTATTGTTCAGCAATGTTGAGTCAGTTGTGGACATTTTTTGCTTTGAGTCAGTTGTGGGCATTTGTGTCAGCAGTGTTTTGAGTCAGTCATGGGCATTTGTGTCAGCAGTGTTTTGAGTCAGTCGTGGCCATTTGTGTCAGCATTGTTGAGTCAGTCATAGGCATTTGTGTCAGCAGTGTTTTGAGTCAGTCGTGGGCATCTGGTCAGCAGTGTTTTGAGTCAGTCATGGACATTTGTGTCAGCAGTGTTTTTAAGTCAGTCATGGGCATTTGTGTGGACATTTGTGTCAGCAGTGTTTTGAGTCAATCATGGGCATTTGTGTCAGCAGTGTTTTGAATCAGTCGTGGGCATTTGTGTCAGCAGTGTTTTGACTCAGTTGTGGGCATTTGTGTCAGCAGTGTTTTGACTCAGTCGTGGGCATTTGTGTCAGCAGTGTTTTGAATCAGTCATAGGCATTTGTGTCAGCAGTGTTTTGAGTCTTGTGGACATTTGTGTCAGCAGTGTTTTGAGTCAGTCGTGGCCATTTGTGTCAGCATTGTTTAGTCAGTCATAGGCATTTGTGTCAGCAGTGTTTTGAGTCATTCGTGGGCATTTGTGTCAGCGGTGTTTTTGAGTCAGTCATAGGCATTTGTGTCAGCAGTGTTTTTGAGTCAGTCATAGGCATTTGTGTCAGCAGTGTTTTGAATCAGTCGTGGGCATTTGTGTCAGCAGTGTTTTGAATCAGTCGTGGGCATTTGTGTCAGCAGTGTTTTGACTCAGTTGTGGGCATTTGTGTCAGCAGTGTTTTGACTCAGTCGTGGGCATTTGTGTCAGCAGTGTTTTGAATCAGTCATAGGCATTTGTGTCAGCAGTGTTTTGAGTCAGTCTTGTGGGCATTTGTGTCAGCAGTGTTTTGAGTCAGTCGTGGCCATTTGTGTCAGCATTGTTTAGTCAGTCATAGGCATTTGTGTCAGCAGTGTTTTGAGTCAGTCGTGGGCATTTGTGTCAGCAGTGTTTTTGAGTCAGTCAGTCATAGGCATTTGTGTCAGCAGTGTTTTGACTCAGTCGTGGGCATTTGTGTCAGCAGCGTTTTGAATCAGTCGTCAGCAGTGTTGAGTGCACATGTCCTGGAAAAATCCACATATCTGTCTGACTGTGACACATATGTGTGTCTGCTTTGTAAGACACGTACTTGTGCTAATTGCCTTTGTTTTTCCACAAGATCCCAACCTACCAATTTTTTTGAGTCACATGTTCTAAATATAGTAGCTGCTCGAAGTTTGAAAAATAATATGCGCCTTTTTGTTGCAGATTCGATACATCTCCCAAACACAAGGTCTGCCTGCTGAGCACTTGTTGAGTACCGCCACCAAGACAAATCGCTTCTTTGTTCGAGACAACACAGACGGCAGCTATCCCTTCTGGAGATTAAAGGTATGTAGTAGGTTTTTTAAATTTTGGGACATTATCAGAAACAAGCTATAGGATCAGATGGTCTAGAACAGTGGTTCTCATCCATTGTTTAAACAGGTGGCTGCCCCCTGAATATGCACACAGACGAACGCATGCGTGCACCCACACACACAATAAAAAAATATGATAACAACAAGGACACCCCCCACCCAAAAAAAAAGGGGGGGGGGAAAGAAAAGAAAAATCACAAGTTGTATTAAAAAGAACCTTATTCGTATCCAATAACTTGGGATAAACAGTGACAAGTGGGAGTTTAGTGTCCAAATATCAATGTAATGGTGGACAAAAGATGGACAACAACGGCCTGAGATTGTTTAGTCAGGATGTTAAACACTAGGTTTGAAATCCCCTGCAGCCAACTTATTGTGCAGGTGACTGTCAAATGTCATTTTCTCTTTGCTTGTCTTTGTAACATTGTTACTTACTAAAATATGCAGGAGTTCAGTGGATGGAAGGAACGGATATTTGTTAGCTACAAAAGCGATATCTATAGGAGTACTAAAACTGTTTAAAGGAGTAATTCTGAAGACCATTTATAAGCAAATACTGATAGAAGTCACAGGATGAGATAACATGTGTAAGCCGGTCTTTTATCCTTAGGGAAAAGAAAACTCAGTGCCTCAGCGTGTCTTTGAAAGGTGCTGGTACTCATCTCCCCGTGTGGGTTCTGGGGCTCTGTTATAGGGAAAACAAGAACATACCCACTGCCAACCTAAAAGCATGTCTCAAGAGTCGACTAATTGGGAGCTTCCTTCAAAGTCAGAGTGCATCTGCCTTAGAGGCAAGGAACCAGCAGTCTGCATACTGAGTCAAATCTGTAAAAGGGATGCACACACATCACTCAGGTTCTGGAAGAGGACTGCAGACCAGAAGCGGATGAACAACCAGAACTTCCTGCCTGACTTTATAGCTGGTGAACGGGACGAAGAAGAAGAATAAGATGGTACTTATCACAAAATGTCTACAACAGTATTGGTGAAAAAATAAATGCCTAAAAATTGCCAATACTGTGTATGACCAGAAACAAAAATAACCTGTGTGTAAATGTGTGAACATGAAATTAGAAGAGGATCTAGCAAGGAGTGACATATGAGCGGGAAGAGAGTGACGTGTGGATAATCATTGTGCTACTAGAACAGTTAGCATCTCCATCTTAACACATGTGTGATGGGGGAGATGGAGCATCTCCATCTTAACACATTTGTCATGGGGGAGATGGAGCATCTCCATCTTAACACATGTGTGATGGGGGAGATTTAGCATTTCCATCTTAACACATGTGTGATGGAGGGGGGGGGGGGAGATGATGCATCTCCATCTTAACACATGTGTGATGGGGGAGATTTAGCATCTCCATCTTAACACATGTGTGATGGGGGGAGATAGAGCATCTCCATCTTAACACATGTGTGATGGGGGGAGATTTAGCATCTCCATCTTAACACATTTGTGATGGGGGAGATGGAGCATCTGTGGGTGCACCCAGTGTGTTGTGGTTTGATTCCTAAATCAGTAATGAATAAACACTGTTATTAACGGGTTTTTGCTGGGTTTTGTCCACAGTCGCCAGAAGAGCATGAGCTGGAGACGAAGATCAAATCGAAGGAAGCTCGCAAATACATCTTTAACTGTCTTGAAGATATTGGCCAGGTAAGGCAAAAACATGTAAGTGATCTTGATATTTTCATTGTTTGTCAGATTGGCTTCTTGTTGTGACATGTTGGCACTTCTGTTTTTTTGTCCCCGTGCCTCATTTTTTTGTCCTGGCACCTCCAGTGTTTGTTCTGGTATCTAATCTAATCTGTCCTGGTGCCTCCATTGTTTGTCCCACTATCTCAACTGTTTGTCCTGGTGCCTCCACTGTTTGTCCCACTATCTCAACTGTTTGTTCCACTGTCTCAACTTTTTGTTTCACTATCTAAACTGTTTGTCCCACTATCTCAACTTTATTCCACTATCTCAACTGTTTCCGCTTTATGTACCCTTCTTTATATCTTACTCTCCCTGCGTTTCATCTGTATATCTCTCTCCTTGCTTCTCTATGTACTGCACACACACCCCCTCTCCCTCCCCAACTTGTATGTATATCATCTTGTAATTCTCATTGTCCGTATATACATTCTTTAGTGCATCTGTTTGTATGCCTGTGCTTCTATGTATCTCTCTGTTTCAGTATATCTCTTTGTATACCTATACTTCTGTGTATCTCCTTGTATTTGTATACTTATGCTTCTATGTATCTTTTTGTATAACTGCTTCTATGTATCTCTGTGTACATATGTTTCGCTGTGTATAAACATTGCTTCTGTTTCTCTATATCACACCTTCCTTTCCTGCTTCCTGTATCCTTTGCTTTCTTTTTCTCTCTGCCAGTTTTCTCTTTAGTGAAGCTCATTGTTTTTGTCTATACCAATTACTCTGCTAACTCCTCATCTCTCCCTCTGATTTTTAGTACATCTCTTCCTGTTGTATCTTTTATGCTTTTATGTTTGGCTGTCTCTTTAATCCTCTTCTTCATCTTCAGCATTCCAAGCCCTTGCGGTTCATTATTGCAGACATCACCAACATCTGTTCATCTCTCTGACTGGCCTTCTCTTTCCAGTTGCTGGCTCACAGTGTTTGTAGGTGGGACTGTCTTTCCATAATCTGTGCCTATCTTTCCATAATCTGTGCCTATCTTTCCATAATCTGTGCCTATCTTTCCATAGTCTGTGTCTATCTTTCCATAATCTGTGCCTATCTTTCCATAGTCTGTGTCTGTCCATAATGCCTATCTTTCCATAATCTGTGCCTATCTTTACATAGTCTGTGCCTATCTTTCCATAATATGTGCCTATCTTTCCATAATATACCAGACTACCAGACCATATCTTTCCATAATCTGTGCCTATCTTTCCATAGTCTGCATATCTTTCCATAATCTGTGCCTATCTTTCCATAGTCTGCCTATCTTTCCATAATCTGTGCCCATCTTTCCATAGTCTGCCTACCTTTCCATAATCGGTGCCTATCTTTCCATACTCTGTGCCTTTATTTCCATAGTCTGCCTATCTCTCCATAATCTGTGCCTTTCTTTCTATAGTCTGCATATCTTTCCATAATCTGTGCCTATCTTTCCATAGTCTGCCTATATTTCCATAATCTGTGCCTTTATTTCCATAGTCTGCCTATCTTTCTACTATCTGTGCCTTTCTTTCTATAGTCTGCCTATCTTTCCATAATCTGTGTCTATCTTTCCATAGTCTGCCTATCTGTCCATAATCTGTGCCTATCTTTCCATAGTCTGCCTATCTTTCCATAGTCTGCCTATCTTTCCATAGTCTGCGTATCTTTCCATAGTCTGCCTATCTTTCCATAATCTGCCTATCTTTCCATAGTCTGCCTATCTTTCCACAGTCTGTGCATATATTTCCATAGTCTGTGCATATCTTTCCATAGTCTGCGCATATCTTTCCATAGTCTGCCTGTAATCTTTCCATACTCTGCCTCATTGACTACTGCACACAATCTCTCTCTCTCTCTCTCTCTCTCTCTCTCTCTCTCTCTCTCTCTCTCTCTCTCTCTCTCTCTCTCTCTCTCTCTCTCTCTCTCTCTCTCTCTCTCTCTCTCTCTCTCTCTGTGTGTGTGTGCGGCCCCCCCCCCCCCCCCCCCATATAGTTGCAGTCTGTTCAACCTCACTCTGCCATTAATTATTTGTCTTTTGCCTTTTAACCCCCAGTGGAGCATAGGCCCTCAGCTAACTCATGACAAAGTCCTTCTATTCTTCGCTATTGCGTGCTGCCCACCCCTGTCCTTCCTATCTTTTTACTATCTGTGCCTTTCTTTCTATAGTCTGCCTATCTTTCCATAATCTGTGTCTATCTTTCCATAGTCTGCCTATCTGTCCATAATCTGTGCCTATCTTTCCATAGTCTGCCTATCTTTCCATAGTCTGCCTATCTTTCCATAGTCTGCCTATCTTTCCATAGTCTGCCTATCTTTCCATAATCTGCCTATCTTTCCATAGTCTGCCTATCTTTCCACAGTCTGTGCATATATTTCCATAGTCTGTGCATATCTTTCCATAGTCTGCGCATATCTTTCCATAGTCTGCCTGTAATCTTTCCATACTCTGCCTCATTGACTACTGCACACAATTCTCTCTCTCTCTCTCTCTCTCTCTCTCTCTCTCTCTCTCTCTCTCTCTCTCTCTCTCTCTCTCTCTCTCTCTCTCTCTCTCTCTCTCTCTCTCTCTGTGTGTGTGTGTGTGGCGGCGGCCCCCCCCCCCCCATATAGTTGCAGTCTGTTCAACCTCACTCTGCCATTAATTATTTGTCTTTTGCCTTTTAACCCCCAGTGGAGCATAGGCCCTCAGCTAACTCATGACAAAGTCCTTCTATTCTTCGCTATTGCGTGCTGCCCACCCCTGTCCTTCCTATCTTTTTAAACTTCATTCTCTAGCTCCCTTCTCGGTGTGTTTTTTGGTGTTCCTTTATTTCCGTGCCCCTGTAGGTTCCAGTCAAAGCCATTCTAATTATGTTGCTCACAGGTTGTCTTCATATGTGTCCTATCCAACACCAGCAAATTTTCCTAACCTCTTTGTCCACTTGAACTTGTTTAATTCTCTCCCCAAAGCTCAACATTAGTGATTCTGTCGCACCATTGAATTCCCTGTATTCTGTGAACAACAATTCATAAGCATTTGTTTTTGTTGTTTTCCATGTGTTCACTACATACAGCAGTACTGATTTGAGATTAGAATTGTCAATTTTAAGTTGAACGTTCATTTTAATTCCCTTTGTTCTCTGTGTTGGTTTTGGGACCCCTTTTAGGATTAAAAACAGCCCCCTCCCTTTTTTTCCTTACCACAAACATGTTGTAAGAGCTGATCAATTAGGTGTGTTTCCTTTGAAGTTGCAGTGCATCTGCCTGAATGGCGTGTAACTAAGTCTTCTCACAAAAAAGCCAGATATGTAAAATGGATGTGCAGCAAAATCGAAGTTCTGTAACAAGACTAAAGTCTAGAAGTGGATAAACAATCAGAACTTTCCTCCATAGTTTACAGCTGGTAAACGCGTAGAAGAAGATTTTTGTTAGCTCCATACAATAGAAATAAAATTTTTGAGTTGAATGTTAGTTTTAATTTCCTTTGACTTCCACAAATTTTCAAGTGCTATGAAAACTCCTCTTCACTTTTGTATTTGTATTTTAATATCACCCTCTTTATATACATTACTGCTCAAATACCCTGTGTGGGTTCTGGAACCCCTTTGTCGGGGGAAACAAGAATAGACCCACTGCCTCCCCAACAAGTATGTTGTAAGAGTCAACTAATTGGGGGCTTCCTTCGAAGTCAGAGTGCATCTGTCTGAGAGGTAAGGAACCAGCAGTCTGCGTTTGAAACAAAAAAGTCATATCTGTAAAATGGATGTGCATGCAACACTCAGGTTCTGGAACAAGACTAAAGTCCAGAGGTGGACGAACAACCATAACTTTCTGCTGAAGTTTACAAGCGGTGAACGTGAAGAAGAAGAAGACTGCATATATAGGTGTACGACTGCACATCTTTTTGTGGGATAGCATTAAGAAAGAAGACTGCACATCTTTTAGTGGGATAGCATTAAGAGAAATTTGATTACTGGTTTGCCTGAATTCATGAATGGGGTAGAAAAGAAATAGTGAAGTCCAGGTTATCAAGTTGTTTTATAGAGACCCACTAAAAGGCAACTAGTTAAGGATTTGTTGATGTGGAATTTGTTGGACCAAAAGGTATAACCTAACTTTCAAACCACAGTGCAGTGCCTTGGGTCAACGGGAGAACACAAAATACAAAGATACTGGAAACCTGTTGGGTAGAAAGGTGCAGATATCACAGCCTGGCTGTAAACCACAGCACAGTGTGTCAACCACCTTTTTAAGATCAAACACAAGAGAAGAAACATATGGAGAGCTAAAGGTCTTTAGGATGTAATGTAGTTCATCTGTAGAAAAGACATCTACTGGTAAGGCTGTTCCCAAGCAAGTTGGAAACTGCAGCATAGAAGGGAGCATGGAGTTTTTGGTGCCATTGGTTTTCATCAGCAAGTACTGATAATGTCATTAGTCACAAAACAATTAATGATAACATCTAGGTTTCGCCCTTGCTCGGGGCAGTACTTACCAGCCCGGTGTGCTAGATTTAACTCTTTTGACCCATACAAATCTTTCAACAGAAAGACATTGTTCAACATTTAGCGTCTTCTGAAATTTCCATTCTTAGTGCAATGGTTCCCAACCCTTTTTTGAGTCGCGAACCCCATTTTTTAGAGGCAGAGTGACCTACAACCCCATACATTGGAAATAAGCTTGTTAATAGGGTAAATAAAAACACATTGATAATTGATTTTCAGTGCAGGACACAATAAAATGATGTTTGGTTTCCCTGTTATCTAACTACTATTCGGTAACCCCACAGACAACCCTTTGTGACCCCATATTGGGTTGTGGCCAGTGGATTGGAAACCAGTGCCTTGGTGGATCTCTCTCTGTTTTGTCCGAGCTGTGTGTATTGGCATGGTATGCATGCTTGTTTTTTTTATAAAAGGAAAGACTAAATGGTTATGACCGTTGCCACAGATCAATGTGCCGACAGACATGGAAGGCAGTGAACTGCTGGTGGAGAAGCTGGACCGCCAGGACTTTGTGGACCTGCTGAAGAAGATGCTGACGCTGGATCAGGAGCGCAGGATTACGCCACGGGAAGCCATCATTCACAAGTTTGTCAGCTTGGATAGGCTCAAAGACTATCCTCACACAATTATGTAAGTCTTGGAGGTTTTCCCTCTGTTTCTTATTCTGCCGTTTAATTGTACACTCTTCTGTTGACTGTGTGAACTTAGTTAGTTAGTTAGTTAGTTGGGTTATCCTCATTGCACTCCGGACATGTCCATAGGTGCTCAGATCCTCCCCTCAGTATGAACCCCAACGTCCGATGGCTAATAGTACCAGTTCTATGTTGATTAACAAGTCTTCTGGCGTAGCTGGTGTGCGTCTCGTTTTTTGCTGTGCCGATCTTAATTCCCAAGTCTGCCATTCTGGCGAGTGATGTGGATTCACTGCCACCAAAGTCCTCTATTCTTCCCATTTCTCTGAGGGCATTGATAATATCAGCATGATCCATAGGCTGACCGTCGGTAGTGATAGCGGATCCAACCAACCTGTCAGCTCTTTCATTTCCATCGACGCCTGCGTGTCCCGGAACAAAAATAAAGGTGACTCCACGAACAGTGGACTTCTGTAATGATTCAAGCCATTGTCTTCGCACTGAACCTGCCTGAACCCTCCGGATCATACTCATTGAATCACTGAGTATACACACGCGGGTGTATTTTTGTGTTTCAAGCCAGGCAAGCGCTTGTGTCACTGCCATCACCTCCATCGTCATGCTGCTGGTTGTCATGGAGAAGGCGCCGTTGGCTTCTTTGACTGTTCTGCCCGCTGAGCGTGCTGTAAATGCCCATGCGCTTCTTCTTTGGCGTATAACGGATCCGTCTGTATAGATTATTGCATCTGCTTCGTCTGAATTTTCACTGATGAGAGTGTTGACCTCTGCATTAACAGCAACAGGACTCTCTTCTCTACTGTGTGAACTAGTCAAGTAAAGGTCCCTTTTCCACACCTTTAGGCATTCGGGTTAGACCTATATTTTTTATAGACCAACCGGCACAAGATGGGTGATGTGGTCAGTATCACGCCAGCCGCCTTTACTTCCCGGGACCGCAGTCAGTACCCACTCAAGGCTGGCTTGATCTGGAAGTCGAGGTTATTTAAAAAATAAGTCCGGTTCTGCCAGAGAGTGAACCCACGACCTTCCGATCCGCCAGCGAGCATCTAGCTGCTACACCACGGCGGCTCCCATTGTGTGAACTGATATCTGTATTTACCTTCTTCACTGCAGGCACTAATCTTTGGCTATAGATAAATTTATGTGATTACATTGAAGTTAGACATACAGCAAACATAAACTCAACATCTTGTGTGATTCCAGTGCTAACTTATGGATGCGAGAGTTGGAAAGCAACGGTATCTCTAGATTAAAAAAAAAAAATTCGACAATTTTGAGAACAAATGTCTTAGAAGAATACTAAATCTCCATTAGACAGATTTCAAATCCAATACGCAAAAAAATGTATCAAATTTTATAAGAAAGCAAAGCTGGAATTGCATCGGCCATGCACTCAAAGTGGGTTAGACTAAACACACACACACACATACACACAGAGGCGCCCCCCTCCCCTCCCCCGCTCAAAGTCCTTATATAGACACTGGAAGGGAAAAGGAAACAGGAAAGAATAAGAGAGACCCTGCGTAGAAGCATTGCCAGGGAATGCTCAACCATTGGACTAGAACGTCTAAGGCTCAAAGCAGGTGGCAACGAACCACCGGACATTAAGAGCTATGACCTCTGCCCTATGCACCACCTTAGGCTCAAGAGGAAACACTAAATAAATAGCTAACTAACATTGGTGCACCAATTGTGCATAGATATATTGACGCGATTGCATTAAAAGTTCACTGTCGTCATCATTGCTTTCTACTGGGCTATTTGAAGTTAATGTTGAGAGATTCGGTTGTGAGATTTGAACAGTTATAAATGAGACTTGAATCGCACCTATCAAAAAGACAGAAAACGTTCGCTGTTCATTTATGTAATGGTTGTTTTCACAGTTACAAAGCCAGCTTGAATGCCATGGACATCGCCTACAAGAGGCCCCACCGTATGATGGACCCAAGCTGCAGCAGTGTGATGCACAGTGTCGTGCCTTCCACCCCTGGCAACTTTACACTGACTTTCAACAACAACCAGATCAACAACCAGATCAATGCACTACATTCACAGGTGGGTCGGTTGTCTTTACCGGTGGGTCGGTTGTCTTCACAGTTGGGTCGGTTGTCTTCACAGTTGGGTCGGTTGTCTTTACATGTGGGTCAGTTGTCCTCACAGGTGGGTCAGTTGTCTTTACAGGTGGGTCGGTTGTCTTCACAGGTGGGTCTGTTGTCTTTACAGGGGATTTTGTCGTCTTTACTGGTGGGTCTGTCATCTTCACAGATGGGTCTTATAGATGTAAAGATGGGTGAATTCATTCACAGCTGGGTCAATAGATTTACATCTGGGTCTATCGTCTTCACAAGTGGGCCGATTACATGTAAAGATGGGTCAATAAATTCACAGCTGGGTCTATCATCTTCACAGGTGGGCCTTTACCTGTAAAGATGGGTCGATAAATTCACAGCTGGGTCTATCGTCTTCACAGGTGGGCCTATTACCTGTAAAGATGGGTCGGTACATTCACAGCTGGGTCTATTACATTCACAGGTGGACGTGTAACATTCATAGGTGGGTCTGTTATCTTTCTTGATGTTGTTGTCTTCCCACTTGTATATATGTCTACCTCTGGTCTTCGGCTCTTCTTCCAGCAAGTATGGTTTTTAAAACAATAATTAAAAAAAAAATTCACTTGTCTCTTTCCCCCCCCCCCCCTCCGTCAACTATCTTCATACCCAGAACCTCTGGTTTTGTTTCTATTTCCTTGAAATATAATCTGTTTTGCTGTATATGAAGATCTCCGGGGACTTGGTGCGATTTCTAGTTGCTTATTATTCTTCGAATTCCTCATTTCAACTTTAGAAAGCTGACTGGGAAATTTTATTGTGGTTTACAGCTAGGCTGCAGTATTTCACTTTTAATGACATGCTTTTTAGGGAACAGTGGGTCTATTCTCTCTCTGTTCCCTCCCCATTTCACTGGGGTCTCAGAGCCCACAAGTGGAGGATTTGTCGTCCAGGTTTCTGTAGTGCACAGTGGGGCTGATTATACACTAACATTTGACAATTCATTTTCATAAAAAAAAAAAAAAAAAAAAAAAAAAAAAGGCGCCAGAAAACACATTGACTAAAGTTACAAAGTAGTAATGAAAATAATTTTGGGGGGGGAGGGGGGGGGGGGGGGTCCACCACAACATGAGGGACTATATTAAAGGATCGTAGCATTATCAAGGCTGAGAGCCACTGAATTATAGTAATTGGTAAACCTTTCCTGTTATTTTCAGATGGCATCTTCCAACGGTCATGGCCAGAATGCCGCAGACCTGCAGTACCTTCAGTACTCGCTGCCCTCCGGTCCCTATCTCTCTTACCAGGCAACTCCTGTGAGTCAGCACTTGGATCAGAGAGTGGTTGCTGCGGCGGCCGCCGCTCAGAGGTCGTCAGGTCAGTTTGCACGCTCGGACCCATTCCGGCAGTCCTTGTGTATGCCGTCCCTTGTGGTGCCTGCAACTCTGCCAGGTCAGTGCTGGTTGTGAAATGTCATTAATGGGATAATAGAGAGTGTCATGTCATTAAGGGACCTGTCATCAATGGGATGAAAGCGTGTCCTGTCATTAGTAGGGTGAAAGAATGTGTCATTTATAGGGCAAGAGTGTGGGTCATGCCATTAGTGGGTCATGTAATTAATGGCCCAGGAGAGTGGGTTATGTCATTAATGGCTCAAGAGAATGGGTTATATTTGGCTAGAAAGTTGGTCATGTCATTGTGTTGCAAGAGATGATTAGATCATGTCATTCATGGGGTAAGAGAATTGATCGTGTTAAGGGAACAGCAGAGAATGTCAATAATGGGTTGAGAAAGGAGGTGAAATCAATATGAGCTGGACATGATGATGTTCTTTCCTTCCTTTCTTTCTTTTTCTCTTTCTTTCTTTCTTTCTTTCTTTCTTTCTTTCTTTCTTTCTTTCTTTCTTTCTTTCTTTCTTTCTTTCTTTCTTTCTTCTTTCTTTCTTTCTTTCTTTCTTTCTCTCTCTCTCTCTCTCTCTCTCTCTCTCTCTCTCTCTCTCTCTCTCTCTCTCTCTCTCTCTCTCTCTCTCTCTCTCTCTCTCTCTCTCTCTCTCTCTCTCTCTCTCTCTCATTCTTTCTTTCTCTCCCTTCCTTACTTCTATCCATCCATCCATCCATCCATCCATCCATTCATCTATCTTCTTTAGTTTCTACACTAGGTTTAGTTACCATTAGTGATGTCAGATAACGACCCTGTGATTATATTTGACCTCATTCTTGATATTTTTGCAGGCTTGAACTCTCCTGTTCGCCCCAGTGCTGTATCCATGGTGTCACAGCCTGCGCCCACACTGCAGCTACAGCCACAACTGATCAGCCAGGTATGTGGCTTGACACTAACAATAACACACCCATAATCCCTCTTGTTGATCTAACAATCTGGTAATCTGGTAATCTGGTAATCCTAGTTTCAGCATCATAGCAAACTGGTCACCCCATTTAACAATATCCTCTTCCTGTCAGTGTAGACACATAAGGAATTTGCAAATGATCTGTATTGCTGCCAGTCTTCTCCGTGTGGATTCGGGGGCCCCATTATAGGGAAGAAGAATAGTCTAGACCCACTGTCTCCCGAGAAAGCATTTTGTAAGAGTTGACTAATTGAGGGCTTCCTTTGAAGTGAGAGTGCTTTTGCCAGTGAGGCAAGGAATCATAAAATTGCATACAGATAAGTCAGATCTGTAAAATGGATATTCAGCAACACTCAGCTTCAGGAACCAGAATAAAATCCGCAGGTGAATGAACAACCAGAACTGTCTGCCGGAGTTTACAGTCTATGAGCGCGAAGAAGAGGAACTATCAGTTTTCTGCCTATGATATCCCATGTGATGTTACATTCCTTTATTTCCCTTTTCACTTTCCTTCTCAATTTCCCTTTCTACTTTCCTTCTCGATTTTCTTTTCTACTTTCCTTCTCCATTTACAACCAGGATCAAGTTTAAAGTTGGTGTGTCTGAAAATTTATGTGTCCAGTTACGACCAGGCTCAAGTTTAAAGTTGGTGGGTCTGAAAATTTATGTGTCCGGTTATGACCAGGCTCAAGTTTAAAGTTGGTGGGTCTGAAAATTTATGTGTCCAGTTATGACCAGGCTCAAGTTTAAAGTTGGTGGGCCTGAAAATTTCTGTGTCCAGTTATGACCAGGCTCAAGTTTAAAGTTGGTGGGTCTGAAAATTTCTGTGTCCAGTTACAACCAGGCTCAAGTTGAAAGTTGGTGGGTCTGTAGCAAAGAAGTTAACAAGACTAAAACATGTACAGGCTCAAGATCCAGAAAAAACCAAACAGTGAAAGATCAAGTGGAAAACAATTGCATTAAATATACAGGCCATTTGAGGCCTCCAGGCGATTATATTTTTGCCAGAGGCCTGTTAGATTCTACGTGAACAGGCCTTAATATAATGATTTCTTAGTATTGTTATTGTTGTTCATTAGATCTTATAATGCCAGTACTACCACAGTACTTTATAAAACAGTGCTTAAAAGCTGTTTCACTTTTTCTCCATACATTTGTGCATGTTTTTACAAGAAAACAAATTTTGTTAAGGTGAATATCGTAATAAAAAAGCATTATTTATATGTCTTATTAGAAAGGATGCGATGTTTTATGCTTCATTACATTTTGATACAGTCTAGTAGTCAACTCATGTGATTTAGTGATATATGCCAGGCAATAAATTGTACTACAGTGTTTCATTTGCGTCTGCATTATTTAAAAATAGACAAACAAAAGCAAACTTAATAAAAGCTTATAAAAACTCATTTATTTAGCTAGAGAATAGTTAAAGCAACAAAGACCCAGTCTGGCAGATATTATTGATAGAACCTTAAGTGAAATGTTTCTGTCTCTGTTAGGCATCACAGCTGACCCCGGTTACAATGGTGGACACTAGCCGCCCGGTCATCATGGCTGTATGTAGTCATATGAGTGCTCATGCTATATATATATATATATATATATAAAACACATAACTGCAGTACCTGGCTGCTTACTAACCAGTTGTGACTTGGCAGAACTAGAAACCACATAACTTTTGTTCTTCTTCCGTTGATCCTTCTGGAGCATAGGCTGCTAGCCAACTCATGGTAGGCCCTTTGCCGCTGAATGCAGATAGATCCACAGTCTCCCTCATATCTGCTTTCAGCCTTATCTCCATGTGTTTTGTTTGTTGTTGTTGACCTCCCTTTATTTCTTCGTTTCTAAGGTTCCAGTGTAAGAACATTGTAATAATACTACTGCATGATTTTTTTTAGTGTCCACTCAGTTTTCCTCACTTCTTTATTCAAAGGAATTTTTTTTAGTTTCCTGCCAAATCTTCACATTAGTGACTGTACCAGTCAGTTTTTTTAAAATTTTGTGTGGGTAAAATTTGTGTGTGACTTGCTACTATCGCCACCACAGGCACTTACCCCCCCCCCCCCCCCCCCCCCCCACACCCCCATAACAGCATTAGCTCCTAACATAGACCATATTCCTTCGGCCAACTTGTTTGTTATACACAAACATAATCATACAGTATCTGGCTGTGTACTAACCAAGTTGTGACTGATGAAATACACGCTTGCTTAATTCATAAGTTAATACTGTTATACAAAAAGTGGTGAAAATAGGGCTCTGGTCAAGCTAATAGCACAGAATCAATCCAGTGAACTGTGACTAAAAAGCTAAACGAAATGGGGAATCGGAAAAGCGTGCACAAAACAACACAAATCGACATTTCGACAGGAGGCCTTTCTCGACATGAACTCTGAGTTCATATGGAGAAAGGCCGCCAGCCGAAATGGTCGATTTGTGCTGTTTTACACATGTTTTACTGCTTCCCTATTTCATTAAAGTCACACTAATCACGGTTTTAGTCACAGTTCACTGGATTAACTCTGACTGTTATACAATCACATGATCTTGCAGTACCTTATCGTACCAACCATTTTCTGAGTGATCAAATGAGGGCCTGCTTGATGTTGCACCTACTATACACAATATTACTTTGAGTAAAATGTTTGCTTAATTGTTAACACTGCATATATGGATGTTCGCTGTAGAACAGATTACATTGTCAGATAGTTCATTTCTGTAGCAAGTTTGCCGGTGACCATTAGCAGCAATATTTTTTATCATTGTGTAACACACTAATGTTTGTGTATGTGACTTGTATTACACATGGTGTGGGGGGTTGAGTTGAGTGAAGAATTTACGTCATAGCACTTGGGGCATTCCCATATGCGCTCTTTCCTCATCTTCAGCAGCCAGCACAGAGTTCCAAAACTGATGGTACCGGTCACAATCTGGTTACATGTCCGTCTTGCCTTTCCCCTGAGTGTAGCGAGCCGGCCAGACCCTCATTCTCTCCAGGCCATAATAATCTTATTTCTCTACTGATTCCGTTGCTTGTTCCCAAAGGGCCTTGACTACATCTAGGGTGGGTGGGTTTTTCCTTTTAAGTTTAATGTGTTATAAAGAAAAATGTAACTTTTAAATGTGTGCATATAAACTCACAGCAGTCTGTTTTTACCTGTGTGACTTGTTGAGTCATGTGTGTTTTAACTTTTGTGAAGTGTATTTGTATGTTGTCATAAGAGGGATATTCTTTCACAAAGCTGATGATTTATGAAGAAGAAGATGATTAATCGCTGCCATGAATTGGTTAGACAACTTGTTTCACACTCCAAAAAATCTTGGCCGCAGTTTCATTCTATGTTGTTTGTTTATGAATGCATACATTTAGGATGTCAGTATTCGTCACCTGTTGAGCGTTTGTGCGATGCTGTGGGCTGGCAGTTTTCTGTTCTGTGGAGGGAAACTGAAACAGTTTTGAAATATGACCTGAGGCAATGAAGTTTATTCACCTCCAACAAGTTATCAATATTCAGTGATTAGATAAGCTTTGTAAATTTGTATACACCTTCTTCTCAACTTATGACATGTGACCTAAACCATCTGCACTTACAACTTAAAAAAAAAAAGAAAACTGTAAAGAAATAAGATTACATTAGTAGGATTTAAAAAATGCCAAGGAACTGATGCAGTATGTGTATTTGACGTTGTGTACAATAATTATACTTGCATAGATGGACATTTGTTTGTTTGTTTAATGTACAATTTTTATTACTTGTTTGAATGAAAATAGTGTTATCAGTTATAAATTTAGCTTATGACCAGTTTGACTGACAGCATGTTAGTCGGAAACCCTTTAAAATATTATAAACAAATAGACATTTTGTTCAACACTTATAGAAAGAAATAGATCAAGAGATTTCTTAGTTAAAATCGCTAAGCTGTACTTACCATGCCCGAAATTGAACCTGTTACCTCCAAGTGATGAAAGTACCTTGCTACAGGAACAATATGACCAACCCGATGCCCCTGAAAAAATATTTTTATTGGGTCATCGTGGGCCAGATCTATCATTTTGTTTGTGAAGTTATGTTTGTTCTAAAGTTTGTGCATTTTCTCCTATTTTGTAGAATGCTCATGGTAACTGGGCTAGTAGCCGTCCTGTGGTGATGGGGCCTTGGCCATCTCTGGCCCAGACAGCACAGAGGGTGCCCCATCTGCAGGAGGCTTTGCCCCCGGAGGCTTGGAGACAACCTATTATGGTCGGCACAGACACTTTTGATTCTGCACCAACCGCTGTGCTTCCTCTGGTGAGTGTTGTTGGACGTGCACGCACACACACACAAACTCACCACGCATGCACACCCACTCCAGTCTCTTCTAAATCTGTCTCTCCTTTATACCGCTCTTTAAATCCCAGCCTTCAGTATCATTTCACTTATTTTCTCAACATTTTTTGTCACACTATCCCTCTTCACTTCATTCTGTTCCAAATCTTTTATGGAATCCTCACTTTTCAGTTATGCTCTTTTTCTCTGTTCCCTTTCTATATCCTCCATTCTCCTCTCCACTCTCTCACATACATTTATGCACATTCACATAGTGTATGTACGCGCCCACCCGCAGGCAAATTTATTTTGAGAGACAATCATCATCATGTGCCATGCTGTTAAGCATAGGCTATCATGTTTCACCAGAATATGTCAATATTCTTTTCTCGCCCTATTCGTTTGGCCAAGCCATCCAAGTATTTCTTTCTTTGCTTTCCTGATGCTCTACTTCCATTAATTGTGCCAGTTGTTAAACAAGTCAGAAAACATTTAATAAAATCACAAATAATAGGGAATTCTAAAATGTTTAGCCCTTAAATAAGATCTGCTGATATTCTGGTCATTTGAGCCCTGAAAGGTAAAGTATCTCTGTGCAGTCGGTGTGAATACTGTCCATTCCAACATAGCTCCAGTTGACACATGCCATGTGTGTTGAGTTGAGCTTCAACATTGTTAACTTGCTGCTAAAGAGCTTTGACCACAGCTAGCTTGCCCTACATCAGTTCACCACCTAGTGGTGCAGCAGCAGCCAGTCTGTATGTTTGTTTCCTCACACACCTGCATGTCTTGGAGATAAGATCCAAAGGACGCTAAGTACCAGAGACCCCTGAAGGGAGGCTTTCCACACAGCTTGAAGCATATTGATGTTTTCTCTTCATACTGTGTTATTGTACCAGTCCTGCCCTGTGTGAGCATCTAGTCCTCCAGCCGCTGAAGCCCAAAACTTGATGTATCATATGCTAATCTTCTTTTGTGGGTTCCAGCGCCCTTTGTGGGAGAAAACAGTAGTAGACCCACTACTGCTCTAACAAGCATGTGTAGAAGTTGATTTATCAGATAATTCCTTCTAGGTCGGAGTGTATCTGCCTGAGAGGCAAGGAACCAGCAATTAGGCCAGATCTGTAAAACAGGTGTGCATGCAAAACTCAGGTCCTTAAACAATGCCAGTCCAGAAATGAACGAACAACCAGGACTTTTTGCTGAGGTTTACAGCCGGTGAATGTAACAACATATGCTAATATTTCTTGTACTAAGTGACTGCAGTTCACTTTTGCAATGAACCTTCATGCATTTTTCTGCCTTTCAGCGCAGATCCACTTAGCACAGATCCATCTGTATAGATAATCACACCACCTGCTGAGGAATTTTCATGGGTCAGTTTTTGAATTTCTGTTCCTGCAGTGTCTGCTGGCCACTTTCTGCCTTCCTTGTTGATTTTTAGAATCCTACACAAGTAATTTTGGCCCCAAAACCTTAACCTCCTCCTTGCCCATGTTTTCACACATCTCTTCTTCCAGTTCACCGGCTGTAAATTTCAGTGGAAAGTACTGGTTGCTCGTCCAGTTCTGGACTTTAATCTTGTTACAGAACGTTAGTTCTTGCATGCACATATGTTTTATGTCTGGTTTATTTGTATGCAGGCTGTTGGCTCCTCACCTCATAGGCAGATGCACTCCCGTTTAGAAGGAAACGCCCCAAATTTTTAGTTTTATTTTACAACATGCCTGTTAAGTTGGCAGGGCCCCCCCCCCTCGCCTTCCAAAAAATTGGGCCCCGGAACACACATCTCTAATTGTAACTTATTCTTGTGCCAGCCAATATTTGCCTGTTGTCTACACTACATAGGTTTAGCAGCTAATGGGTGAATGTAGTCAGTAAGTTAATCATCAGTGGTATCGTTCTCTCCACAGAGTGCTTCTTCCCAACAGTGGAACATTGGGATGGTTCCTACATCCTACTCTGTGGCTGCCAGACACACCTCTGCCCAGACCAGTAAAAGGCCTACTCGCTACAGGTAACGTCCCTGTGGTTGTGTGTGTGTTGCTCTTCTTTAGCCTGCCTCCCATCTTTAGATCGGTGGCTTTAAGGACAGGTTAAACCCCCAAATTGTATTTGTATCTGCTGGAAACAATGCTTTCTATAGGTACATCAGATTTCAGGCAAATTCATTTTGAGGGCTAATATCAACATATTTTTACCGGTATTGATTGAAAATGTCATGTTTTATTAGGAAAATAGCAAAATTTGTACTCATTTGCCAGGATATTTCAGAAATTAATAAAGATTGTCTAATCAAAATTTGCACATAAATTGAACATATGTCACTCTTCATGAACTAAATACTATTCACTGAAAGCTAAGGTTTAAAAGTGATGCTTGTGTATGTGTTCAAAAGTTGTTTTGTTATGTTTACCTGTCAACGGTGTTTCTCTCCGTTCGGGTTGTGGGATCCCATTTTTCTGGGAAGAGAGAATTTACAGATCAAATGGTTAGGGCATGTGTGAAGACTGTCACCTGACAGTGCACCACAGAAAGCTCTGTCACTTAGGCATAATGAAAGCAGAGCCAGAGGTCGACCATGTAAGTTATGGATAGTTGGAGTAGGAAAGGCCGTAACACCTGCATTTACCTAACACATACCAAGGTTGTCACCTGATGCTGACGGGCAGAACAGGATGAGAAGAAGCAGAAGAGAAAATACCTGCTGCAGTTTAACTTACAAGTATGACTAGCTAAGATTGCTGAAAGCGGATATATTAGTCCAGAAGGAGCAGATATCATATCCTAGCTGTAAGCCACAAGACAATGTGCCAACCACAGTGTTGAGGGGGAAACACAGAAACAATGTCTATGCAGATAACTTTGAATGGTTTGTTTTGATTTGGCTTCCTTGAGGTGTTTTTCACTATTGGCATAGCGCTATGTAAATATATGGAGCCACAGTGGAATAGTGGCTGGCTACTATGTAACTGACTGACTTCTGTGTGAATTGCTGACTTATTTGCTACGGTATGACTGATTGACTTCTGTATCACTGATTGACGCTGTGTGACTGATTGAATGTTGTGATGCAGTAAATTGTGCAAAGCTTGTATGTTAACATGTGTCTTTGAATGTTGTAATGTAGTAAATTGTGCAAAGCTTGTATGTTAACATATGTCTTTGAATGTTGTAATGTAGTAAATTGTGCAAAGCTTGTATGTTAACATATGTCTGTAAATGTTATGATGCAGGCAACACAAGGAGATTCCTTCCACTCAGCTGTCCCCGGTGAAGAAACGGGTCAAAGAGAGCACACCGCCCTTGACCCTGATTGACCACCCTCTGTACTGTCATCCCGGAGCACCATCAGCAGATGAAGCTGCACTGCTCCACCTGGCAGACTGGTCGTCTTCTTCGTCCTCGGCCTCCTCACACCTGACTCACCCTCTGTCGGTCTCCCACCAGGTCTTGTCAGCTGCGGGCTTAGCGGCCCCACTGGAGCATGCTCAGAGACACCCATTTATTGTGATTAGGTTAGTGAGGTTTGTGTTTGTGAAGGTGGAGTTTGGTTTTCTTTGTATGAAAGTGGTCACATCAATCCAGCATGAGATGGAGATCAAGCTGGTATCTGCATCAGTCCCTTGGGTGGGGGAAATCTCGGCCACGCGTGCTTCAGTGGTGAGGGAGGTAAAATCAGGTTTTCTTTATATGAAATGGGCTGCGTCGGTCCACAATTAGCAGGTGGCGAAAGTCACATGAATAGTTTTCCTGGGCCATACAGGCATGTTTGGAAAATAGCAGGCAGATAGGTTGGCTGGACTGCCCCCACTGGGAAAGGAAGGGTGGGGGGGGGGTGTGGAAAGAAGAAGAGATTTATACTGTAACTGCACAAGGCAGAGGTGATCTGTCATCTGTGGGTAACAAGTACAATGTCAGTTAGTGAAAACCCGAACCTGGAGAGAATGATGCAGTAGGGAGTGTCTGGCTCTGGGCGCACCACTTGAGACTCAGGAAAAAAGTCTGGTAGAGGGACCCTTTGCTGGCAAAGGTGTTGAGGTGGGAGACAAGAGTTAATATTGCATTAGATGATGTCGAATCTTGACCCAGATGCATCTTTTCTTGTCTCTCTTATAGTGTTTGGATTATCAACCAGGTGCCATCTCCACAATTAAGGTTGCTAGTAATCAATCTCCAGCACCGTCTCTTGTCCTGGTTAGATACTTTCAGACTGCTGTTAGTTCATCTTATGATGATGTCCTTTCCACTTGTACCTCTGTCTCCCTCTTGCTCTCTTATCTTCAACTTTTCCCCCCAGTATAGCTTCAAAAAGGTGTAATATTGTTAATTAATGTGGAAATGCTTCATTGCTATCTTTTCTAATTGTTTTCAGAAACTTTTTTCATTTCCAATCTCTGTAGAACTTCTGTAATTAATTATTTTTGCTGTTTCCATGAAATACAACTTATTCTTCTAAATGTCCACACCTCTAGAGACCCAGTCTTGCATATATCCACACCTCTAGAGACTCTGTCTTGTATATATCCACACCTCTAGAGACTCAGTCTTGTATATATCCACACCTCTAGAGACTCAGTCTTGCATATATCCACACCTCTAGAGACTCAGTCTTGCATATATCCACACCTCTAGAGACTCAGTCTTGCATATATCCACACCTCTAGAGACTCAGTCTTGCATATATCCACACCTCTAGAGACTCAGTCTTGTATATATCCACACCTCTAGAGACTCAGTCTTGCATATATCCACACACCTAGAGACTCAGTCTTGCATATATCCACACACCTAGAGACTCAGTCTTGAATATATCCACACCTCTAGAGACTCAGTCTTGCATATATCCACACACCTAGAGACTCTTGCATATATCCACACCTCTAGAGACTCAGTCTTGCATATATCCACACACCTAGAGACTCAGTCTTGTATATATCCACACACCTAGAGACTCAGTCTTGAATATATCCACACCTCTAGAGACTCAGTGTTGCATATATCCACACCTCTAGAGACTCAGTCTTGCATATATCCACACCTCTAGAGACTCAGTCTTGCATATATCCACACACCTCTAGAGACTCAGTCTTGCATATATCCACACACCTCTAGAGACTCAGTCTTGCATATATCCACACACCTCTAGAGACTCAGTCTTGCATATATCCACACACCTAGAGACTCAGTCTTGTATATATCCACTCACCTAGAGACTCAGTCTTGTATATATCCACACCTCTAGAGTATAATTTCTAGTTGCTTGTTGTTCGTTGTCAGGGTTTCTGCCCTAAAAGTAGGCAGCTTAAGTAAAAGAAAAATTTGTGGAGGTTTAAAATGGGCCAGTTTAACCAGGCCAGTAGTGATAAGGTCAGCTTGAATGGAAAGCAAATGGATTTAAGGTTTTCTAGCATTTTGGACGTGGGGAAACTCCAGTTAGAGGTTTTACTGCAGCTGGAAGATACTTTCTAAATGCTGTCATCACTAGATGATGATGAATAGGGCTGCTAAATGTTTCTAGTAGTGTCCACCACAGTTTTGTGCTGCTAAATTTGGTTGCTGATTCCAACAGTCTTAGACATGTAGGGTAAAGGATGATTCCAACATCATATATCTTTGGGTTAGGGGATGATTCCTGTAATCTTAGACCTGTTAGTTAGGGGATGATTCCAACATATCTTTGGGTTAGGGGATGATTCCATGTCTTTGGGTTAGAGGATGATTCCAAGAGTCATATATCTTTGGGTTAGAGGATGATTCCAAGAGTCATATATCTTTGGGTTCCTATCATCTAAGACCTGTTAGTTAGGGAATATTCCTATAATCTTAGACCTGTTAGTTAGGGAATATTCCTATAATCTTAGACCTGTTAGGGAATATTCCTATAATCTTAGACCTGTTAGTTAGGGAATATTCCTATAATCTTAGACCTGTTAGTTAGGGGATGATTCCTATAATCTTAGACCTGTTAGTTAGAGGATGATTCCAACAAATATATGTTTTGATGAGGGGATGATATAAAGTGTTGTCATGGTTTTATTAGGAGATGATTCCTCCAGTCTTAGACACGTAGGTTAAGGGATGATTCCAACAGTCTTGTTACTGTTCATTTGGGAATGATTCCTATAATCTTAGCCCTGTTTGTTAGGGAATGATTTCCCACAATCTCATACCTTTTGATGGTTGATTATTCCAACAGTTTTTTCCCCCTTGCTAATAAGTTTTATAATAAGGACTTTCCCTCTTTTCACCAGGGATACACCCAGTCCAGTTCCCAGTATCATCACCATCAGTTCTGAGAGTGAAGATGAAGGAGATGGTCTCCGCAGCGGCCGCAGCTGCAGCAATCGGCACCATCGCCACCACCACCACCGCATCCTGCAGGCACAGCAGCACAGCCAGGCACATCCGTGTGACCGCTACTTTGACCTGAGGACCCTGCCATGTGACGGAAGCGACACTAGTTTTGCCGACAATCACTCCTTAAGACGAGGCCGAAGGTAATTATCAAAACCACTGACTAGATATTAGGTCAGGGGTGGGCAACTTTTTTTTGGGAGTAGTTTGCCAAATTTAGAATTATCGACCCGGTCAAGGGGCTTATAGAACAAAATTATTATGACCATAACACCCAGATTTCCTTGTAACAGCATTTTTTGTGGGGTACATGGGGGGGGGGGGGGGGGGGGGGTTGTCTGCCAAATTTAGAATTACCAACTCGGTTGAGGGCCATATAGGCAAAACCCATAATTAACATAACACTCTGTCTCCTCATAACATTATATTTTTTTTGGGTGCACTAGGTCGGGGTGGGCACAATTGGGGGTCGGGTCTGCGGGCCAAAATTATAATTAACAATGTGATCGAGGGCCGTGTAGGGGGAAAAAAAATCCGTTATAGACCCAGATTTCCTTGTAACACATTTTTTATTTTTAGGGTTAATCTAAAATTATAGTCCCTTACTGCTCCTCTGGTCAGACACACTCACCCCATGAAGCTCTTGTATATATGCCTAAAGGTGTCTGTTTAGAGAAAAAGTTCACTGACAGACAATATTTCCTTCTATATATGCCTAAAGGTGTCTTAAGAAAATAGAATGGTTGTCACCTTTTCTTTAATTACCAAAGTTTAATAACAGACAATATTTCTGAATGTGCAACAAGTGTTTTTTACTAGCAGCACCCCCCCCCCCCCCCCCCCCCCCTCTATGTATATGCACTCGCACAAGATGTTTTTTAAAAAAATGTTTTATTTAAAGGATCAACATCATAGTATACAGGTGTAACAGCTTACTCCTCAATTCTACTTCTAATTCAAGCCTAGGTCTGAGGAGTCTGAGAGCAATGCACGAACTCCGTAGCACTGGCAAGGATCCTGAAATACTTTGGGAATATTTTAACTCCAGATTTTGACCGGGTGGCGCCGCTAGGCTACTGTTTTTTCTGTTTCCAACTGCAAAGAGATTTTTTTTATGTGCGCAACAATACACACGGGTATCCCGTCCTACTACCCAGAGACCAGGGAAAATTGCTAGAATTTAAAGTGGGAAAAAAATCCTAGCCTTCATCGCACTCGAGGAGGACATCATACCTCGAGACCACTAGGCCCCCTGAGTGTAATGTGTGTGTCCCTATAGACAGTCTAATGAAAGTCATTGTTCATAAGTAAAATAATCCTGCAATTCCACTAGGTCAAGGTCAGTCATCCTGTAAGATAACTTTCTGCAAATAAATAAATATATATATTACTGTGGCGATGTTGATATTAATGTAAGTTTGTGAATTTTTCATACAAATATATATTGTCTTCTGTTTCTGTCCAAAACACACAGTGGTGCCAGACAAGATAACATCTTGAAGACCGGTCCTCTCAGTTATCCCTAAAAACATCTGATACAATTTCAGAGCTTTAGCCGCAGAAAGATGCATTCTGAGACCCGTACTTGTGCTTTGAATATTGGTATATATGATCAGCCAAAGACAAAATTGGAAATTTCACTGTCTGAAAATAACGCTCACAAAAAATTCAACAATTGTGCGCTTAAATGTGTAACCAAGTCCTGTAAACAAACAAAAACATTAGAATAACCTTCCCTGAATGTCTTAGTGGTAGTTCCGAACATAAAAAGCAAATACGGAGCAGTATTCCAAACAATATATATATCCAATTGAATCAGACTGTGTTGTTTGGTCAAATTGTAACTTCTCAGTCAACACACAAAGAAAGCTTTGCTCGGGCCTGAAAAGGTTAACTGGTGCCCTCACATAATAGAGGGATTTATGTGGTATAATAGAATCATTAATGTTGAGTTTTGGGAGAGAACTGAACAAGTTCCAGTGGACCAATGATGAGGAAAAGATACTGGTGTTGTTTAGGACACAATTGGGTAAAAATAACCAGTTTCTTTATTCTGGAACCCACAGGGGCATAGAAGTAAAAGCAGGCCAAAAGAAACACAGATAATGGAGCTAGAGAATGAAGTTTAAGGGGGGGGGGGAGTTGTATGAGATAACAGGGGATAGAACGACTTTGCACAAGTTGGTTGAAAGCCTATGCTCCATTGGAGGAATAAAAGGCCTCCATTCCCACAGTTTCCATGTTTTCCTGTGCCCGATTGTGGGAAAAACCAGAATAGACCACTGCCTACCCAAAGCCATGTCATGAGAGTCGACTAGTTGGGAGCTTTCTTTAGAATCTGAGTACATCTGCTTAAAAGGCGGTCTGCATACTAATGAGTCATGATGTGTAAAAGGGATGTGCCTGCAGCACTAGTGTCCGGAATGGGATTAAAGTCCAGAAATTAATGGAAAAAAAACTAGAATTTTCCACAGGAGTTTACAGCTGGTAAAGAAGACTTTCACATGGGTGGTTCATTTGACAAACAAACATCTTTATTTTTGGTGGTTTTTTGTACAGTAACACGAGAGTTGGACCATGGAAGAGACCGGGCTTCACTTTGTTATCTTTTCATAGACAGCAGTGCATGTGCTGTAGACCACCTAAGTTATGGATGGAGATGAGAGAGCACATAGTTTAACACTGAAAGTGTTCAGTGTAATTTCTCCACCTAAAGTCAAGTGTACTTCATCACTCATTCCTTTTTTGTTTTCTTTCTATAGTCGGTGATGGCTTTTTGACAGTTCCTGATGACCACGAGTCCGACAGCGAGGACAGCTTGACCGCCGGCAGTAACCTGCTGGCTAGTCTCACCAGCGGCAACGGGTCAGCCGCCAGCATTGCCGCAGCAGCAATGCCTTGTCCTCCGGCCAGCCCGAGCAGCCTCGGAGGCACCAGCAGTGCTAGGCAACCACACCAGCACCATCACCACCACCACACTGCCCAACAACATCTGCAGCAGTCTCAGGTGTTTAATACCAACAATGTCAAACATGAGCTGATTGACCGACTGCCTGTGTCTCACAGTATTTTCACACCTCAGGTAGGTGCACTTCTTCTCACCTGTACATATTGTAGGTATTGATCACTCTACGCTCTTTTTTTAAATTTAAAAAACAAAAAAAACAACCTTAGGTATTTACGCTGGTCACCTGTAAATTTGACCCCTTACATGTTAAAGCCTTTATGTATATCCGCACCCTACCTGTACATATTGACCCCTTCTATAGGTCCACACCTTACCTGAACATATTGACCCCTTTCATAGGTCCACACCTTACCTGTACATATTGACCCCTTTCATAGGTCCACACCTTACCTGTACATATTGACCTCTTGCAAAGGTTCACACCTTACCTGTACATATTGACCCCTTGCATAGGTTCACACCTTACCTGTACATATTGACCCCTTGCATAGGTTCAGACCTTACCTGTACATATTGACCTCTTGCATAGGTTCAGACCTTACCTGTACATATTGACCCCTTGCATAGGTTCAGACCTTACCTGTACATATTGACCCCTTGCATAGGTCCACACCTTACCTGTACATATTGACCCTTATATAAGTCCACACCTTACCTGTACATATTGACCCCTTGCATAGGTCCACACCTTACCTGTACATATTGACCTGCTGATCATATTTTTACACCTTGTAAAGATTCACTTCACCTGTGTATATATATATATATATATATATATATATATTGACCACTCATCCTCTTATTACAGCTCTGGTACACTCACTACTTCTCACCTGTACACATTGACCACTTACCCTCTATCTACAACTCTGGTACACTTACTACTTCTCACCTGTACATATGTTGACCTCTCGCCCTCTAGCTACAGCTCTGGTACGCTCACTACTTCTCACCTGTATATATGTTGACCACTCGCCATATTGTCACAACCCATAATTATTATGTGCCATTGTCCGCCATGATGTTGTCCACATCACCAACCGAATGCCATTTGGTTTTTAAATATAGACATTGCCCTATATGCCCAGTACACCTGATGGCCTAAAAAAGGGGAGCTTTTAGTTTACTTGCTGTTATTGGCAGCGTCTTAAAACCCAACTCACACATGCTCATATTTTCCATGCACCTTTAAGTGCGGTTTTCCACATTGTGTGGTTTACAGCTAGGCTGTGACAGATGCACTTTTTTGGCCTAATACATGCAGTTTCGGCGAAACCCTAATTAGTTAATGTCTACTACATGCTTGTTGGGGGGGGGGGGGGGGGGGGGGGTACCCTGACCCCAGTGGGGCCCCAGAACTAACACAGAGAACACGAGATATGGTGAGTTAGCTTGGGCAACATGAGACAACGGAGGTAAGAATAACTGGTCATTCTGTGACCGGACCCCAGGTGAACCTTTAACAGGTGAGACGAAGAGTTAATAACCTTTTTTTTTTCTCCAACAGTCGTTTGGTGGCGCCAGCAGTAGTTTTTCTCTGCCCCAGTTGCAGGTGTCCGGCTGTAGTACCAGTTCAACTCATCCCCGCATCAGCATCACCAGCGCTGGCCATGCCAGCGGCAAACAGCATGCTAAAGTTAGCCCCTATGTTCCCAAGCAGGAGCTTCTGGCCAGTTTAGACAAGGACAGGCATCGGGTCCGCTCGCCCAAAATGGAGAAACTGACCCCCTTTGAGTTAGAGCTCAGTTCGGCTGCAGCTCAGGGCAAGCTGGCGTATGTTTCTCCCACTGTTCGGGCCGTACCGACTTCTGCGGCCAAAGTGGCAAGTATCAGTGCTGGGAGCATTTCTACCGGAGCACCCTGTCTTACTGCCAGGTCCCACTTGGGTGGCCGAGCTGGCGGGATGAGGCTGTGCGTCCAGCAGGCGGGAGGGGCAGGCATGAGCCAGTTGTCACCGGTGCAGCTCGGCCAGCCAGTTTTGTTGAACACTTCACAAGCCGATGTTCACGGGTAAGTTAGCTTTTATTTACTGTCAAGGCGTATCTCACTATTTTCATTTACTGTCATAACATGTTTTATTATTGTTATCCGTTGTCATACCATGTATTATTAGTGTTTATCCATTGTCATAACGTGTTTTGTTATTGTATTTTAGACACTGTTAATTGTAAGTTCCATGTTCTGTAAATTATTTTTGGACTTACAACTTAAAAGTATGTTTTATTGTAGATTGTTTGTAATTGTGAGTATTGTAAATGTTGTGAGCGCTCACAGCTCGAGTGTTTGTTGTATTCTGGGCTAGTTGTAAATTGTGAGTTCTGTAAATGCTGTATAGACTTACAAGTAAAAAGTTATGTTGTATTCTAAACTTACAAGTAAAAAATGTGTTGTATTCTCTAAACTAACGAGTAAAAATTATGTTCTATTCTAAAGTTACAACTAAAGTCTATGCAGTATTCTAGACTACTTGTAAATTGAGTTAGTAAATATTTTGTTAATGAACAACTAAAATATATGTTGTATTCCAAACTAGTTGTCTAATGTGTCTCCGCCGTACTCAGTTTCCATCATACAGATTAGACACCGTTGTCGAGGGGTCAGGATCACAGTACAGACGAATAAACTTCTCTTCCCATCAACTATCACACATCTCCAAACGACGAATGTTGACAGCAGTTCGCGCGTTTATTATCAGTACAACACAGGTGACAAGAATCAACATTAAAGCTGAACACTCACACCTTTCGGGCAAGGTTCCCTTGCTCCCACTCTTTAAGTCTACAGCCGCGCTTCAACGATGGACACTGGCATGTACATGACTGGCACATTCACCAGGGGAGAGTACACAACTGTTGTCCTCAGCTGTAATTCAACACAGCTTCAGTCCTTGCCGTTCAGGACTAACGTTCATTCGGGTTTAATCCAGATCCATATTCATACCTATCACTGTGGATCCAGTTTCCCGTGCTTTCACTCTGGGGTCCAGTCACAGAATGACCAGTTATTCTTACCTCCGTTGTCTCATGTTGCCCAAGCTAACTCACCATATCTGGTGTTGATGCTCAGCACGCTAACCTCGTGCCTTGTAACTTCTCTAATTCCACCAACCAATCAAACCCCTTATTTTATTCTTATATTTAGCTCCATTACAAGTTGTAAATTGTCTTTGAATAATTAATGTACTCACAGCTCAAATGTTTGTTATATTCTAAACGTTGTAAATTGTAAGCTATGTAACTGTTGTATGTACTCACAGTTGAAGTGTTTGTCATATATATTCTAGACTAGTTGTAAATTGTGAATTATGTAAATGTTGTATGTGCTCACAGTTGAAGTGTTTGTTATATTCTAGACTAGTTGTAAATTGCGAATTATGTAAATGTTGTATGTACTCACAGTTGAAGTGTTTGTTATATTCTAGATTAGTTGTAAATTGTGAGTTATGTAATTGTTGTATGTACTCACAGTTGAAGTGTTTGTCATATATTATTCTAGACTAGTTATAAATTGCGAATTATGTAATTGTTGTATGTACTCACAATTGAAGTGTTTGTTATATTCTAGACTGGCTGGTTGTTGTCTCCCCAGTGACTACCGACAGTTAGCTCCCTTGCATAGTTCTCCGCTGCACCATTACCTACTGCCTGCACACCAGCACCAGCAGATGGCGCTGCCGAGCTCGGCTTCCATCAGGCAGTTTGGGTAAGCTGAAATAGTTTACTCTTGTTTTGTTTTTAACTTGTCTAAAAGGGTGTTCTGGAACTGAGACAGGAATAATGGTTTCTGATTGGCTGCCTTGATCTAGGTGTTGCTGTTCCTGTAGTTCCTTGCTGTCTGCACAGAATTAGGAGCCACGGTAGGTTTAGAGGACTAGCACGCCGGCCTGTTGGTTCATTGGCCAGATGAGTCCTCATTCTGCGTTGGGGGGGGGGGGGGGGGGGGGGGGTTAATTATATTCTTTGTATTGTTGCAGTGCTGTGAACCACTCTGATAATTTAAAAAAGTTAATGATCATATTATTAGTATTGTTGCAGTGCTATGAATCACTGATAATTTTTTTTTCCCTCCTCTGACAGTGCGTTCAGCCCGACAGTGGCCCCTCCGCCCGCTCACCAATCCCCGAGACAGCTGCAGTATTCCTCCCACCCGCTCCCAGCCCACATGCACCCGGTGCCAGTGCTGCACCCGACTGGCCTGACACCCACCTACCCAGCTCAGATACACCCACATTATGCCGCGGCTGTTTCTGCTGCTGCTGCCGCGGCGGCTGCTGCTGCGCCTAGTTACCTGGCACCAACCTCCCAACCTGTGGCGCCACCTGGGGTTTACGCCACCTACCAGATCAGCCCAGTCAAGGCTCGGCAGTTCCAGTACTTTGCTTGAGATTGGAGGCACTTGTCAAATATTTCACAGATTAAAATTATACATATTCCCTGTTGATGTGTGTGTGTAAGAGTGTATAGATTTCAATTTTCTAGGTTTGGTGAACAGTTGTATTTAAACAGGCTGTTGAACGTATAGTAGCTCTTGCAGTTTTTCCATGAGTAGTCGGTGGCAAGATGTCAGAGCTTTCATGCAGGGAACAAGACCGAGCCATCAGCTGGTATGGCAGCACATGGATTATGCCGAGGAAACAACTGCCACCATCTAACCAGAGCAAAAGTCTTTCAAAAATAGGAACAAGACAGCACTGCCAACTGGCATGGCCTTGGATGGGTGACTGGGGAAAACATCCACCACTGAATGGTCAGACACAAGATAGCACAGCCAACTGAGAAACAGCCACTACTGAGTGGCCAGACAGGTGACAAGACAGTAGCATCAACTATCCAGACAGTTATAGATGGAACCAGACTACCAGTAACAGACCAGTGGGTAGCTCTCACAGAGGCCAGGCAGCAGAAAGCTTTCACCAAGGGAACATTTGAATCAGAGTGCCTGCAATCTTCACTGAACGTTTCCTCAAGCTCGGCTTCTGTCCTGTACTTATCCAAGGGCATTCATGCTAAATGTTTACTAATTCCATGATCCAGACATTGTCAGTTGACAGGTGGCAGAGAAAACGTGGCGGGGGGAAGAGGAGGAATTCTCAACAAGCTTTTATCAGACAGACAGACAGATGTCATCTCTGTTCTCCTCTTTCATGTTTTGTGATTATCAGAAATGTACACTTTGCTAAGTCTTGGCTATTTGCAGATGCATATATTATTCCAACGTATTTTTCTTCTTTGTGTTTTTATGCTTGTGTCTTTGTTAATCAGTGTGTTGCTTTCAATCTTCCATTTTTTTCTCCTATTTGTTAGACACTTGTGGACATTTTCTTCATTAGCTTACAATTTTCTCTCCGTCATGATATGCTGTTTTTGTGTTTTCTGCCATGCTCGTGGTCTTACTTAACTGGACACTGGATTGTGATGTGTGTGTATGTGTTTCTTTTCATGTTTTGTTTCTTTCATTATTTTAATCAGATTCCTGATTTTTATTGTTATCATATCAAGTATACAGTTGTTAGTAATAATGATTATTTGTGGTGATGGTTACATTTGAGTTATGTTTCCTGGGTAACCAGGGAGGTTTCATTTATTGTGTAGATAATCGGCATGCTGTAATTCACTGCTTGTAATGTAAGATATGGGGAAGGGGGGGGGGGGCAGATGAAATGAAACCCATGACTGGTATGTAAGAGTTGGGGGGACGATGACTCAGGTTTGTACCTTAAGATTGCGGGTGCTGATGTACTTTGGCATGCACTGTAAGATTGGTAGCCTAATTTAACCTTTTCTTGCATTGTAAGATTGAAGGCTGATATATCCCCTGTTTACAGCATTGTGAAGTTGAAGGCAGACGTAACCCTTGCTAGCTTTGTCAGATTGGGAGCTCCCGTAGCCCAAGCTAGCATTGTGCGACTGGTGGCAGACATAACCATTGCTATCATTGTCAGACTGGGAGCTCCTGTAGCCCAAGCTATCATTGTAGGACTGGGAGCTCCTGTAGCCCAAGCTATCATTGTCAGACTGGGAGCTCCTGTAGCCCAAGCCATCATTGTCAGACTGGGAGCTCCTGTAGCCCAAGCTATTGTTGTCAGACTGGAAGCTCCTGTAGCCCAAGCTATTGTTGTCAGACTGGAAGCTCCTGTAGCCCAAGCTATTGTTGTCAGACTGGAAGCTCCTGTAGCCCAAGCTATTGTCAGACTGGAAGCTGATGCTACCTGGGTTAGCTAATCCATTCTTGCATTATAAGTTTGGATGCTGAGGTAACCCATTATTGTGTTGTGAGATTGGGGGCAAAAAAACCTATTACACCATAAGATTGATAAAGACTCCAGTAACACATGAACATTTTGTAAGATTGAAGACTCCAGTAACACATGAACATTTTGTAAGATTGAAGACTCCAGTAACACATGAACATTTTGTAAGATTGAGGACTCCAGTAACACATGAACATTCTGTAAGATTGAAGACTCCAGTAACCCAAGCTTGCAATGTAAGAACTGACATAAACCATCATGGTGTGGTACAATTTATTTATCAAACCCATGATTGTATTGTAAGATTGGGATCCATCATTTTGCACCCACTGCCAATGTTTTTCTATAAATGTGCTGTTTGAATTTGTGGCATTTTAAGCGTTGCAGGCCAATCCACTTGTGTATGCTTGCTTTGCTCCATACTTGGCCAGTTTATTATGTTGATGACTGAATGGTTTGCTTTTCAAAATGTAGTGAATGTAGTAGTTATGACTTGACCAAGCTGTACTGATTGTCTGGATGTGTGTCGATAGGTTGGTTGTTGGGTAGACTGATGTGTGTGTTGAAACAGCTTAAGCTAGGGTGGTGGGGGAATTCAAAGACATTCAAGGATAGAAGAGGAGCAGTGATCCAAACCACAGTTTTGAAACTAGCCGTATCAACTATTTAGGCTTAGAATTTCTCAATGAAAGTTTCTTAATGGGTCATACTGGCTGCTTGTTGTAGTTCCAAAGGATCTCCTGTGTGGTGAACTGAATGTCGAATTAAGAATCAACATCACAGCACTCGAGACACCCCCATCAGCGCTCGGTCTCAATCTTCAGCAGGAAGTGCAGTACCTTTCTCCCTAGACACGTAAAGGTCTGTCTGTGCCTCGGCAATATTTACTCGCTCCAAAAGGGCCCTCACAACATCCAGCTTGTCATACATCAGTTCACCACCAAGTGGTGCAGAACCGGCCAGTCTATCTGCCTGCTCAATTCCCAACACACCGGCATTACCTGGAGAAAATATCCAAAGGATGCTAACTACCCGGGACCTTTGGAGTGATGCTTGCCATCCTGCATGGAGCATGCCTGTCTCCACCTTTCCCAGCATGCTCTGTGAGTTAGTTATAATGAGGCACATGTGTCTCTGGTGAACTGGTAACTGGTAAAAGATCTGCAGGAAGGTCAAGGTGAAGCTATGAGGACATATGCACATGCAACCTGAAAGATGTCATCATTGACACAGACACTTTAGAGAACATCTGGAGACAAACTCCTGTGGAGGCAGACAGGAAAAGACAGACTCTTTCAGTTTAGAAGAAGTCAAACGCGGCAAACTAAAGAGGGGATGTGTCCGGGAGAAAATAAGCCTCAGTTTAATGGAGTATCAGCATTTGTATGTGGACTGTGTGACAGAGATCACCACTTCCGCAGTGGATTTGACATGTTCTCTATACCGGAACGACATCTACATTGCCATGGCCTTGAATTTGTGAGTGACTAAAACCTTACATCCTAATCAGGAATGTGCAGGTTTTTTAATTTGTGTGTGTGACTAAAACCTTACATCCTAATCAGGAATGTGCAGGTTTTTTAATTTGTGTGTGTGTGTGTGTATGTAGAAGCGTGGTTGTGCATTGCACTAACAATTTGGCGGTTACACAAGCCAAGTACGGTTATGAATGAGCCGTTAACAAATCATCACAAATATCACATTTGTAAGGTTTCTCTCCTGTATGAAGGTGCCACAGTAGCTAGTGGACATATCTTCCAGCCTGGTTGTGCCAGGTTTAGATACCACTTAAGGGGGAGGGGGTGTTGGCAGATAACTCCATGTTGACCCAAAGACCCAACCTCATAAAATGGATGTTAGGAAATTTCTTGGTAGGTGAAGCAGCCTGTCTGATTAAAATCTACTTCCTTCCTGTTTGTCCCTGTGTTCTCAGCCAGATTCCAGTGATGTCACATTTTCCAGCACTGGTGGAGGCAGCTGGCGTCAGTTCATGTGAATAGTCAAATTGTGACACATTTCTTTTGTCCACAGTGAAATCCTGTCTACACTCATTTATTTTGCTGTGTCTTTTGTCCACAGTGAAATCCTGTCTACATCCTTTTATTTTGCTGTGTCTTTTGTCCACAGTGAAATCCTGTCTACACCCATTTATTTTGCTGTGTCTTTTGTCCACAGTGAAATACTGTCTACACTCATTTATTTTGCTGTGTCTTTTGTCCACAGTGAAATCCTGTCTACCCTCATTTATTTTGCTGTGTCTTTTGTCCACAGTGAAATACTGTCTACACCCATTTATTTTGCTGTGTCTTTTGTCCACAGTGAAATACTGTCTACACCCATTTATTTTGCTGTGTCTTTTGTCCACAGTGAAATCCTGTCTACACCCATTTATTTTGCTGTGTCTTTTGTCCACAGTGAAATCCTGTCTACACCCATTTATTTTGCTGTCTTTTGTCCACAGTGAAATACTGTCTACCCTCATTTATTTTGCTGTGTCTTTTGTCCACAGTGAAATACTGTCTAAACCCATTTATTTTGCTGTGTCTTTTGTCCACAGTGAAATCCTGTCTACACCCATTTATTTTGCTGTGTCTTTTGTCCACAGTGAAATCCTGTCTACACTCATTTATTTTGCTGTGTCTTTTGTCCACAGTGAAATCCTGTCTACACCCATTTATTTTGCTGTGTCTTTTGTCCACAGTGAAATCCTGTCTACACCCATTTATTTTTCTGTCTTTTGTCCACAGTGAAATCCTGTCTACCCTCATTTATTTTGCTGTGTCTTTTGTCCACAGTGAAATCCTGTCTACACCCATTTATTTTGCTGTGTCTTTTGTCCACAGTGAAATACTGTCTACACTAATTTGTTTTGCTGTCTCTTGTCCACCATGAATTCGTGTCTGCACTCTTATTTTTCTGTGTCTTTTGTCCACAGTGAAATCCTGTGTACATTCTTTTATTTTGCTGTATCTTTTGTCCACAGCACAACATATTTAATATGATATTTCTGATTATCCTTTTATTCTCAATATATCTCTGAATACTTAATCTTAACACCATGCCTTTAAATACTTGGCGGATTTTCTATCTGCACTCTCTTGAAATCTCATCAGTCCAGTGCATTTCTCAAAATCTGTGTCCATTGTTTCTCCTAAATATATGTACTGCCATATATCTTCTGCTGCCTTGACACCCAGGAAAATTCCCCACTGCCCCCAGCAGTGGCACAGATTATTTGTTACTAGCTTCGCCTCAGGGCGGAAAGGAGTACAATAAATATAAACTGTCCTCGTCCGAGATTGTTGTGTGCATGCCCATGCTACTTTTACTTGTGAAGGCAGCCTGATGTAGAAGTGACTCTTTCAATACCAAACAGTTGTCACTTCAACTCCTTATGTCTTCAGCAGTTAAGCTTAAGAGCAATAGATACTGAAGATTCATATATTTGGTTATCTTAAAATGGAATTAAGTTTAATTGGGGTGACTTCTTTCAATGGGATTTATAGTTTCCAATAGATTGTATGTAACAGTGGGATTTATAGTTTCCAATAGATTGTATGTTGCAGTGGGATTTATAGTTTCCAATAGATTGTATGTTACAGTGGGATTTATAGTTTCCAATAGATTGTATGTTATAATGGGATTTATAGTTTCCAATAGATTGTATGTAACAGTGGGATTTATAGTTTCCAATAGATTGTATGTTACAGTGGGATTTATAGTTTCCAATAGATTGTATGTTATAGTGGGATTTATAGTTCTGAAAAAAACTATCTTACAATAGGATTTATAATTTCAATTAGACTATCTTACAATAAGATAAACAATAGAATTTAGTTTCATGTTGAGTTCTCACAATGCGATTTAGTTTCGAATAGATTTCTGACAGAGGGATTTAGTTTGGTATGAATGATGTCTTATAATGGAATTTACTTATAATGAAATATGTTGATTTCTAACAATGGTAGACTATTTCCTACAGTCGGGTTTAGTTTCTTGTACAGATTGCGAACAAATCATTTTACAATGGGGACAGACGAAGAGATTCAGCGGATGCACAGTGGAACTCTTAAGAGTTAAACTAACAGTTCAGATAAAGAGGGTTAATAAAACACTTCTCTGTGATTAGCAGTAAGAGCATTATAAAGAAAAGTTGTTAACACAAAGAAAGTGTGGATAGAGAAATGTTTGGTATTGAAAGAATTCTGGAAGATTTGAAGGTTTAGGTTCTGGCGGAGCTGAACTTTTTTGTTTTTTAATGGCTCTCAGGTCGTCCCAGCTTTGTACGGGTACCAAATATTCATGGGAAGTAAAGGCAGCCGGCATGATATTGACCACATCACCACCCAGTGCCGATCGGTCTATAAAATGTAGGTCTAACTCTATATGCCCAAAACATATGAAGGTGAGGAAAAGGGTTCTTTCCATACTGAAAGAATTAAGAGGTGCGTGAAAGGCGAACATTGTTTGAAGGCTTAGTACTTAATTAACATGATCTAGAAGATCCTTGTTGATCCAGAAGATACTCATCTCATGACTCTGCAAGCGCCGAGTTGATAGCATGTTAGTGTTGTGTAGGGACACCGGTGCTTCTCTGTTAGCACGTTCACATGTGTGTGTTTGAGTGATGGAGGAAGTGGGGTTTGTGTCTCTGTTTGGTAGACTGTACTTAAGATGAACGTTGGCACCATAACCTCATTCACTGCAGAAGGAGACAGAACCCATGTGGGCATGTTTTGAGTGCAGAGGCCTCAGTTCTGGACTGATTCTTTCATCATTCATTGAACAAATGAGTTCTGGACTGATTCTTTCATCATTCATTGAACAAATGAGTTCTGGACTGATTCTTTCATCATTCATTGAACAAATTATAAAATGACCTAATTCACTGTTGTAGGTTAGAATAGTCATGTGCCACTGTGATCTAGTCATGAATTTTCTATAAAAGGCATTTGAGAAGTCTGGTTAGAGCTCTCACCCCTCACATGTCAGGCTGCAGGTTCAGAATCAAAGGAGCTGCAAAGTCCAGTTTCCTGTAAATGGTGACCATTCCGACTTGTCTGTAGCGACCAGTTTACAGAGCATAGTTAATGCCACAGCGACTCCCAAGGTGACTGCCAAGGTCAGGATATGAATAATTAACTAAAAATAGTATTGAGGATATTTCCCACAAGCCTCAGTGATGGAGGTCATAGGGTCATGACATAGGTCACCCGATGCGTTTTAGGCTCCAGGGAATGTATTCCTTTAAATCAGTTTATTCAAAATATATATATATATATATATGTTTTCTGGATGATGATCTTTAAGGTCATGACCTATTTACACTTAAAACAAGGCAATTTCCTGTGTACGTTATTCCGGCTTTTTTTTTTTTTTAAGTATATGTGATTCTTTTGCATGCTTATTGTAGAATATTTTCCTTATTGCAATAACCAATTCAGAAGTCTGTTAGCAAGTGTTACAGCGATCTACGACGACAAAAATGACAGTTAATGGTTACAGCAAGCAGCAGAAACATTTGGATTACAGAAATGGGGATGTTCAAGAAGAAACCTTGTTGGAAGTTGATGAAAGAGGCCAGGCCAAGAGTGCTGCTGCACTGGGTTCTCTCCGTGGTTTTGGGGAAGCAAAAATGTGCACAGCATAGATTGGAATGGAGAAATGTAGTCTTGTGTGATGTATAACTAAATGCCAGGAATATGTTGCTGATATAGCTACCACTGTTCAGAAAAATAATGCCAACAGTAAAATCAAAAGTTTTACTTATGCAGGCGGCCAGATTTGCACACCATGTATGTAGCAAGCACAGTATTGCCAGATTTTTCAGGTTACTGTGACCAAACGTAGGATTTACAACCACATGTGCCATGTTTGTTTTCTTGAGAAGTCGGTGCATCTGGTGCGTTGTTTGGAACGTGTGATGTTGTGTTTCTGGAATTGACAGGTGCCGGATTTGATTTCTTGTGCTGCAACATTCCTTCAATGGGATTTAGTTTTAGGTTGATATGTTTTTAACGGTGGGATTAATTTCACATAGACAGTCTTATAATGGGATTTAGTTTCATATGGGTGATTCCCTAATATGGAATTCAGATTCACATATATGGTGTATAATGGAATTATGTCTCATGTGGGTGATTTCTTAAATGGGATTTAGGTACAAATAGATTGTGTGTTACAATGGGGTTTAGTTACAAATAGATTGTGTGTTACAATGGGATTTAGTTTAAATGTCTTATAATGTGATTTAGTCTCATGTTGATTTATTACAATGCGATTTAGAGACTACTGTGTTTTTTCTTAGTTAGGTTTAGTATTTTGTACATATGTCTGATTGCAAGCAAACCATTTTACAGTGGGCACAGATAGACAACTTAAAAAAAAAAAAAGCTTAAATAGACAAGTAATTATTGATGAATAATTCTAGTTCCTCCTCTACAGCTTGGAATAAATTGCCAGCTATTTGCATGTATTTATATGTACGCCATAAGGTGTGAATTAATTTATAGAATTGATCAATACTGTGTATTTGCTATTTATTTTAAACGGTGTTCTTGCTTGACATGTTTGCATTTATTGCTTTGCTGTCGATATCAAGTGCTAGTTAAAGGGGTTGGTTGCATTACCCTGTTGTAGTCTCTATGTGTATTGTGGTTACTTTGCCCTGTGGTAATGTTTCAGTAATATTTGACTATATTGTACTTTTCATTACATGTTTTCTATTACACAATAAATAATTGTATCTGGCGTGTAGATATCCAAACCAAATATATATCTAAATATTTATCTTATATTTCCTTCTTTCTTCACTTTCATTTTGCACATCTCATAGTCTTCGTAGTGTATTCAATAGTTTCTGTTTGGTGCTTTTGTTTCTTCTAGTGTTTTTATATATATAAAAATTTTTTTGTGGCGGATGGATTTTTAAAGATAATAATAATTGTTTTGTTGGTTTGTCTTATTCTTGCTGTTTTTAATTGTTGCGATCATGGCTAATGTGTTTGCCATATGTATGTACCATTTTGCAATGTTGTATTACTGTGTGCGGTTTGTGGATCTAAAGGAGAAGAGAAAGGTTTTCATTGAGTGTCTCTGACTACAGGATTTTCTGAATGGGTCGCTTCTTTGGGACATAGTAAAGTGACTAACCAGATGACATCATCACTTTGACATGCCGGAGGAAGAACACTGGAGACATCAGCTCCTTCGGCCATAACCGAGTACATGGGAAATTATGATTATTTCATTCATCTATGTCTGCCACGGCCTATTTGTTTTCTTTTTCTTTAACTCTTTTGGTACCGCCAGAGTCTGTGGCGTTGGTGTCACATGAATCCCCGGTTTAGCTGCCGGTGGTCTGGCAGCAGACTGCTAGCGTTGATGGTGAAAGTGGTATCAGGAGCTGACTGCTCAGAAGACTGGCAAACTACTGAATGCTAAATCGGCTAGTAAAATGTAACAGTAGGCTATGATAGGGTTGATTTTGCAAAGTCCTGTCAAGGATTGAAAGCTAATTTTTGGCACCAGAGAGCAGTTAAACTATTTTTAATTCAACGCACGGTGTGTCATCACTTGTTACGGAGAGAATGAAAGAAAGTGATGTTTTGTGGCTGTAAAACAAACTACATTTCTGATGAAAGGTGTCGACTATAATTTTGATTGATCTAAGAATGCATGAAGAGCCACAGATGATTTAATGTTGAATTGTTGAAAGCTTTTCACTTACCCAGAGCAAGAAATGTTTCACTTAATTAATGTCTGTGGGGAAATCTTGGTGACATGTACCGACCTAATACTACTGCCTGTTGTTTCTTCATGAAAAGCATTGTTTTTATCTACACTTATGCTTTGTACAGTGTTGTTGTTGCCAGACTGGAGTATTTTAGTCATGTGTTGTGTAGTTTTCAGTGCTGCATTGTGTGTGTGTGTGTGTATTGTTATTATAACTTGCGCTGTTTTGTCTCTTTTCTTTTCCTTTGATACACAGAAAACATTAATTACTGGTCTTTGATGACTACCAGTTTATTCTTTTCACTGCATTGTTTTAAAATGACTGAGAATTCAGGCATTCACTTTATTACATAGGTTAATACTGTCTGCATGGAATGTATATTGGCGTGTTTTTAAACAAATTAAATATAAACATATATAATTATATATATATATATCTTGTTAATTAGAGATTCTTACACTAGCTGTTCACAGTCGACTACCCGGGGTAGATCAGACAGTTCTCACAAGGTTGGTTTGAGTTTAAGAAGGCAATGGAGTATTTTCAGTAGTTCATTGGATGATTGGATCAGGAACAGGTGTCATCACTGTCAGATTTCCTTTCTACCCTACTTAGCACTGCGGATCAGTTTGTAACTGGGAGACATTGAGTATGTTTGTACCTAGGAATCATAAATGTTTACCTTCTACCCTGGAATCGTTAAGTCATGTTTACATTGTACTGAGGGGAACGTAAGTCAAGTTTAACTGGTACCTCAGGGCCTCAAGTCAAGTTTCAATTGCAGCTGGGAACGCTAAGCCAAGTTTAACTTGTACCTCAGCGATGTATAGGTAAACTTTAAGTTGAAGCTTGGGGACTTAAGTTTAACTTGTACCTCAGCGATGTATAGGTAAACTTTAAGTTGAAGCTTGGGGACTTAAGTTTAACTTGTGCCTCAGCGATGTATAGGTAAACTTTAAGTTGAAGCTTGGGGACTTAAGTTTAACTTGTGCCTCAGCGATGTATAGGTAAACTTTAAGTTGAAGCTTGGGGACTTAAGTTTAACTTGTACCTCAGCGATGTATAGGTAAACTTTAAGTTGAAGCTTGGGGACTTGAGTTTAACTTGTGCCTCAGGCTCCTAAAGTCAAGTTTACCTTGTACCTCAGGCTCCAAAAGTCAAGTTTAACTTGTGCCTCAGGTCCTAAAGATAATTTTAACTTGTGCTTCAGGCTCCTAGTCAAGTTTAACTTATGCCCCAGGCTCCTAAAATCAAGTTTAACTTGTGCCCCAGGCTCACTAAGTCAATTTTAACTTGTGCCTAAGGCTCCTAAAGTAAAGCTTAACTTGCCTCAGGCTGTATGTAGTCAGGTGCATCACAGGGTTATAAAGCTAAGCTTAACTTGTGCCCCAGAGCTGTAAAGTGTAAATAGTAGTTCAGATGTGTGAAGTCAGATGCGACTTGTACATCAAGACTGTGAAGTCAGATGTGGCTTGTACATCAAGACTGAAGTCAGATGTAGATGTGACTTGTACACCAAGACTGTGAAGTCAGATGTGGCTTGATCAAGACTGAAGTCAGATGTAGATGTGACTTGTACATCAAGACTGTGAAGGCAGGGTTAGAGTACAGTTCTAAAAAAAATGTCAGCCTTTGTTCATCTCTTGTGCTTGTTAGTCACGCAATCAAATAGGACATGATAATGAAAATAGTGAAAACAGGGGCAGCGCTGTGGAAATGATTGAAAGCAGGTCAGTTGAAAATAGTTGATATAGTGGGGGAACACTATCAGATGTTTGTTGGGGTAAACAGACCCGTAGCATCAGAACAAAATCAACAGCATCAAATGCCCATCTCCAACTAAAACATTTTGACTCCCGAAAGCTGTTTGCTCTACCCTTGTCCCCCGACAACTTCTATCGGTTGTATCTGATGCATTTGAAATCATCCGAGAACGTCACTAATTTATAAAGATAACTGTTCATTGTTGTTACACGTACTGAATATATTTTGTGGTTTTCATATTGCTACTACCAGTTTTGTTGTGTGCCTTTCCCACCCATCAAGGGGGCGTATGTAATCTAGAGGGACACCTTTTTAGCCAGCACGGGTTCCACGACTTGATATATTTCTTCATCCAGATTTTGTACATATGTGTATCATAGTCTCACATTGTTGATTCTCTCATGTCTCACGCTGTCTTAAAAGCATTGCTAATTTTTGATTTAGTTTTTTGTTTGTTTCAATTTGTTTTGGTTTTCCCCTCCCCTCCTGTGCATGGTATCCGGAGATATTTTACTCAGATTAAAACGTCTTGTCTTACTTTTACAGTAGTATTTTTTAAATCTGTATTAATTACTTATGCCGTTGATTTTTTCTTGTCTTGTCTTGTCTTTGAAGTCACTTTCTGTAATATGTTGTTACGCATATTCTGTATTGTCTTGTGGTGAATCTTGCACATTGGCAGACACATACAGCTAGTGGGTTTTGTGTTGCATTTTATTCAGAGGGACACACAAACAACATGGCCAATGGACAGGGAAGGACACTAATCATACTCAACTCCAGGGAAGCAGGACAACAAAATATCCAATGTTCAGACATATTATGGTATACTTGTGGTTTGGAGGTTAATGCGTTTAAACAGTTCTGTAATCCTCGTGTATGAGGGTCTGATTTCTTCTGTGGACAGTAAAACAAAAAAGAAAAGTTTCATGATTTTATGAGTAAGTAGTATGAGAGTCACACTGTGGAAGAGAATGAGGCCTCTCCATGAGTATAATATTCCCAGAAATATTGGGTGCCAACTTTTATTGTAGATACACACAGACATAAAATAACCTGCTGGTACCATAGGACAGCTGAATCAACTGTGATGCATTTTTTGGGCCTGTGATATAATATGTTCTACCTAGAGGGGGAAGATACAATTAATGACTAGTGCATGAAGAGTTGGGGGGAGGGAGTGACAATACAAACACCCATTTGAGTTAAAGACATGCAACGTTGTAGAGCGATCCCACAGACGCGGCCCCCCCCCCCCCCCCCCCCCCCCACATGAATAGCTAAATAAGATGTGAAACTTACTAACAGCACATTATAAAAACGAGACTTGGTGAATACATAACCCTGCTGTATGGTGCAACTGAAATGTAAACAGAAGAATAGGTTGTATTTCATTGGGGGGGGGGGGGGGGGAAACCCCCCAATCAAATACAGAGGTCACGGAGAAGACTTCAAATGAAAAGTGAATTATTGAAAGAGAGAGAGAGAGAGAGAGAGAAAAAGATAGACAACTGAAACATTTTTGCCACATTAAATGACCTAATATGCCGTTCAAAGCCTTACTGGAAAGAAAAGGTCAAGATAGCAACAAGAGGTAGACAATGTTATAAGTGCAAGGACAGTCAGAGAATTTACAACCAAGCCAGTTGAAGATCCATTGCAGTCAACCTTGTTTGTGAATGATGACCTGTGCAGCCCTTACAAGAAAGCAATTCAACACTAAAAGACAAATTTAATAAAATTGTCATGTTCAGCAACTAAATAAGCATTCTACGGAATTTTAGTTAACACAAATAATTCCAGTTTTCATAAAAAAAATTTTTTTATTCATAATTTTAAAAAAGCTCATGCAGGAAATCTGAAAGAGCGAAGTTTTTAAACGTCTGCGTGTATTTCCTAAGATGGCGGTGCGTACGCTGTAAATAATGGTACTATTTCACAACTGCATTTACTTTTTTTGCAAAGCATTATCGGTATACAGTTGAGACGGGTCAAAAAGAAAGCCCACTAAATAAGAATGGCTTGTGATACTATACCATACAAGTGATACTATACCATACAAGGCATATACGAAAAGGGGAACAAGAGCATAAGGCAGGCACCAGTAAAGATGACATCAGAGAAACTTTACAACAGCATCATGTGTCAATAATGGATGAAGCAGCAAGAATCTTGCATCTCCCCCAACATCTGAAGTGTTAAAAGTGGAAATAAAGAATAAATGTAAAAGAATATCATTTATTCTTATTGTGCTATCATCAGAATTTGAAGTACATTATGACGTACATGGAAAGACGAAACTGGCGATTTGATCTGCAGGCAAACATGCTGGCCTGTGCAGTTCCGGAGCAATGTTAGTTGTGTATCCTTTACAGGATGTTGCAGAACCAACCCCAGTAATTTTTGGTTGTTGTGGTTTTTCTAGGCAAATTTACGTCCAGTAATTTGCCATTGCTTTCTGGATGTTCGGCTTCTCACAGCTGGGATCAAACCTGGTACCCTGGCATTATGAAGCGTGTTCCCAACACCTAAGCCACAGCCATCAACCCTAAAATTATAGTGTAATTAGGTATTAAAAAAAATGTTGAAGGATCCAAGAATGGTTGTATCTGGGAAGCAGATTAAATGCATGTGATGGTAACAGTGACCCAGAAATCGCGTGCTGAAATTTTGGAAGACCTTTTCTTCACATGGGCTGTGATTTCCGTGCCCAACATCTTCTGGACAGACAGAAAGTTGCCAACAATCTTGAAAGTATAGCTGGAAAAGAAACATGGATATTTGCCGGCCAATTTTTTTCCAGCCAATAAATAGCGAAATATGCCAGGCAATAAATTGTGCAGTCTATTATTGTTTGTGTCTTCTTTGTTCAAATAAATAGATGGGCACAAAGAATTACAGGAAGTTTTATGGGCAGCAGTAAATAAATGTGTGTGTATAATATAAGCACCACTGGGGCGGGTGGTTGTCACACAAAAGTTTTAAATGAAAAAAAAAAAAATGTTAAATACTTCACGCAAAGTATGCTGTTGGTTTTAGCATTTGTTAGGTTTGTAATTTCGTCCGTAACTGAAATTACCTTCATGGCAAACAATTTCAATGTTGAATGAAGTTCTTTCATCTTCTGTCAGCAAATGGAGCATGGACCTCTGCTATACTGTGTGAATTCATATTGTTTCCTTTAACCTGACCATTTTATTCATCTTGAAATTTAGTGGGGCTATTTTTTGTTTAACCCTCAAAAATGGGGTCCTGGAAAGTCGGTTTTAACTAGCTACTTAATGTGAAATACAACCAGATATAATCATTATCTTATTTGACCAAATATACAGAGCTACACTCAGGTGGCTAAAGAGCAGCATGCGGCTGCACGTTTTGCCGACCACTGCATTAGACCATCCATGTTCAACTGGTGGCCTATGGGTCACTGCCTGTAACACTGTCAACCATATTTCTATGTAGGTGTCTCAAGCCTCTGATGCCCATGGCGAGTAAACTTAGGCGGCGGAAAGAGAAATCAGTCCCATGATAAACTAGGTCACGTTCCATTGATACAATTTTTTACTTTCCTCTGCTGTTTTGGGGTAACAGCTATGTTGTTTCCTTTCTGGCTTGTCTTGCATTTATGTCTTTCTTCAGAGAAAGAGAATGCCTGTGACATGCTGCAGCACTCTCTAGTTTCTAAATAATTTTGTAGTGTTAAAAGTGCTGGTGTGCTTAAATATACAACACACAGTATCAAGGGCATTGCCGAACACACACACCCCCCCCCCCCCCCCCCCCCAGTGTGCGAAGGTAGGTGACTAAAGGTCGACCTATCAGAAGTGAGCTAGTGTGTAACATGGGGGGATAATCGTGGAACTGACAGAAAGAATCAGGTACTAAAATGAACGCCAGTCGAGGTGGGTGACCCCAAACAGCATGCTGTACTTGTGGCAGTTGTCATGGCACTATATGGGCCACACTCGGAGGGAGGAAGATGAAAGAGGGAAACACAGAGAAGGGTAAGATGTAAGTACCTTTTATAGCAGAGAGACGGACAGAAATGAACTAGTTAGAGCAGACAGTAGGAAAACGGTAAAGAGTCTGAACATGGAAGAAAACATGTTTAAATGGAGGCCAACACTTTTGGAACAGTGAGAGGGAGGGGAAAAACGAACATTTTGTTAGTGGGGAAGGGACAAATTAGAGAGAGTGAACAAATTTAACACACAACAGCACACACACATTTTTTCTTCCTATTTCTTGTGTAGGTTTTGTTTGGAGATTGTCATCATAATAATTATAATCATTTGTAGCTATGATGTCACAGAATTTCACCAAATAAACTATATTTTGTTGTGATATCATTTCCCCTGCGTTACTTATTTCCCCTCCTTGTGGTTTGGCTGTGTGTTATGCTGTCTGTATCTAGGCAACATACACAACACACGTGTCACTTGAACTAAAAACACTGTCATAATCAGAAACTGTTTATAAAAATCCACAAATTGAAACAGAGCCAACACTGACAAAATTAGGTTTTTACAATAAATGAGGGGGAAAAATGGAGGCCTGTTGTCAAGGACATTTCCGCTCCACCGACTGCTTGCCGCTCTCCTCATACTCTTGTTTGGAAACCCACATTTGTTGAAATGCTCCCTGAAAAAGACAAAAGTAAAGAAGTCTTTGGTTTTAAATTTTAATAAGAGTTGACCGATTGGGAGCTTCCTTCAAAGTCACAGAACATCTGCCTGAGAGGCAAGGAACCAACAGTCTGCATGCAAATAAGCTAGACCTGTAAAACGGATGTTAAATGCAACACTCAGTTTCTGGACCAGGGCTTAGAGTCCAGAAGTTGACAAACAACCATAAATTTCCGTCTGAGTTTACAGCTGGTGAACAAGAAGAAGAAGGTTGTGATGGGGAAAAGGTAGAGATGTTACAGCTTAGCTGTCAACTACAACTGCGATTATACAGAAACATGCTGGCCTTCATTACAATATGACACTTGAAGACTTATTTCTGAAAATATAGGAGAGAAGCAAGAAAGATAGTCTTGTAAAACAACAACATAGAAGCAGACTGGGCTACCAGTCTTAGCCAAAGAGTTGCAGAGAAGAGACTGTACACACATGTAAATTCAAACATCAGACTTTGGGGACAAAATGAAAAAAAATCATGTGTACACTAAAAATGTTGACGTTTGTGGCTTAGGTGTTGCGAATGCGCTTCGTAATGCCAGGGTGCTGGGTTCGATCCCTGCTGCAGACAGCTTGTCTTGCGCTGGTTTTGACAGTGGTATTGAGAGCCGACTGTCCAGAAAGCAATGGCAAACACTTACCAATGAGGCCAGAATGGAACCTCCGATCCAGCTACTGAACCTACGTTCCGAGGAGCTGGAGGCAGCTATGACCTTCAGTCGCATACTCTGTGAATAAAACAAATGTGAAACCATCAGATTGTTTTATTATACAGAAAAGTCAGTATATTATCCAAAAAAATAACACCATTTGACCAGCAAGTCTGGACAGACTGATATGTAAATCACTACAGCAAAGCTGGGCGATTTGATCACTCCTTAAGACTATCAGGAGATCTGGCGATTCCTAGGGGGATGACATGAGAGATTTGACCACTCTTGGAGACTGCTAGAAGATCTGACAACACCTAGGGGCATTACACAAGAGATTTGACCACTCCTGTGAGATACAAGAAAACCTGACCAATTCTATGCGACTATTAGAATGGGCCATGTCTACAGGAGCAACCAGGACATTTGACCACTTCTGGACTACTCTTTGAAAGTTGAGGCCTGTCTAACAAATCTGACCATCTCTGGGAGACTAAAGCTTATCTAAGCCTGTCTAACAAATCTGACCATTCCTGGGAGACTAAAGCTTATCTAAGCCTGTCTAACAAATCTGACCATTCCTGGGAGACTAAAGCTTATCTTACTAGGAGAATGAAGCATATCCGAAAAATATGAACATTCCTGAGAGAATAAAATATTAGTAACATTTTGCAGCTAGTCTTCCATTGGACGGTTGCAAATCCATGCCAACTCTCTGCGGTAATCACTTAGGACATATATAGCTGGTTATAAAATAACTATTCTTTGCTTAGCTTATGAGACCCAGTCCTTTACTGAAGGGAACTAGAGACTTGTAAAGCCATCACCTTATCAACAAAAAGACTGAAGCATCAAATGATATATATTAGGCAGGGTCTTTAAAAGAAAACCCCAATATATACTGGGTGACTGGTGCTGTGATTTCTACCACTGAGGCTTAAGGGAACATTTAGTTTCAACTTGCCTTTAGAAAAGAGACCATAAGGAAACCCCTTTAAATGTTATTTTTAGTTACTGAATTCATATCTTGTCCTATTCAACATTGAAAAGTGATTAATGATTAGAAAGGATTATCATTACAACACTCTGGACAGATCCAAAGGTGCTCCGCAAGTGTAAAACGACTGATGAGGCCTGTTCTGTGTTGGTTAATGACAACGTCTTGTCCCCTTTGTGAAATGTTCATTTCTTGCAGCTCCAGGCTGCACCCCTATGTCCATCAGTCTAGACAAGGATATGGAGCCATGTCCTTTGGCGTGTTCCTCGGTACGGTAAGTGCAGCACATGGCATTGATAACATCACTTCTGTTCAGTACTGGGCCAGCCATAGCAACCGCAGTGTCAGCAAGATAGTCTGCATGCTCGTTCTCTTGAACATCCGCATTACCTGATGAAGGTTAGGGCAGATATTCATGAAATGCTTAGTGTTTCAGTCCATTCTTGCCTGATAAATCCAGCTTGGGTTGCGAAGGTGCACAGAGAACCAATGGAATTTAACTGCGCTTTTTAAGAACGGCACTGAAGACAGAGATACACCAGCCTTTGTAGGGCTGTGTCGCAACCAGAAGTGGCTAGATTTAGTCTACTCGGCAACAAGGTTAAGTGAGGTGGCTGATTCTTTTCCGTGCCACCTTAGCTTCCTAAAAATGTCAGACAATTATCCCATTCATGTCGCATCAGGACAGGCTGACCTGATACAACAAACTACATACTGTTCAAGAAAACATCCAGTTAATAATACTCTACACCAGGGCTATTCAACTACATTCATTCATGGGCCACAGCCCCAGCATAGACCAAGTCACGGGTACCGGTTGGAGATCCAGAAAAGGGCCTTCTTGCAGGTTCAGACCAAGTCCCGGGTACAGGTTGGAGATACAGAAGGTCTTCTTTCTTGCAGGTTCAGACCAAGTCCCGGGTACAGGTTGGAGATACAGAAGGTCTTCTTTCTTGCAGGTTCAGACCAAGTCCCGGGTACAGGTTGGAGATACAGAAGGTCTTCTTGCGGGTTCAGAGGTCCTATTTTAGGGGAGGAAAGTAACAGACTCACTGCCCCCCACATAAGCAGTCGTAAAAAGCAACTTTGTGGATGTTTCTAAGTCAGAGTGCAGTTGCCAGAGAGGTGAGGAACAAACAGCCTGCATACAAATAGTAAAACATTTGTGTGCGCAAAACCCAAGTTCCAGAACAAGACTAAAGTCCAGAGTGGGTGAGGAACCAGAATTTTCAGCTGGAGTTTACAGCCAGTGAGCATAAAGAAAAGGAGGAGGAGAAGGAGAAGAAGAAGAAGAAGAAGCAGAAGAAGAAGGCAAGAGGAATCATCACCGACCAGGTCACCCACATGCTGACCGGTCAACGACCTAGCCGCTGGTCAGGAAGTATCTGGGTCACTCTCCTTTGATCCCATCAACACTGCAGGAGTCATTTTCAAGGCTACTGGTGATGTGCAATGCTAAGCCATTTTATATTGCACAAAGAACCCAGTCACAACTATACCCTAAAGCTCCCCCTTTTGCATCTTCAGGCATGAAGACAAACGAAAGGGGAATTGTAATATTTAAACTGGTAGAGAAAGACATGGACAAATATCATTTCATCTTCACATATTGTAATTTTAAAAAAGCAAAAAGTATAATATGAAAATATATTTCTCGTGTAGGTCCCGGAGCCCCATTATAGGGAAAATAAGAATAGATTCGTATGCTGTCATAAATCAGGTTATCCAGTCCTCAGACAGGTATGCGATATATCAGGTTATTCAGGCCTCAGACAGGAATGCCATATATCAGGTTATCCAGTCCACAGAGAGGTATGCCATATATTAGGTTATCCAGTCCACAGTCAGGTATGCCATATATCAGGTTATCCAGGCCTCAGACAGGTATGCCATATATCAGGTTATCCAGGCCTCAGACAGGTATGCCATACATCAGGTTATTCAGTCCACAGACAGGTATGCCATATATCAGGTTATCCAGTCCACAGACAGGTATGCCATACATCAGGTTATCCAGTCCACAGACAGGTATGCCATACATCAGGTTATCCAGTCCACAGACAGGTATGCCATACATCAGGTTATCCAGTCCACAGACAGGTATGTCATATATCAGGTTATCCAGTCCACAGACAGGTATGCCATACATCAGGTTATCCAGTCCACAGACAGGTATGCCATGTATCAGGTTATCCAGTCCACAGAGAGGTATGCCATATATCAGGTTTTCTGTCCACAGACAGGTATGCCATATTTCAGGTTTTCTGTCCACAGACAGGTATGCCATATGTCAGGTTATCCAGTCCATAGACAGGTATGCCATGCATCAGGTTATCCAGTCCATAGAAAGGTATGCCATACATCAGGTTATCCAGTCCACAGACAGGTATGCCATACATCAGGTTATCCAGTCCACTGAGAGGTATGCCATACATCAGGTTATCCAGTCCACAGAGAGGTATGCCATACATCAGGTTATCCAGTCCACAGAGAGGTATGCCATACATCAGGTTATCCAGTTCACAGAGATGTATGCCATATATTAGGTTATCCAGTCCACAGAGAGGTATGCCATATATTAGGTTATCCAGTCCACAGACAGGTATGCCATACATCAGGTTATCCAGTCCACAGAGAGGTATGCCATATATCAGGTTATCCAGTCCACCGACAGGTATGCCATATATCAGGTTATCCAGTCCACAGAGAGGTATGCCATATATCAGGTTATCCAGTCCACAGTCAGGTATGCCATATATCAGGTTATCCAGTCCACAGTCAGGTATGCCATATATCAGGTTATCCAGTCCACAGAGAGGTATGCCATATATCAGGTTTTTTGTCCACAGACAGGTATGCCAAATATCAGGTTATCCAGTCCACAGAGAGGTATGCCATATATCAGGTTATTCAGTCCACAGACAGGTATGCCATACATCAGGTTATCAAGTCCATAGAAAGGTATGCCATACATCAGGTTATCCAGTCCACAGAGAGGTATGCCATACATCAGGTTATCCAGTCCACAGAGAGGTATGCCATACATCAGGTTATCCAGTCCACAGAGAGGTATGCCATACATCAGGTTATCCAGTTCACAGAGATGTATGCCATATATCAGGTTTTCTGTCCACAGACAGGTATGCCAAATATCAGGTTATCCAGTCCACAGAGAGGTATGCCATATATCAGGTTATCCAGTCCACAGAGAGGTATGCCATATATCAGGTTATCCAGTCCACAGACAGGTATGCCAAATATCAGGTGTTTTGTCCCCAGAGTCAAATAAGTTCTTCCCTGTATGGGTTCCAGGACCCCATTGTGTGAAAACACGAATAGACCCACTGCCTACCCAAAAGCATGCCGTAAGAGTAGAGTGATTGGGAGCTTCCTTTGAAGTCGGAGTGCATCTTCCTGAGAGGCAAGGAACCAACAGTCTGCATTCAAGTGTATCAGATCTGTAAAACTGATGTACACGCAACTCAGGTTCTGGAGCAGGACTGCAGTCCAGGAGTGGACGAACAACCAGAACTTTCCGCCAGAGTGTACAGCTGGTGAACGCGAAGAAGAAGAAGAAGAAATAAGTTCTAACTAACTGAACCATTTTATAAACATTCTGATTAACTCAACCATTTCTTTAAACACATTAAAATCCATAAGAGTAGTTAACAACCAACACGCATTATTTCTCAAAACATGGCTTTAACTTTTACCTCACAATATGTCAGCGTAAATAATGAAAAACAAATATATTCCTTTAAAAAAAAGTCACATACCGGACGAATGTCAATGTCACACATGCCAACACTGGAGGTCACCACATGGCCGACTCCCAACATGGAGTTCCCACCAGATTCCTGACATGGAGAGTTAAATGTACAGGTATCAAACTGACATGTATCATACTGACAGGTGTACAGACTGTCAGATATGAAACTGATGTATCAAATGTACAGGTGTCAAAGTGACATGTATCATACTGAAGGTGTACAGATTGTCAGATATGAAACTGATGCATTCAATTTACAGGTGTCAAATTGACAAGTATCATACTGACATGTATCAGATTTTTAGGTACGAAACTGATGTATCAAACTGACAGCTATCAAATATCTGTCCTGAAACATGTTATATTTCTGTGTCTGATAAAATATCAGGTGAGTAGAGCAATAATTTATCATATTCTGATGGGACACAGGTGTAAAAAGGTTAAGCCCAACATTAAACAAAGTGCAGTCCAAGTGGCAGCCAAGAGAGGAAGGTACAGTCTAGAGGGTCGATTTCCTTCCACCAGGTTATGATTCTGTAGGCTCGGCCTCTCTCTGCAGAACAGCTAGCCACATTCTGAAAGTGCACAAAAAGCTCCAGCGATGATCTCCGGGGATCTCTGGAGAAACTGCACTCAACCAAATGACAAAATCTGTTGGTTCTTTGCCTCTCAGGCAGATGTCCTCGATGAAAGAGGACATTATCAATCTTACAACGTGCTTTTGAGCAGGCTGTGGGTCTAAACTTGTTATACCTCCCTTGACATCCAAAGTGGTAAAAGAGAAAGTAAGAAAGAAAAAAACAATCATGGACACTTGTGCCAAGCTAATGGACCCAGATAAGCATTTCTCACCCCAATTCCCATCAGCATTTCTCACACATGACAGCATTGATCAAATGAAAGCCAGTCATGGTTTTTCTGATTCGATCTTCTTCATTCGCTCTTTAAAGGACGGTTGTTGGTTCACAGCTAGACTGTGATACCTACAGCTTTTAGCAAGCCCACCTTCTGTGTGGCCGACCTCTGGTTTGTGACTTCGCATGTTCTAGGAGCAACAAGTAAGGTCACACCTGAACTAGACACATCTGATCTAATGTAGGTTACCTTTATAAACGAAGGATCAAACAGTCCTTCACAGACCTTGAACCGCTCACTTCCAAAATCCCGGTTATAACCGTGTGGAAACTCGTAATGTACAGTTGGCATGGTGTCGGCCTGGCTACAGTAGGGTATTTAAAAAAGCCCAAATTAAATCAATACTGCGAAACTTACAAACTGAAAATGATGAAACAATCATACAAACTGAACAAAATGAAAAATCTTACAAGTTAAACAAAAATTAAAAATATTCAACAGGCATTTTACATACTAATATGAAAATGTCAATGAGAAAATGGAGGTTCAAATAGTTATAAAACTTGTACTGTTGTGTGCATGTGAAACAAGGACAACAAGTAAAAATCTCTTGATTCACACAAATGTAGACAGACTTACTAAAAATGGAATAAAGGAGAAACAACACTCCCATTAATTGTTATTACCAGAAATGAGAACACTTATCAAGGAAAAATACAAGGAATTGTGGAGAGAACAAACTAACAGTAAACATCCACAAGACCCCATCAGCAGACTCAACAGAAAGCAACATACAACAATTTTCCGTCTACGAACAGGACACTGCGGCTCAACTACCATAGGCATAAAATAAAGATTGAACAGTCCCCACAGTGTGCCTGTCAAACAGGACTATAAACACATGAGCACATTCTGCGGACCTGCCCACTCTACCTGCAACTTCGAAAAGACACCTGGCCTCAAGAGCAAAGTGTGCAGAGCAAGCAATGGGGAACCATGAAGGACCTGCTACTGACATGTGAGTTAATAAAGGCAACCCACCTGATTGTCTGATCTGAGCATACAAAACCGAACGCAAAGCAGAAGAAGAATTAATCATTTTAAAAAAAACATGAACTCATAGGAATCCCTGGCAAAATATATATTAGGAAAAAAACAACACATTACATTACACAGGATGAAAACAGAAACAAGGCAGATTTTTTCACAAATGAACTTGCTTCCCAGTCTGAGCGAGCCTAAAATGGGTATCAAGTAATGTTCTAGGAAGTAAAGGCCACCGGCAGGTGTCAACCACATCACCCACCAAGTGCCAACTGGTCGATACAAACATGAGTAAGCATCATATGCCACAGATATCAAAGGGCTCCTCCAATGTTACTTTCCTTAAAACCTGTAGACGTTCACAAACAGAAGACACCTTACCTCTGCTCAAACGGACTGTCGGAAACTTGGACGATGGTAGCAGCAAAGTCTTGCAGAACATCCTGATGAAAAATAATATGACTGAATTTAGTCATGGCAGATTTGTCAGCACAACATTGTTTTCTTGTATTCCAGCAGGCGCTGTACACTTAACCCTTTCATACAGCAATGCTCTATTGAGAAAAATGACTCATAACCTCTCAGAAAGTTTTGAGACAAATCTTCCAAAAAACAATTTTGTAAAGGTCACAAATAAATTAAAGTTGTATTCATTTATGTGCATTTAAAAACAAAATGAACAAAGAATATAAAGATATTCATAAAAGGAGTAATCAATAAACATGAACAGAGTGAAGCATTCAATGCAATACATTCTACGGGAAGGGGATAATAATGTATCAGGTCATTCATGCCATGACCCGTCTATCACTGAGGTTTATGGGAAAATGTGACACCAAACTGGATTGTTTAAAAAAAATGGGGTCAAAGAAAAACCACCATAAATGCTATTTTTAGTTAATATATTCATATCCTGAACTCATAAACATTTGCATTACCCAATTACACCCAACAACAACACAGGATAACATACTTTTAACTGTGTGTTTACTTCAGACACGTAAAGCCTTGTATAACCCTGTACAGTGTCACTTACTTTAACCATGTGTCAACTATTCTAACCATGTAAAGCCTCCTATAATCATGTAGTGTCACTTACTTTAACCATGTGTCAACTATTCTAACTATGTACAGTGTCACTTACTTTAACCATGTGTCAACTATTCTAACCATGTACAGTGTTGCTTACTTTAACCACATGTTAACTACTCTAACCATGTAAAGCCTCCTATAACCATGTACAGCGTCACTTACTTTAACCACGTGTTAACTACTCTAACCATGTAAAGCCTCCTATAACCACTACAGTGTCACTTACTTTAACCATGTGTAAACTATTCCAACAATGTACAGTATCACTTACTTTAACCATGTGTAAACTATTCTAACAATGTACAGTATCACTTACTTTAACCATGTGTCAACTATTCTAACAATGTACAGTGTCACTTACTTTAACCATGTAGTTGTGAAATGATTTGGTAACATTCACATTTTCCTTCTTCTTCCACTTTGCTGGCTGTCCATCTGCAACGACCTCCTAGGAAAAAAAAAAGTCAAAAATTGCAAATATTTTGCCAACACACAATTATTACAGTACACACACAATCATTGCAGTCAACACAAAATCATTACAATCAATGCACAATCACTGTGGTCAGCGTAGTCATTAAAGGAAACAGACAATCATTACAATCAACACAAAATCATTACAATCAATGCACAATCACTGTGGTCAGCATAGTCATTACAAGTAACAGACAATCATTACAGTCATGACATAATCATTACACTCTATGCACAATTATTGTGGTCAGTGTAATCATTACAATCATTATGGTCAGCTCACAATCATTGCAGGCAACCCACAATTGTGGACAACCCACAGTAAATATATAATTACGGTCAAAACACTATCATTACAGTAAATACACAATTATTTCAATCAAAGCACAATCATTATGGTCAGTGTACAATCATTACAATCAATGCACTGCAAACAATCAAAACATAATCATTACGGTCAATACAGTCACTGCTACCAATACACAATCATTACAGTCAACATACAATAGTTACAGTTAAAACACAACTAATTCTGAGATGAACTGGGTGTATTGTGCCGTGTCACAATTTCAAAATCAGTATTCAGTGTGTGGTGTCCTTGATATTATGATGGATGCCATTACCTGACAATACTAACCAGAAATAATGCAGTAAACATACCCCAAGGAGAGTGAACATTTCCCCACAATTATGTTTATTAAATCGGACATGTGTTGGGACACAAAAGGCACAGATATCACAGCCTAGCTGTAAAAGATAACACATGTGCCAACTACCATTTTAAGGGGAAAAGTAAAAGAAGAAGAGAAAGACCTACACTGAATTTACACAAAAGTTGGATTCTTTCTGAACAGAATCCTACAACAAACGTGACACTAGTACAACATAGATATTTATATTAGGGCTGTATCGAATATTTGCTTTGGGGCCAAATAGTGGACCTAATAACTATTCGGTATTTGGCCGAATACTTGCGGTTCGGCCAAATACGAATAGTGACTACCTTACACCCGTTTTGCATACACTGCGATGGACTGAAATAACTCTCTCATTATCACAATAGTTGCTGTTGCCTAAGTCTGTCGTAGCAGGAAAAACTGTGACCCAGTTGCGTGGTACAGCAGCTGGCAAGGTCTTTGCCTGCTGAACCGACTGAGGCCTTACAGCAAAGGTTCTCTAACTGGGCGCATATGCCAGGGGGTGCCGAGGCGAAAATCAAGAAAAGTGGGCTATAAATTGTGACATTATTAAAGAAGGTATAAAGATACTTAAAACCCTCGCAAGTGTCGACAAGTTTTTTCCCTGTTTCACACTCAAAGTGTCTCAAACTGCATAAAGTGCCAACCGCAGGGTGCTAAAAATTGTCTTTGAATTTTTCTTGAGGTGCGACTGATCCTCCATCTGTATTCGTGACAGTGCAGCGAATATGTACGGTTGTGATTACATTTTGGTTGAAATTTTAAAGTGAAAAATTTTGTCTCTACAATAGTCACTGTTAGCCTCATCAAGTAAGCACTTATATTTAAAGGCAATGTGTTGTTCTTCTTCTTCTTTCGTTCGCATGAAATAAATTGTCTATATCTGCAAAGCTGTCTCTAGTATGAATTTCACTGTCTTTTGTAATTCACTAAGCGGCCCGTAAAGTTTGACTTCCACAAGTGTCTCTTTTGGCCAAAGGTTTTGCCTGAAAGCGTTGAATCTGGGACAGTCTTGAAGGATGTGATCTGTTGTTTCAGGTGCCAGTCCACAAGTACACATGGCTGATTGGCCAATCTTAAATTTGTTGTACATGTGGGAGCGAAGTCGATTGTGCCCTGTTCTAAGGCGAAGGATAATTACTTGCTCTGGTCTGTCCATAATATGGTAATCATCTTGTGCCAGTTTCGGTGGCATTCTGATTGATTTGATCATTCTCTTCTTCTGTTGATAAGAGACTGGTATGTTAGGTTGTTCTTCAGTTGCACCTTCCTTAGCTAGTTTATCAGCTTTTTCGTTTCCGGGAACTCCACAGTGGGAAGGTATCCACTGCATTACTAATTTACAGCGGTTGCCTAGTTCGGATAATAGTGTCCGTATGCTTGGTAATTTTCCAGACTGGAGTGACTGAAGTACTGCTTTTGCATCTGTCAGGAATACCACTGGTTGTGAAAAATACCCTGTATTTAGTAATTTCTCTGCCGCTATCTTGATGGCTTGAACTTCTGCATCATAGTTGTGACAGTGCTTTCCCGTTGGTAATTTGGCTGTATCCCTGGTATTATTAGAATACTCAATGTACACTCCCACACCTCCGTTTCTGACTGCGCTTTCTGCTGACCCATCTGTGTAAACACGGACCCAAAGGTTCTGCGGGTATTCATCATCAAGTAGACTGAGGGTGGCTGTTTTGCGCTGCACACTGTTTTGTTCTTCCTTGTCAAATACCCCTTTCACTTCAGTCTTGATGTGTATTGGAAACTTATACTCCTCTCTCCAGGGGGTCCGTTCTGGGACAGCTTTTAAGGATCCTATCAGTTGCAGGTAAATCAGTGGTTTGTCTGCCGAGCCGTTTGGCCTGGTGGATAAAACTACTTCTCTTTAGTCGTCCCAAAGCTAAATTTTGGAATCTTTCATTCATAGGGTGACTGGGCATACTAAGAAACTTTTCTGCTTGTAAAAGCATCTTGGTGTCTCTGCGTTCACTCGGTGCTTGGGTCATCCCCATTTTCTCCATCACAGCTATAGGTGTTGATTTCATACTGCCTGTGGTAACTCTGAGTGCTTGATTTTGCACTTTGTCTAATTCTTGCAATGTGGTTTTTGATGCCGAACTCCATGCTGTTGATCCGTATTCAAGATGTGGTCGAACACTTTGTTGGTAAACTTTTCTAAGTATTTTCCCGCTAGCACCCCATGTGGTTCCACTTAGTTTTCTCAGAATGGCTACCCTCCTTCTGGCTTTGGTTGCTGCCTTGTTGATGTGTTTTCTCCATGTTAATCTATCATCAAACGTTACGCCGAGGTATGTGGGCTCCTTATCCTCTCTCAGGGGTACTCCATTTATGTGCATGACACCTGATTTTTGTTTAGGAGAAAGGGTAAAGAGGGTGGTGCTGCATTTGCCTATGTTGATGCTGACACACCATTTGTTGGCCCAATCAGCCATTGCATCTATGGCTCTTTGTAGCAGCCTTGTGGCCACTGTCGCATTTTCATTTGTACACCAGAGTACCAAGTCATCAGCATACATTGCAGCTTTAATTCCATGGGGTAGTTCAGAAAGCAGGTCGTTGATATAGACTAGGAAGAGTGTGGGGGACAGAACACCTCCTTGTAGGACGCCATGGCGCAGCAAAACTTTTTTACTCTTAAGTCCATCTATCTGTACTCGGGATCTTCTGTTATACAAGTATGCTTTCACCCATTTGTACATTCTTCCATTCATCCTGCAGTCTCTCAGTTTCTTCAGTAGACCTTCTTTCCAGACCTTGTCAAAGGCTTTCTTCAGATCTATCCATGCCGTTAGCACTAGCTTCTTTTCCTGGAAGCATCCTCAATTTCTTGTGAAAGGTAAGTTGTCTGGTCTTCTGTGGAGTAGCACTGTCTAAATCCTGCCTGCTGCGGCGTGAAAATGTTTTCACTTTCCAAGTACCATTGGAGTCTAAGGTTGACAATACGTTCCATTGTTTTACAGAGGCAGCTGGTAAGACTGATCGGTCTATAGCTGGAGGCATCAGAACTGTCCTTTCCTGGTTTAAGCAGAGGTATTGTGATTGCTTCTCTCCATATTTGAGGAACTTTGCCACTGGTCCAACAATGATTAAAGATCTGTAGCAGCTTTTTTTTTGGCAGTTGTTCCAAGGTTCTTGATCATTTCGGTGATACCATCAATTCCAGGTGATTTTCCCATTCTCAGCTTTGATATTGCTAACTCTAACTCGCTGGATGTAAGTGCTGCCACCAGTGCCTCAGAAATCTGCAAAGTGGTCAGCTGCCTGTTTTCTTGGCAATGTGTTGTGAGTCCTGGACAATCGGTAGGCAGGCCAAACAATTTCTTGAGACCTCAGAGATGTGGTTTTACAGAGCAATTCTTAAAATATCCTGGACAGCCAAAAAAAGCAACCTACAGGTTTTGAAAGAGGCGGGAGCTTGAAGACAACTAATCACAGACATCAGAAGGAGACATCATTTTTCGGCCATGTTATGAGAAGAGAGAAATAGAACATGTTGTGACCACTGGAAAGCTATGTGGAGGGAGGGAGAGAGGAAGACAACGAGAGAAGATTCTTGACAGTCTGGTTGCATGGCATGGAGGTGTTTCAGCACAAACTAATATATGCTGCAGGAGATCAAAGATTGTGGCGAGGCATATTCGCCCACGCCAGTCGGCAAGGCACCTGATGATGATGATACACTATTCGTAATTGGCCGAATAGTTGGCCCAGCTATTCGTATTCGGCCGAATAGTGAAAATCACTATTCAGTACAGCCCTAATTTATATCATCATTAATTCTCTTTATGCCTAGTGGCACATGAGAGGACTTTCCATGCTTTCCTGTCCTGTGCAATCTTCAGTGCAGTTTTCCATGTCAGAGATGCCACACTCATGTCACTTTCCATCATTCGTCTCCATGTTTCCTTAGGCGCCACTTTTTTTCTCTTTCCAAGAATATGCAGTTCATAGTTCTGCATCTCTTTAATTATTTGGGCAGTTTTAGTCATTTTAAACATGGTTCTTAAATTCCAGAAGCCAATTCTTTTGGCTTTCACCCATGTTGTTCAGGCTGACAGAGGGACTCTGTCCCTAGACCACCAGATGTTTGGAGCACTTCTCTCGATATGTATATACATAATTGTAAATGAAATGCTGATTTCTCCTGATTACCTCACAGATTACTGTTGATGAAAGTGGACATTACCTTGCTGGCAATAAGGTACGGAGGGACCACCTCAATGCCCAGCTCCTCCATCAGCTTCTTGCATTCAGCAGTCACAAAGTCTCCTGCCAGAGGGGACTTGACAATATCTGAAACAGTTAATGCTCACTGATTCACATTAGGACATGCTTGAAGTCAACATACTGAAGTTTTGTGCCAGAAAGCAATTAGACCAAATGTATATTCAGACCTCTGGAGTATTGCCAGGTTTCCTTCTCTGTCAGTAAGCAGTTCCAACATCCTGTTCTGGGGCATCATTTTTTCCAGGGGTAATACAATACACTCTGTGGTGAGTACTGACACTTTTGTTTAAAAGGAAAAAAGTCCTGAAAATCACTGGCACCTTTCCAGTTGATAGTATTTTAGGACCTGTTCACATTTTCTGGCCCATCTACACACTTTCTCAGTCTGATTTAGGTAAGAGGGGTGTCAGGTTATACTGCTTTCTTCGAAAAGAGTCTCTCTGTGACCTAGGCTCACCCAGGCTGTGGGAAGTGGGGGTTGGGCCAGTTCTAGATGTTCTGGGGTCGTTGAAAGTGGTGTCATCATGCAGTATATAACATGCAACATCTGCGCTGATGTAAATGGAGGCAAGACAACATGACACCCCTCTGGTCAGACAGTGTGTAAATGAGCTGGGAAACGTGAACAGGACCGTGTTTTATTCTGCTTCAGGGAGGTGTGACCTGCTCGGTTAAGAAAAGTCTTCCACAATTAGATGATGGGACTATTCCTGCCCTAGCATGTATTTCATGTGCCCCTTTCCTTCTCAGATACTCAGCTCTTGAACTATGTGCAATCATTTTTTCCTTTATCCCTATTAACCCCACCTGATTTTCCTCTCCATATAACCATGGCATCCTGTTCCTTTGAATTCATTTCAATGCCTGTATCATTCATGTCCCTCTTGTAAAGTAATAGTAAAGTAAAGATCCCTTATTACGCCTAAGGCGCATCGGGTATATGGGCAGAGCGTCCCATATTTTTACAGACCAATCGGTACTTGGTGGGTAATGTGGTCAACATTACGCCGGCCGTCTTTACTTCCCCAGGACAGCCATCATGGTACCCATTTGAGGCTGGGCCGACCTGCAACGCCCCATACCACAATAAAAATCCACGCAGCCCACAGTGGGTTTCGATCGCGGTACGTTGGATTACGAGTCGGACTCGCAACGCCTTAGCCACAGACACCGTGACATGTCCCTCTTGCACACATATTTATATTGTAGTAGAGATCGACTTTGAAATATATCAATCTGTAATTCACCACAGTGGATGTCCTTAGGTACTCTTATCATCCTGGCTGTATGAATGAAAATGGCAGTGTGAATGAAGAAGAAGCTACGTGACTGAAGAAGAGGCAGTGTGAATTAAGGAGTGGCAGTGTGAATGAAGAAGAGGCTATGTGTATGAACAAGAGGCTGTGTAAATGAAGACAATGCTGTGGTAATGAAGGAGTGGCAGTGTGAATGAAGGAGAAGCAATGTGAATGACGGGGCGACAGTGTGAATGAAGAAGAGGCTATGTGAATGAAGGAGAGGCAGTGTGAATGAAGGAGAGGCAGTGTGAATGAAGGAGAGGCAGTGTGAATAAAGGAGTGACAGTGTGAATGAAGAAGAGGCAGTGTGAATGAAGAAGAGGCAGTGTGAATGAAGGAGTGACAGTGTGAATAAAGGAGTGACAGTGTGAATGAAGGAGAGGCAGTGTGAATGAAGGAGAGGCAGTGTGAATGAAGGAGTGACAGTGTGAATGAAGGAGAGGCAGTGTGAATAAAGGAGTGACAGTGTGAATGAAGGAGTGACAGTGTGAATAAAGGAGTGACAGTGTGAATAAAGGAAGTGACAGTGTGAATAAAGGAGAGGCAGTGTGAATGAAGGAGAGGCAGTGTGAATGAAGGAGAGGCAGTGTGAATAAAGGAGTGACAGTGTGAATGAAGGAGTGACAGTGTGAATAAAGGAGTGACAGAGTGAATGAAGGAGTGACAGTGTGAATAAAGGAGAGGCAGTGTGAATGAAGGAGAGACAGTGTGAATGAAGGAGTGACAGTGTGAATAAAGGAGAGACAGTGTGAATAAAGGAGTGGTGTTGAGAACAAAGACGTGGATGTAGTTACTCACACTGACTGATGACGTAACCATCATAAACTGGAACTGCCGATGTTTGTGTGGCGCCACTGTCCACTACCAGGGCAGTCGACCGGCCGTTAGCAAAACTGTGAGGTTCTGATTAAGGCGTGCACAACATTTCTTTACATACAGAGATAGAATACACAGACAATAGATTACTTCCAACATCAATAAACTATCATTGACAAATGAACACGAAAGAAAACTAACCACCTGTGAGATGAGATATTTGAGAACGGCTGTGAATAAAACCAGAAGAGATCGAGTGAGAAATGACGTGATAAAAGAACTTGAAACAACACCCATTGTTAAATTTACAGGAAACAAAGAATGAAATGGTTTGGCCATCTAATGAGAATAAATCCAACGATGCCAGCAGCAAGAGTGTACAACCTGAAAAATGAAACACCAAGAGGCAGGGGAAGACTGAGAAGAATATGGATTCTTATTTGCGTTCACCAGCTGTAAACTCTGGTGGAAAGTTCTGGTTGTTCATCCACTTCTGGACTGCAGTCCTGTTCCAGAAACTGAGCGTTGTTTGTGCATCCGTTTGACAGATTTGACACATTTGTGTGCAGACTGTTGGTTCCTTGCCTCTCAGGCGGATGCATTCCAAATTCAAAGGAAGCTCCCAATTAGTCGACTCTTACAACATGCTTTGAGGTAGGCAGTGGGTATATTCTTGTTTTCCCTACAATAGGGCCCCGGAATCCACACAGGAGAGAAGAAGATGGATTCAAGGAGTCACTGACAACTTGAGACTGCATAAAATCATGGCGTATCAAGCGACTGAGTGTGCCCTGGCTTGGCTGCCGATTGTCTGATGAACTGCGACACCTACCGACATAAGCAGATATTGGCAACAGAAAGAAGAATTGCAACAATGTCAAACAATCACATGCAATTCATTCTCAAATTGTCACATATTTACAACTTGCCAGCAACAAAGTCAAATTGTGTGTTGGAAAAACAGGCGGTTAGACTGGCTGGTTCTGCAGCACTTGGTGGTCAACTAGTGCATGAAAAACAAGAGGTTTTGAGGGCCCTGGCAGTGAGTGAGCAGTGTGGAGACACAGAGAGAATATCAAGGTCTGAGGAGAATGGTGCCAGGAATTACCAGGGAATCAGGCCAACGATCAACACTCATTGGAAAGGTGATGTGGGCATACAAGCAGATAGTTACCAGTAGCATCAGAATTAATACCCTGTGCTTACTGCTGAACATAGAGACTCACTGGCCTCAGCTACCTGAGTGAAATGACGTCAGTCCTTAACTTAAAACTACACATCATTCATTGGCAAACTATTACACACGACTCAATGGCAATACTGACAAATTATTATACACGACATTTACAATGTTGTTAAAGTATTACATTTAACATTAGAGTTTGAAATAGTTTCAAATGAGTGAATAACTGAGCAAGAGGGGGTATGTGTTTGTGGTAGTGGTGAGGGTTAACTTGTCTGAGTATCACTGAGATTGTTTTCACTCATCAATATCCTCTTTAAGGTCCTATCTGATGTTCTGTGTCTGATGTTAGCCCAATCCCAAGACATCTTTCAGGAATCATACCTTCCATCGTTGTTCTAGTCAACATTCTTCTTCTTCTTAGCATTCATCAGCTGTAAACTCCGGTGGAAACCTCTGGTTGTTTTTCATAACCCTCAGGACACCCCCATAAGCACTCAGTCCACATTTTTTGCAGCAAGCGAAGAGTTCCAATTCAGATGGTACCAGTAACTGTCTGATTGTATATCCGTCTAGCCTTTTCCCTGAGTGTTGAGCATCGGCCAGATACCTAGTAACTCCTCAAAGTGCCACTTTCTTCACACTGTAAAGATCTATCTGTTCCTCGGCACTCTAATAGCCCTCACAACCTCCAGCTTGTCATACATAAGTTCACCACCAAGTGGTGCAGAACTGGCCAGTATATCCACCTGCTCATTTCCCAACACACTGTAACTTTAACTATCAGTGGTCATAACCACATCTCCCATGCTCCACACAAGCAAGCAGACTGCGAGCTCTATGTGACATATAATGGCCCAACCATGGGCAGCAATGGCTATGTGTTGATGTATAAGCTCTTTAATGTCATCAATCCACCTGTGTGGAGCAGTGTTTCCCAAACCTGTCTTAGCTGTGGCACTTTTTCAATTAAAATTTTTCCACGGCGCTCTAACCTAAGTAAAAGTATGACCATTCGCATGTAAGAGATAAAAAAGAACAACAAAAAAACTTGTGTATCTTCAAATATTTTGTGCCGCCCTTGTGAAGAGGTCGTGGCTTTCCTGCGGGCACCGTCACGCACAGTTTGAGAATCACTGTCCTAGAGCGACTTTCACATAAGATCTTGTCAGGTCTGGTACCTAATGATGATGATATGAAATAAGACTACTGATGTGGCGCCACCTATGTGAGTACTTCTATAACTGTGCCAATTCAAGTAATGTTCCCAGTAAAGGATACGCAGAAAGAACTGGGTTCTTGCACAAAAAGAACGCAGGCACATTGTACTTCTCAAACATAATCTCTGTTAGCTGTTCTCTCTTGGCTTTTGTGACCCACTGAAAGAAATTAAAAAAACAAAAGGCAGCAAGTTATTTATGCTCTACAAAACATAATTTACAGAAGACTTTCACAACAGGGTAACCTGAGGGTCACACATATCCAACAGGAGTAATTTAATAAAAATGTTTGCAGAATATTTCTTTTGCGTGGACCACAGGTGTGCCCGCCAGTTTGACACACCTGATTAGTAAAAAGTAAAGATCCCTTTCCAAGCCTTTAGGCGTATCGGGCAGAGCGCCCATATTTTTACAGACCATCAGCACTCGGTGGGTAATGTGGTCAGCATTACGCCGGCTGTCTTTAAATTCACAGGACAGCCCATTCTGGTACCCATTCTAAGTTGGGTCGACCTGCGACGTCCCATACCACAATAAAAATCCACACAGCACACAGTGGGTTTTGACCGCGGTACGTTGGATTAAGAGTCCGACTCGCAACACCTAAGCCACGCACACGCCTGATTATGAGATATTAAATGACTCACATAAGATACCAACATACATACACAGTTTATACAGACAACAATCTTTCCAGGTTTCTAAGACAGTACTCACAGCCGCCTCGGACATCAGAACCGGATGGAGATTGGCCTCAGACTTGATGCTGTGACTGTATACATAGTCCATGACTTTCTCAAAAATGTCCCAGTTTTCAACTATAGATGAAATACAAAAGTAATGGTCAGAACATGCCGTGAGGGGAAAAGAATGGATTGCCAGAGTGAAAACGGAACGTATAGTAAGCCCGGGGTGGCGATGTCATGTCAAGCTAATGACGGCAGTCCCATGGCCCTATCTGGAGAAGGCACTGGGCAGACTGACTGTAGACAAGACAAGGAAGAGGATGTAAATTACGATAAAGCAGCATATGGCAGTGATGGGGGAAACTACAAAGGAAACTGAAAAAGTGTGAAATGACAGAATTAAACAGTTGAGCTGAATCAAGAATTGACATCACAGCATTTAGACGTGTGCTCCGTCCTCATCTTCAGCAGCCAACGCAGAGTTCCAATAATGATGATATCGGTCACAATCTGGTTATATGTCGGTCTTGCCTTTCCTCTGAATGTAGTAAACCGGCCAGACCCTCTGGTTACACTCAGGTGGCTCATTCTCTCCAGGCCATAATAATCTTGTTTCTTTTTTTTTATTCTGTTGCTTGTTCCCAAAGGACCTTGACCACATCTGCCTTGTCATGTATCAATTCACCACCCAGTGGTGCAGATCCAGCCAATCTGTCTACCTGTTGAATTTTCAATACCCACTTCGCTGGCATGGCCTAGAGGAAAGATCCAAACTATGCCTCCTAATGACCTTCCCTGTGAGGCCTGCCACTCTGCTCAAAGCATCACTGTAGAATTAAATAAAGTGGATCAAACAACATCTGCCATAATATAGCCATGCTTGTAGAAAGTCTTAAGAGTCCTTAGAGACCACACAACAATTTTTCTAGATGTGTATATCAGCTTTAGCAATGGAGTATTACTGTTTTGGTATATTAAGTCATATTGTGTAGAGGTAGTATGTAATGTGTATATACAACATTTATGTGCATCAGATTTGAAGGTGCCAATTTTTATCATTTTTGATTTGTGAATGTTAGAAGTGAAGTCTAAAGATTCAAGTGGACATAAATCGTATGTATTTACCATGTGTGTTGTACTGAATGATTATAATACCATGTGTGTTGTACTGCATGATTACACATACCATGTGCGTTGTGGTGCATGATTATACATACCATGTGCGTTGTGGTGCATGATTATACATACCATGTGTGTTGTGCTGCATGATTATACATACCATGTGTGTTGTGCTGCATGATTATACAAATCATGAAGAGGATTAGGATAAAATAAGAAACAATTACAGAGAAAGAGTATCACGGCTTGATGTGTGTTAGTTGGTACCAGATATGTTTTGGTTAGAAGATTGCTAAATCTAAGGAGCACTCATGGCCAAATGAGCGTGACTGTCTCGAACCTGCAGTCATATAGACACATAGTGTCACAGCTCCCTTCATGTGTTTTTTAGTCTTCCTTTATTTCTATGCCACTGTAGGATCCAGTGCAAAGACAGTCTAGTAATATCTTAATTATTTTGTTCTCAGAATTTCTCAACGTCTGTGTCCTATACAATGCCAGCAACTTTTCCTCACCTCTTGGTCCAATGGAACTTGTTTAGTTCTCTCCAAAAACTCTATATTAGTGATTCTATCATACCATTTAATTCCCTCTATTCTGCTCAGGGACCAGTTAATGAATGTTTGTAGCTTAGTTATTGCTTAAAGTGTTCTTCATATTTCTGCTCTATAAAGCAGTACTGATTTGACATTAGAATTAAAAATGTTAGGATGATGTGGTGTGCTGAATCTCGACTGATCTCAAGACATGCGGCAATGTTACCCAGTTAATCTGTGGATATTCTGTACAAGGACTTCAAGGCTTCTGCAAACTCTGTAGCACTATTCTGCGTGTCTGTCCCGGTTGTGAACAGTCTGTCATAGAAGTCTCGCCGTTGTGAAGCTTCCTACTCCATACATATACTTGCTAACTTGTAGGCAAGAATCACCACAACGGACTTTCATTTATCAATCTATTGGTTTCACTCCACTGATTAAAAAATAGAAACGGACAACAGAATGCTTCTCCTGAATGTTGGCTGTCCAACTCTGAGTGTTGTCTGACAGCTCTGAATGTGGCTTGTCCTTATCTGAATGTGGCTTGTCCAAGTCTGAATGTGGCTTGTCCAAATCTGACAAGTCTGAATGTGGCTTTTCCAAGTCTGAATGTTGCTTGTCCATCTCTGAATGTTGGTTGTACATCTCTAAATGTTGGCTGTTAATCTCTGAATCTTGGCTGATCCAGTCTAAATGTTGGCTGATCCAGTCTAAATGTTGGCTGACCCAGTCTAAATGTTGGCTGACCCAGTCTAAATGTTGGCAGACCTACTCTAAATGTTAGTTGTCCAACTCTGAATGTTGGCTGACCTACTCTGAACGTTGGCTGTCCTTCTTTGAAGATTTATTGTCTCACCCCAAAAGTTAGCTGCCTCTCCTTCACTGTCATATGAAGCCGAGGAAAGAAATGAAAGACACAAATACAAACATTTTACCAACATATTAAAATCAGATAAATTACTTACTCATTCCATCTTTAAGAAAGGTAGTAAGCTCCATGTCTTTGACCGGATGCTTCATGTAAACTGTATCGATGAGGTACCGCTTGGACGTGATGTTGTTGTCCCTCGCTCCATCTGTGTCCATAGCAGCCTCAATCTGTTCTAGGACCCCAACATGCGTGGGTATCTCTGACTGGACACATAAAAAGGGATGGTTAGAAACAAGCAGGCTGTGTCGAGAAAATAATGCAATGAATACTGACAGACACTATAACAGAAATTATATTATCATTCTTTGTCTAACCTTGATGCATAATTTAACTTATTGATCACAACTACATGAGTGAGGGAAGCTGCCATGGTGGAGTGGATAGGCGTTTGCCTGCGAACCATGCAGGCAGTGTGTCCAAATTCTAACAGAAACAAACTTTTTTTCAGAAAGGGTCTTGGCTCCCAGGTCAATCCAGACTTAAATGGGTACCAGGTAAATTTCTGGGAGGTAAAGGCAGTCAGTATATGACTATAAAATAAAGGTCTACCACTATATGTTCAATACACAGAAAAAGGGTCCTAACAGAATATCTACCGATAACAGAGAGTTACAGTCGAATAAAAGTCATTTGCGCTGTCTTCGTAAGATCACTAACAACACAAGAAGAGACAGAGTTACATATACTAGAATTAGAGAGAATAAGACACTGTCTGCATTATACTGACAGACAAAGACTTGCCAGTCTATCAGCTCTTTCATTACCAACAACGCCTGCACACATAGAAGAGTTTTGACATGTTTATGTTTGTAGCAATGCATCTTTCTTACCTTTGGTGTGTCTTCCCCTGCAAATCCTGCTCTAAAGGAGTAGGACCCAATGTCAAATACAACTGCACCAACCTCATCTGCAAGAAATACAAGAATCTGTAAACACTGAAATAACAGTTTACAATATTTGGGGAAATAAAGCTAAAATACTTCATTGAACTGTGCTGTAACTATTAAAGGGTGCTACTATTATTGCTTTCGAGATCCTTTTCTTAACTCTTTCAGTCCTAGGGGGTTTAGCACCAGAGGCCTAAGGGGTAGTAAAGAGAGACACACAAACTATGCTTCTTGGAGGGGCTTATGGTAAAAGCCAAGCCACACTTTTTTTTGGTATGCTATAAGTTAGAGCCAAAAGGATCAAATCTGTTGCAGTTTCAACACACTTTCTCTCAGCAGAATAGCTAGACACCACCCGAGAGCACCAGACAAAGCAGCAACTCTGTAGTTGTTGGCAATGATTCCCATGAATCTCGGTACAAAATTGGCACACATGAACTGAATGGCACAGCCATGAAATAAGCCAATGCTCTTCAGGGGGAGGCAAATGGCATGATAACTTTGCAATGAAGAAACTTGAATACTTTGCTTTATTATAATCCAAATAACGGGGCGGAAAATATACCCTAAATGGGCCTCAGTCGTGTGTCAAATGCGCAGTTCAGTCGAATTGACATGCGAGCTTCCGGCAGCGCCGAATTGCAAACTTTTGGCAACCTCCGAGAGTGTCCCCCACGTGGCATGGATTGGGGCTATACAAGATGGCTAGGACTCAGGAGCAGCTCCTTCATTTATTTGCTCATGAGTCCTAACCATCTAGTTTAGCCCCAATCCACGCCACATGAGTGGCATGTGTGACACTTTCGGCGGTGGCGGAGGTTGCCGAAAGTTTGCAATTCGGCGGTGGCGTTATAGTGCCCAGAAGTGCGCAATTGACACATGACTGAGGCCCTGTAATGTTATATTTTCCGCCCTGATAATTTATGCCCGTTATTCAGAGGATAGCCCTTTGCTTACTGTTAATTTTACAAGTGGATGGATATATATGAATTGCCTGACATGATGTCATGAGGCATCTGTTTGTCTAATAACACTAACAATAACAACAATAGCATCCATTTCTAACAGTAACAGGGCCAAAATGGACCCCCCCCCCCCCCCCCCCCCCCCCCCCCCCCCCCCCCCCCCCCCCCCCCCCCCCCCCCCAAAAGTTTTTTTCTTATGGGAAATATATTGGCTACTATACTAAAATCTGGCAACAGAGTACACTGCTAACTAGTAACTCTATGAAGCCGTAACTATTACACTACTATCTGACTGAGCATTTGACTCACAAAACTAAATGAATGTAAGTAATTTAAATACTAATACTACTATAAGTAAAAGGTCCCATTCTGATTCGGAGTATCAGTCAATACATTATGTATGCAGCCAATACTCCGGACTAGGTTCTATATATAAGTAAATTAAAGTAAGTATAGGATCCTTTTCCACCCCTTCAGGCGTAAGAAGGGGCTAGATCTATATTTTATAGACCAATCTGCGCTTGGTGGGTACGTGGACATGGTATATCACCCACTCAAGGCTGCGGAGACCTGGGAACCAAAGTCATTTTTTTTTTTTTAGAAAACCCGGTTCCATCAGGAGCCAAAACTCACAACCTTCCGATCCGCAGGCGAATGTCTGGCCGCTCCACCATGGTGACTCATAGGTACTATATAAAGTAATACTATTATTTTAAAAATAAACTAAAAAGTATTATTAATGAAATTCTGACATTTCTTTCAGAACAAAACTGATATGATATTATCACCTCGTCTCTTCAGTGTTACTGTTAACACTAACAAACAGGCACTGAGATGATCTTAATCAGAATTAAAAAAATACACATTGTCTGGCTACTTTTGAATTATTTTTTTCAACATACATACTAGAATGATTTGCAGATCATAATTTCTTTCCTGATAAGTTAGTCGCACATCCTTACAGGACGATGAAGAACCAACCATATCAGTTTTTGGCTATCCTCCAAATAACGGCCACATATTAAGGCGGCTAAAAACACATTGACAGGGCCTTAGTCACAAGTAAATTGCGGACTTCAGGCGACTTAAATTGCAGATCGGCGACTATACCGCCACTGCCAAGATTATCTTCCGTGCCGCTAAACTAGATGGCCGGGGACTCACAAGCAGCAGGCTCTACTGTCAAATTTGGCCGGTAAGCTGGACTGCTTCGGCCGGCTTAGCGGGGCTTAGTGGAAGTTATGTCCCTTGGCCAAACTCAAAACAAGTCGCGGATCAAACGGCATACTTACCCATCATCATCCGGGTGCGTGTAGGGTTGCGTAGGGTGTCTATCATCGTCCTGCGGTTGCGTGTAGGGCTGCTTATTGCGTGTAGGTTGGTTGTTTGCGTAAGATGAGGGGTAGGGTTAGGGTTAGCGTTAGATGTGACAATTGTGACGCCGTAGTTCCCTACAATCGCGCACAGTCGCATGCACGCGCAAACAGTCGACGGACGGTGGATGCTACTGACACGGACAATTCACCACCGATTGGGGCACCAGCCGCCGCGCGCTATTGCTGTCATATTTGGCACCCTTCCAGTGGCGCCACTCCCACAAGCATCAGATTGTCGGCCAGTATTTCGACCTCCTACGTGAAAATTGTCACATCTAACCCTAACCCTACCGCTAACCCAAACCCTACGCAACCGTATGATGATGATGATAGACACCCTACGCAGCCCTACGCGCAACCGTATGATGATAGGTAACCCTAGACTCAACCCTACGCAGCCCTACACGCACCCGGTTGATGATAGGTAAGTATGTCATTTGATTCGTGACTTTTTCCGCGACTTGTTTTGAGTTTGGCGAAGGGACGCGAAGGGACATAACTTCCACTAAGCCGGCTGAAGCAGTCCAGCTTACCAGCCAAATTTGACAGTAGAGCCCAAGCAGCATCTCCTGCAGCTTTGCCCGTGAGTCCCAGCAATCTAGTTTAGCCCTGATCTGCGCGCACGTAGCGGCGCGGGAGATACTGTGATACTCTTGGCGGTGGCGGTATAGTCGACGTAAGTCCGCAATTTACATGCGACTGAGGCGCTGTTTTTGGCCGCCATAATATGTGGCCGTTATTCAGAGGATAGCCCAGTTTTTTTTGCTGTTAGTGACAGTGTTCCACTGTGTCGAAAACCAACCAATACCAAATCATCAATCATCACCAGCAGGTGGGATTAATGAACCCGGCACGCCGGCATTACGCATTACGAAGCGCGTTCGCAACGCCTAAGCCATAGGCTATATAAATAATAAAAGAAACAGTTAATTTTTAACTTAATACCTGAGGATTCGTGGACAGCGACTAAAGAATTGTTAAAATGTCAATGATATATTATATGATGGGGTGATCACTAATCTGAATCAAAATGCGATTTATTTGCGCGGGTGATGTTTCTTTAAGTTAGTAGTTACCGTTTAAGTTTAAAATATCAAGGTATTCTTGATAAACCAACTATACAATTTTTTAATTATTTTAGTTGTATAAAACAACTGTACTCACCTCCTCCGTAAACTCCGCCGCTCATGTTTGAACAAACCCTGTTGACAGTTACACAGAAACAAAGACGAGAACCTTACAATCCCAGTCCTAGCGTTCATCTACAATCAAAACGGAAGTGACCCTTTCACTTTTGCTGAGTTATCATTGTACACCTTTGATTTGAAAGATGTTTTAACCAAATTTCATCAAATATGTAATCCAAATTATAAAATACTGAGTTTAAACTTAGTTTATTTTAAATAGACAGTTTTTTGTTGTTAAATATTGTTTCTTGCACACATTATATTATATTTTACAAACAGTATATAAGATGAGCCTCCATCCAGTGCCCAGATAGTCATCCAACATCCAACTATTTTTCGCCGTGCTTGAAGAGTCGTATAAACACACACTATTTGGGATATCAGTATTTAGAAAGTAAGAACCAACGCAGTAAATATTTAACAGAAAGTTTGCCATTATAGAACTGAAATTTTGTTTATGCCAAATACTATATTGTTATTTTATTACAACTGAACAAACATCAATCCAGTTCACCGTGACTCAACTGTACGACAATACAACAAGCAACCAACACCCGGTGATTACAAAGTGCCACAATTCGGATGATGACCACCCACCCGGCCAGAAACCCCGTTCAGCCCATAAGTTGGTTTATATTAGGGCTCCCGACAACTGCCGGAATGGGGCTTTTAAATGATGAAACATTGCGTTCCAGTCTTGGAAACTATTCCCCAGTTGTCCTGCCTATTTGTTAGACGTAATGAACGAATGAGAACAATGGGTTTTGTTTTTAATTATGTCATATGTGAGTGCTAGATACTAAACTGTAAAAATGATCATCTTTGCTAGTCTACAAGACAGTAAATACTTGATGTTGATGATACACATGGCTTTTTTCTGTTGGGTACACAACAGTATGTCCCTGTTTTTATGCATAATTTTTTTCTGCGCTATTATACTAAATACCGATGAATACCAGCACCTTCTGATCTCATTTGACTTGAGTGCCAAGTTCTGTGTTGGTTGACTATTCTTATTTAGCTACCTGTGTAGTGTTCATGTCTAACAACTCATGGAATTTTGTTAGTACTGTGCCTGAGATGAGTTGAGTCAAGAATTGACATCACAGCACTCGAGGCATTCCCATATGCACTCCATCCCGATCCTCAGCAGTCAGCGCAGAATTTCAATACTGGTGGTGCTGGTAGTCTGGTTGTCTGTCCATCTTGCCTTTCCTCTGAGCTTAGTGTGCCAGCCGAACCCTCTGGTCACACCCAGGTGTATCATTCTTTCCAGCCTATAATACTCTTGTTTCTCTTCTGACTTCGTTACTTGTTTCCCAAGGAGCTCTGACCACATCTGCCTTGTTGTGCCTGAGTAATAATGCTCTCAAGGAGGCAGGAGGAGAAGATGATTCAGGAGACGACATTGAATCTGCAACATTCAAAAGACTACAAGAACTTCAAGTAAAAGAGGGGTTTCACCAAACATGAACACTATACAGGTAACCAAAGAAAAATAGTAAACCAACATAGAACTGGTGTTATTAGTCGCCACAGGCTGAGTGATATACTGAAGATGGGATCCGAGTGCTTATGGACTTGTCCTATGTGCAGTGAGGATAATCTGTTTAATTAACTAACAAATTAATGATGCAAAGTCACTATGTGTGGCAAAATAATTCTGCCATTTTTGTATGTACAGCAGTTATTGAAATTAAGTCAACTGATCCCCATGTGGATTCCAGGGCCCATTTGTTGTAAAAATTCACTAAATAAGGGTTTGCTGAAATAAAATATATTGAGCTGAAAGACGCAGATATCGCAACCTAGCTGTAAACTACAATAAAACATGCCAACTTCCATTTTAAGAGTCAACACAGAAGAAAATTTCTAGTGTTATATGTTTATTGTTCTTCATTTTATACAAGTTGTTATTTATTAACATTTAATTTGTACAAATTACAGATTGCACTAATGGAAGAAGAGGCAGCAAACTTCATCATCAAATCAGGCACCGACTTGTTTGTTTCCCGCAGTCGTGATGTTTTTGCTAGTCTAGGTGCACTAGAGGACAAACACTCAGCCTTCCTGAAGGCAACTGCACAGACTCGAGAAAAAGATGATGCTGATTTATTGAAACATGACCCAGATGAGGATAATGAGATTATGAATCAAAGTAACAACAGAATTTCTGATTCAGCAAAGACCCAGCTTAGCCAAACCAGAGATGTGGATTACGAACGAAGACCACACAGTCGTTCACCACGAAGAGAAAAATCGAGTGGGGCCGAGGATAAGAATCAAACTGTCCAGTTCAAGTTCAAAAGACCAGCTCGACCTCCCCAGAAGTTCCGCCGGCAGCCGGTCCCAGATTTCAGAAAACATCCAGAGAAGTACACAGAATATTCTCTTGATGATGTTTCTGAGAATGACATGTCAGAAAGGACCAATCAGACAGCTGCATTTGAATTTCTGGTAGAGCGAAAACTGGAAAGAGAAAAACAGGAACGGTTATTAGCAGGTTTGCCAGAAGAAGAAATGAAATTTGATTCTTCTGAAGCTGCCTGTTCACATGGGAAGATAACGTTTTCTCGTCCAAAACAGCAGATGAAATCTGTTGCATCAGATAAGTCTGTGAACAAAGATGAGATATCAACATTGCTTCCTGCAGAAGATCCTGCTGATAATGTTGATGAAGACACAAAAGGTGCTGATGGGACAGATGTCACAGACGAAGATGCTTCGGACAGAAATGTTACTGAATCTAAAGCGAGTTCGAGCTCTTTCAAGTCCAGAAAGAATGTGAAACGACACATCAGAACCAAGGACTGTGATGCAGATTCAGATTAGATTCATTGTGTCAGAGTTAAAGTTGAGACTGCTTGTTCAATAGTTGTTGAATCTAAAGCAAGTTCAAGTTCTTTGAAGTCCAGGAAGAATATGATGACTGACACATCAGAACTTAGGACAGTGATACAGATTCGGATTCAATTCATTGTGTCTTAGTAAAAGTTAAGGTTGCATGTTCAGTAGTTGTTGAATCTAAAGCAAGTTCAAGTTCTCTGAAGTCCAGGAAGAATGAAATGACTGACACATTAGAACTAAAGACAGTGATGCAGATTCAAATTAGATTCATTGTGTCTGAGTAAAAGTTAAGGTTGCGTGTTCAGTAGTTGTTTTTTTTAACACAACAGGTATCATTGCATTAGAGAAAAACAGGTTCTCAGTCTTCTGAAGCAAATATTGAACCTGTGTTGATTGATGTTAAAGGCAAGGTATGCATGAGTCAGCCTGCTGTGTATGACTGCAACATTGTATTTGTTTTACCTGCACACAGAACTTGAGTTTTGCATGCACATCCATATAACAGATCTGGCTTGTTTGTATGCAGACTGTAGGCACCTTACCTGTCGTGGAAAACATGTGGCAATGAAGGGCTATATTACGAAAGAAGGCATTTAAAAAAAAAAAGATGTGAAAAAACGGCAAGTTAAATAAAAACAGTTTGGCAAATCTGTTGTGTGTAATTAGCTAGTCACAGTTCCAACTTCATGTCAAACATGTCAGCCTCCTCATTACTCCTTACCTGTGCCAATGAAAACTATACAGAATGCCCATTGCTTTCTAGAAGGGGGCAGCATAAGCGCAGTCCATAGGAGACACACCTTCAAATCCAGCAGCAACTCGCTGCAGCACACGGCCAGTGTTTGAAACCGGGCATTTCCCGAGGTTCACCCAACCTCTAGCTAATGGGTACCAGAGTTAAAATTCTGGGGTAAATGGAGGAACATCGCTGTAGCTGCGGAGTTACGTGCAGAGGGCGACACAGGCAGACAGTTTCTTATCAGCCTTCCGTACTGGTGGCAAAGCACTTATGGTTTATAACCATGTGCAGTGATGCTGGATCACAACTCCAGACTTTACCTTTTACTTTACCTTTACCATTGCTCTCCTTTTTGAAAAAAACTGAAGCTGAAGTCTTGACAAAACCAATAGTATCATACTGACACATTAAGTATGCCAAGCAGCCATCAGAAGTGCCAACACAAACATTTTGCCACTAAAATTGCAGATCATCGTTGATAGAAGCAGCGTCAATTGTAAATTGGTGTGTAAATCAGTTGTGTAAGGAAATAATTTTAAAAAGTTACTAAATAACAGGGTTCTATTTAATCTGAAGTGAGGTATTAAGGATGTAGTCAGGCTGTCTTTCATTGCAGCAAATATGGGCTTTAATTCATCACTGTGCAAAGAAACTGGCTGGGGTTCAACACAGCATGTAGGAATTGGCTGAGATTAAACACAGCATGTGGGAACTGGCTGGGATTAAACACAGCATGTGGGAACTGGCTGGGATTCAACACAGCATGTAGGAATTGGCTGGGATTAAACACAGCATGTGGGAACTAGCTTGGATTCAACACAACATGTAGAAACTGGCTAGGATTCAATACAGCATGTAGGAGCTGGCTAGGATTAAACACAGCATGTAGGAACTAGCTGGGATTCAACACAGCATGTAGGAACTAGCTAGGATTCAACACAGCATGTAGAAACTGGCTAGGATTCAACACAACATATAGAAACTGGCTAGGATTCAACACAGCATGTAGGAACTGGCTGGGATTCAACACAGCATGTAGGAACTAGCTTGGATTCAACACAACATGTAGAAACTGGCTAGGATTCAATACAGCATGTAGGAGCTGGCTAGGATTAAACACAGCATGTAGGAACTAGCTGGGATTCAACACAGCATGTAGGAACTAGCTAGGATTCAACACAGCATGTAGAAACTGGCTAGGATTAAACACAGCATGTGGGAACTAGCTTGGATTCAACACAACATGTAGAAACTGGCTAGGATTCAATACAGCATGTAGGAGCTGGCTAGGATTAAACACAGCATGTAGGAACTAGCTGGGATTCAACACAGCATGTAGGAACTAGCTAGGATTCAACACAGCATGTAGAAACTGGCTAGGATTCAACACAACATATAGAAACTGGCTAGGATTCAACACAGCATGTAGGAACTGGCTGGGATTCAACACAGCATGTAGGAACTAGCTTGGATTCAACACAACATGTAGAAACTGGCTAGGATTCAATACAGCATGTAGGAGCTGGCTAGGATTAAACACAGCATGTAGGAACTAGCTGGGATTCAACACAGCATGTAGGAACTAGCTAGGATTCAACACAGCATGTAGAAACTGGCTAGGATTCAACACAACATATAGAAACTGGCTAGGATTCAACACAGCATGTAGGAACTGGCTGGGATTCAACACAGCATGTAGGAACTAGCTGGGATTCAACACAACATGTAGAAACTGGCTAGGATTCAACACAGCATGTTGGAACTGGCTGAGATTCAACACATCATGTAGGAACTAGCTGGGATTCAACACAACATGTAGAAACTGGCTAGGATTCAACACAGCATGTAGGAACTGGCTGGGATTCAACAAACATGTAGAAACTAGCTGGGATTCAACACAGCATGTAGGAACTGGCTGGGATTCAACACATCATGTAGGAACTGGCTGGGATTCAACACAGCATGTAGGAACTGGCTGGGATTCAACACAGCATGTAGGAACTGGCTGGGATTCAACACAACGTTTAGGAACTAACTAATTGTCAAGAGACACGTGCCCAGGACAACTTCAGAGCAGTTGAATCTGATACTTGTAAATTTAAATGTATGAAGTGAAATCAATACAGAATATATACGTGTTCAGCTCTACAAGATCATTCTTGCAAAGGACAGACCAGCTGTTACAGTTACAAAGCCTTCATCAACAAACAGCAGTAAACAGGTACTAATATAACAGCTTCTAAATGTAACACTATTTAACTTTGTGTTTCTGAATTGACTGCATGTTCATTACCTTAGTTATGTGTATTTCTTTGATTAGGTTGAAGACTGTAGAATTCTTGGCCCATCAGTGGTGGCTGCAGTAAGGGTTGTATTGTATGCTCCATTGTATGTTGATGTAATTCTGTAGTAAAACACCTGTTGAGATACTACGAAGTAAGCTGGAAAATAAATTGTACAATGTATTGTTTATGTCTGCATTATTTAAATTCACAATGGGAAAACATTGTTTTGAATTCCCATAAATGCTGCATTCCATCTTCAGCAGCAGGCACAGTTCCTGTACCATTGGTGGTAGTAGCAGTGTGTTGTGTGTCAGTTCTCGTCAGTTTAGCAGATAGACAGGCTTGCTAGTTGTAGTCACAGCAGATTTTTGTTTCTGAACATCTTCTTCTTCTGTCTTTCTAACCCCCAATGGAGCATAGGCCCTCAGCCAACTCTCACCAGGTCCTTCTATCCTTCACTATCGCATGCTGTTCACCCCATATCCTCTTCATTTTTCAACTTCACTCTCTAGCTTCTTCTGACAGTGGTTGGCCATTTTATTTTCCTCCATATGTTGATTGAAATGGTATAACTTGCCCAGCTACTGAGGCGAATGCATGACGTGACACTGTGAGCTGTGGATTTTAAAAAAAATGCTTTCTGATTGTGTGAAATAAAGTTTGTATTTTGAACTTCCGGGTTCAGAGTGTAAAGGGTGGCCTGTTGTCAAGAAAACTGATGGTACCTTATGCGATTAATTTCCTGTGCACTACTGATCTGTTGTAACTACTGCTTCCATTGGCTGGGTTGTTTGTGTTGGCACTTCTGATAGACTTGTAGCGCGTGTCTATGCTGAAACGGCAGTCTTGTGTCCGGTTTTTTTCCCCCACAAGGGATAGTGAAAGACATGCTGTGTGGTTGACACAAAAACGGAACAACTTCAGTGCTATACTGTCTCCATTGAATGCATTCAAGCCCAAGTATTTGTAGCTTTTAAGCTCAGCTTGCTGGCATAGAAGGGGTTAAAGTTACAGCTGCTGGGGGCTAAAAGGGTTAAACTATATAATTAATTTTGTAAAAGAAACTGTTTAGTGCATTAATTATTGAAAGTGTTTTAAATAAAAACGCTCTGAATGTGGATTTTATAACCCCCGTTGGGGGGGGGGTGTATATCAATACCCCCCCCCCCCGCTACAAGCATGTCGTATAAGGCGACTAATAAGAGATGCATCTGCCTGCGAGACAAAGAACCAACAGTCTGTAAGTAAGGGAACCAGATCTGTAAAACTGATGTGTACTTAAAACTCAAGTTCTGGAAGAAGACTAAAGTCCAGAAGTGGATGAACAACCAGGACTTTCCGCTAGAGTTTACAGCCCGCGAACGCTAAGAAGAAGAAAAAAAAAAGGCCACCACCCCGATAAATAATGCGTGCGCCCCTGAGGTTAACGATACCCACAAGAAACGCAAACGAAATATTTTCACAAAAGACAAGGCTACGCAGAAAGCCGTGACGTAGTACGGAAGAAATACCAGCAGACGTGAAACGATATGACTGAAAAACTTTGGTGATTTCTATCCACAAAAAATAAATGTGAGTAAAGTTAGTGTACATATGTACGGTTTGTAGTTAGTTACTGTGGCTTTTCTAAATTTAAATCCCCCCCCCCCCTCACCCAATCTACACAGGACAACAGATTCGGCTGTCCATCGAGGTACTAACGTCACGGTTCAAGGTGTGTGATATTCTAAATTCTGGCGTCCCTTAGTCAAGCGTAGTCACGGGTGGAAAAAGGGGTGATTGGGGGGGGGGGGGGGGCGTGATAGTGATATGAAAATAAGAATAGTTCCTTGAAAGTCGGAGTATATCTGCCTGAAAGTCAAGGAACCGTCAGTCTGCATACATATAAGCCAAATTTGTCAAACGGATGTGCAAGCAACAGTCAGGGTCTGGAAGTGCACAGGTGGATGACAAACCATAACTTTCCGCCGGTGTTTACAGCCGGTGAGTGTCAGGAGAAGAATAAGAAATACGAATACAAAAGGTAAGGGGAGCTTTCATAGCACTAGAACATTTGTGAAGATAAAAAGAAATTAAAATAATACTATATACTTACTAATAAAATACAAGCATTCATTATTAACGACCAGTGTGATGCTGACATCTCCCATCTTGTGCCGATTGATCTATAAAATATAGGTCTAGCCTTATATGTCCTATACGCCTAAAGGCGTGGAAAAGGGTCCTTTACTTTTTTTTTAAAATTATAAATTAATAATGCTCTGAGAAATTGGAAGGGTGGAGTACTCTGGCCGCACTGAATCCACATTACTCGCCAAAATGAATGAAGGTCGGCATAGCAAAAAACAAGACGCACACCAGTGAATCAACATAGAACTGGAACTATTAATCACCGGACGCTGGGGTTCATACTGAGGGGAGGATCTGAGCACATATGGACATGTCTGGAGTGCAAAGATGATAACCCGAACTAACTAAGCATTCATTAACTGGTGCCTGTGCAGAATAGAAGGAATTAAATGATATATAATCACTAAAGTAGAGCTTTTGGAGAGAATTGAACAAATTCCAGCGGACGAAGAGGCGAAGAAAAGACGCTGACGTTTGATAGGACACGTCGAAAAAAATCTGAGAACAGTATAACTTGAATGTCTTTGTACTGGAACCCAAAAGGGCAAAAAAAAAAAAAAAAAAAAAAAAAAAAAATTAGGACCAAAATATATATATAGATAAGGGAGCTAAAAAGAGAAGTTAAAAAGATGGGGGGGGGGGGGGGCATGCAAAAGCCAAGTCTAGAATGATGGCTGAGAGCTTATGCTCCTTTGGGAGATTTAAAAAAAACAAAACAGGAGAAGAGATTTGCAGGACGTGGCAAGTATATGCGTGCCTGTAGAGATTTGCAGGACGTGGCAAGTATATGTGTGCCTGTAGGGATTTGCAGGACGTGGCAAGTATATGTGTGCCTGTAGAGATTTGCAGGACGTGGCAAGTATATGTGTGCCTGTAGGGATTTGCAGGACGTGGCAAGTATATGTGTGCATGTAGGGATTTGCAGGACGTGGCAAGTATATGCGTGCCTGTAGAGATTTGCAGGACGTGGCAAGTATATGCGTGCCTGTAGAGATTTGCAGGACGTGGCAAGTATATGCGTGCCTGTAGGGATTTGCAGGACGTGGCAAGTATATGCGTGCCTGTAGAGATTTGCAGGACGTGGCAAGTATATGCGTGCCTGTAGAGGACCACTGTTTACCGCTGACTGATGTAGCTGTTCCTGTCCTATCTGTGATCTGCTGTCCAGACTTTTTTTTTAAATATCAGGATTATATGGTAAACCTCTGGGTAGCAGCCCTGAGGGGACACACTTGTCTATTTAGTGGTATATCTCAGATTTGTTCCTGCTGTATTGACATCCACGATATGGTGTTCAGCCTTCGGGTAGCAGTCCTGAGGGGACAAACTGGTCTATCTAGTGGTGTATCTGAGATATTTGTTCCTGTTGGATTGACATTCGTGATATGGTGTTCAGCCTTCGGGTAGCAGTCCTGAGGGGACAAACTGGTCTATCTAGTGGTGTCTCTGAGAAATTTGTTCCTGTTGGATTGACATCCACGATATGGTGTTCAGCCTTCGGGTAGCAGCCCTAAGGAGTGAGTATACCTCAATATATATTAACCATTCAAGTTAACTGCATTTTATTGTATAATTATCTGTTATAGTAACGATTCTCGCCCTAAACAAGCCGTGGTTGGCCGTTCATTCATGCTTGTTGACCTTTCACACGCGCTTGTCTTTTCTTACTGCGGAGTCAACGTTGTTTTATGTTAGATGCTATCACCGGCGATATACAGTGTTCTATATTACACGATGCCGCCGCTTTTAACGGCCCCACAACATCTAGAACTGGCCCTAACCCCACCCCCCCCCCCCTACCTTACACCCTTAGCCTATGTCTCATGAGAGAGTACAGCCTACGTCCCATGTCTTGTTGTGTTGTCTTCGATGCTGTCACCAGCGATATCCCATGTTCTGTATTACACGATGTGACAGTTTTTAACGACCTCACATCTAGAACTGGCCCTAACCCCACACCTCCTAACCCCACATCCTCAGCCTACGTACCAGGAGAGAGTGCAGAATACGTCCCATGGTTTCATAATTCTTAATATTTTACGGTGGGGTCTAAAAGGTTGTCTTGCTGCAAAAAAGCAACGCTGCTCTCCTTGTCGCTTGTTAACGCTGACAGCTGAAGTAAATTCCTGTTCTACTTGCAGTCCAAGAAAGCTGCAATGTCGCCGGCTGTTCTCAACAACCAGTACACGACGCGCAATATTGGAGGCCCAGAACATCGAGCACAACACAACGTGACACCCCTGTAACATAGACTAGCGCGTGTGAAAGGTCACCAACATGAATGAACGACCAGCCACGGTTTGTTTCGGGCGAAAAAAAAGAAGGTTATTAGTTCCTAATTATCATAAGTTTCTCTTTTTGCTGGTGAGCATAAGAAGTAACAGCTATAAACTGATTGATGGGTGGCAATAGTTTTTGTCTTTCCATGGATTTTCCCTTCCGAGGTTCTGCGTGTTTGTGATGAGCTAGTATAAAAGGGTCTACATAAGAACCTGGTAGGGAGGTTGTGGCGGAGGGTCAAACATAATACACATATTCTAAGGGTGGGAAAGCTTAAAGAATCTAAGCCTTGCTTAAGTGCTTAATAGTAATGTACTGATTACCAAATACATATAGTAGTAAATGTGAACTAATTATGATATGTATAAACATAAACTTTAAAGTGTAATTTTTTCGTATAGTTAAAGGAGGGGGCAACGCATTCCCGACAGATGACGTTGAACACTCTCCGGGGGGGGGGGGGGGGGAGGGGGGCTATTGGTTCCTAAGCACCCATGTTCCAGCTTCCCTAAGCTGAGAGTACATTTTTTTTAAATGGATAATACTTAAAATGACCTTAATTATAATTCATCTTCCCGCCACACCATGTCGGAACCACACATTTAATACAGATATTAGCAATCTTTCATTGCTATCCAGTTTAAACTGAATGTCCTGAGATGAAATGCATCCTTATTGACTTAGGCAGAATTCCCCTCCTTCATACTATTCGTGCCGCCTCTGCCTTCACTCCTCCTGACTTTGATCTGTGCATCTCAAAACAACACGCCAAACAGAAAGGCTTGATTAAGCGGCGGACAACTCAATTATCATATATCTATCTATCTATCTATCTATCTATCTATCTATCTATCTATCTATCTATCTATCTATCTATCTATCTATCTATCTATCTATCTATATCTATCTATCTATCTATCTATCTATATCATCTATCTATCTATCTATCTATCTATCTATCTATCGATCTATCTATGTCTATCTATCTATCTATCTATCTATCTATCTATCTATCGATCTATCTATCTATCTATCTATCTATCTATCTATCTATCTTCTATCTATCTATCTATCTGCCTGCCTGCCTGCCTGCCTGCATGCCTGCCTGCCTGCCTGCCTGCCTGCCTGCCTGCCTGCCTGCCTGCCTGCCTGCCTGCCTGCCTGCCTGCCTGCCTGCCTGCCTGCCTGCCTGCCTGCCTGCCTGCCTGCCTGCCTGTCTGTCTGTCTGTCTGTCTGTCTATCTGGCTGTCTGTCTCTCTATCTGTCTCTCTGTCTGTCTGTCTGGCTGGCTGTCTGTCTGGCTGTCTGTCTGGCTGTCTCGCTGGCTGGCTGTCTGGCTGGCTCGCTGGCTGTCTTTCTGTCTCTGTTTGTCTCTCTGTCTGGCTGTCTGTCTGGCTGTCTCGCTGGCTCGCTGGTTGTCTTTCTGTCTCTGTTTGTCTCTCTGTCTGTCTCTCTGTCTGGCTGGCTGGTTGGTTAGCTGTCTCTGTTCGACTCAGTGTTGCCACTTTTCTTTGACAAAAAACACCCAAAACGAAGTCAAAAAATATCTAAAAACATCTTAATTTGCGTGGGAAAAATTTAGAAAAACATCCAAATGGAAAGAGTCACAAATTACATAGCAATTGATATGATTTACCATATAGAATCATGTCCTCAACTTCACTGAAGTCTGCCTTACAAGATCCACAGGATAAACTTAGCTTGGATGATGCAGTTGAAGCTTCAGATCCAAAATGACTGGTATGCTTTAGCTATTCTAATTTCTTTTAATATCTAATCAGGGAGCTGATAAGTGGAACCGCCTTTTCCTACTCTTATCAGGCTTAATTTTATTGTCAAGATAGCATTTAAGAGGTCAAATTTCATCCTGTTTCTTAGGTAAGATCTGGTAAATTCACTCCAAATAAAAAACATTTAGAAAAACATCTACCATCTAAACGTCATAAAAGTCATCTAAATGCAAGAAAAAACATCTAAATCTGGATGTAAAACATCTAGAGTGGCAACACTGGTTAGACCGTCTGTCTGTGACAGGTTGGTGAAGTATTAACATATTCATCGCCTGGGTCATAAGCAATATTTCATGGTCCCTGCACCAGAAGAACCGTTGTCTTCTCTTTACTTTTCCTGTTTTTGCAGTCCAACAGGGAACTACTTATTGCGCGAATCACTTGTCTTTTTTTGTCTCCCTCCTTGTTTTTACCCCTTTTCGCTTTTCGCTAGTTCAAATCTATAGAAGGTTGTGAAGCTATATTGTATATGATTTCCCCTCCCTCCTCCCCTTTCCCCGCAGGATTGCAGTCAATAGGTTTATCAACTCAAGGATGAAAATCAAACTGCAGCAAATCACAGAAACCCTGCTCAACCCTACAGCACAGTTATATAGGGGCATCACAAAATTGTTACGGGGTAACCTGTAGTCATGCGTAGTCGGGTCTTGGTGGCTTTGATGTCACTAACTTGACAGATAAAAGGCAAACAGCAAAGCAAATACAAGCAACTACTTACTGCTCCGTGAGCCAGGGGGAAAGCTGGAATGATATTCCAGCACCTTGGGGAATTCGAACGCGGTCATGCTCAAAAGCGTGACGGATGTTGTATGGGGGACACAAACCCAGACACAACCGCTGTATAACAAGTACCCGATTGTACTGAGTCGGGCTGTTTGTACTTGAGCTGGCAAGGGAAGACGGGTCTCTGATACAGTAAGTGCCCCTAATTTTTTGTTGGTTGGGAAAAAGTTGGGGGGGGGGGGCGCTTTAGTGTGCTTTCTTTAAGGGATTAAGCTGCACACAACAATATATATATATATATATATATATACATATATATATATCCAAAGTATGACGCAATTTTTGTTAGTTTACAACCCTTTTTTCAACTTGATGGTATCATTTTATGTCACCGGGTGAATATCGCTCGCTTTGCAGTCCTGGTGGCGTTGAACCTCACGCATATATATATAAATATGTGTGTGTGTGTGTGTGTGTGTGTGTGTGTGTGTGTATGACCCATCTCTCTCTAACCCCCCCTCCCCCACCCTTCCCCCTTTCCGCTCCCTCTCTCCAGCCCTCCTCAGGCCATTAACACTATCAGCGGATCCATAGGTCAACATTTACAACTAAAGCAAAACCTCTAGTTTCTTCCACAAAGGGAAGACAGAGAAAGATGGCGGGATTTGTATTCTGGTGCTTTCATAGATACACCTCCACGACATAAAGAGCCAAGGGTAATGTTATGTATGTCCTCCACGACATAAAGGACCATAGGTTATGTTATGTATGTCCTCCACGACATAAAGGACCATAGGTAATGTTATGTATGTCCTCCACGACAAAAAGGGCCAAGGGTAATGTTATGTATGTCCTCTACGACATAAAGGGCCAAGGGTAATGTTATGTATGTCCTCTACGACATAAAGGGCCAAGGTTAATGTTATGTATGTCCTCTACGACATAAAGGGCCAAGGGTAATGTTATGTATGTCCTCTACGACATAAAGGGCCAAGGTTAATGTTATGTATGTCCTCCACGATATAAAGGGCCAAGGTTAATGTTATGTATGTCCTCTACGACACAAAGGGCCAAGGTTATTGTTATGTAGGTCCTCCACGACATAAAGGGCCAAGGGTAATGTTATGTATGTCCTCCACGACATAAAGGACCATAGGTTATGTTATGTATGTCCTCCACGACATAAAGGACCATAGGT
>CAJHNH020000845.1:50000-65000 GCA_905116865.2 Candidula unifasciata | reverse complement strand
ACAAATTTATAATTGGGATACTATTGTGAAATACAAATTCTCAAACTATTAACGATATCTTTGGACAATACTCCAATTATTCGCTCCTAGAAACTCAGTTATCTCTCGTTTCAGGCGGGTAAAGCACTGGGGGCGGGGAGAAAAACGGGCTAATTAATAAGTGCAGAACGATTACTGTTTGATTATGCTTGGGCAAGTTTGTTAAGTTTAGTCACGAGCGCAAATATAACAACGCTCACTTGAATTGTTAACGAATCGGAGTTTACTTATTTAAAAGATGCGTGTACGTGTATGTGTTTTTTTTAAAAAGTCAGCCGATTTCTTATTGGTTGCCTGATTGGAGAATTGTTTTATTGGTTGGTTGGTTGATTTGTTGGCAGTTGATTCGTCAGTTGACTGAATGGTTCATGTTGATCTATGTGTTAATCAGTGTTTGACAGATTTGCTTGTAGTGTTTAATTGGTTTGTTAGCTGTCTTATTAAATGATATATTGACAATTTGCTTAATTACGTATCGGTTTTTTTAATTTTTTAATAGACTGGATCAGCACCTGATTTGTTTTTAGATGATGTATTGATTTGTATTTGGTTAATCACAGGTGTGGCTCCACAACTGAAAACATTGAACAATTTGAGAGAAAAAAATTATGGAAAGGAAAGGGGTGGGGGGGGGAAGGTGAGGGGGAGGTGGCATAGCTAAAACTGTATATTTTTTAAGACTAGAACATAAGTAGAAGCAATGTTTCCCCTTTGTGAATTTGAACAAAGAAGAAACAGTAGATTGAACAATTTATTTACTTGCATATTTCGCTGTACAGTAATAATTTTTTGGAAGCAAATAAGTGAGTCCTTCTAACCGAAACACAAAAACCACTACATTTAAAAGTAACTGTTTCATCAGGATGACCATGTCCTTTTGTTTGCATTATTCTTGAGTGGTCCTGTTTATATCGGTTGCTTCCATAAATCGCAGTGATCTGTGCTGAGCCCAGGTGTGAAGAATTCAAAATACACTGTCCTTGCATTTCGAATTGTTTAATCTCAGCCAGACGGAGACTACTGCTATTCATGGAAGCAATCGCTATAGAACGCAAGTGCTGAGTTATGAGACAGTCTTCGAGAGGTAAGCAATCATGTACAAACATTCGTTGTGCTTTAAACATGAAGAGTTTCGTGGCATTAACTTTGTATTGTAAAAGTTGCAGCTTGATGCCCGCATAGTTGTAACTTGGTGTCTTTGAAGCGTAATTTGGTGTCTTCATGGTTGTAACTTAGTGTCTTCGTGGTTGTAACTTGGTGTCTTCGTTGGTGTAACTTGTTGTCTTCGTGGCTGTAGCTTGGTGTCTTCATGGGTGTAACTTGGTGTCTTTATGGTTTAACTTAGTGTCTTCTTTGGTGTAATTTAGTTCATGTCTAAGACTTGGTGTTACTATCGTTGTAACTTAGTGTCTTCAGTGTTGTAGCTTGGTTTCTTCATGGTTATAACTTAGTGTCTTCAGTATTGTAGCTTGGTTTCTTCATGGTTATAACTTGGTGTCTTCAGTATTGTAGCTTGATTTCTTCATGGTTATAACGTGATGTCTTTATGGTTGTAACTTGGTGTCATCATAGTTGTAGACCGGTGACTTCATTATTATAGCATGACTCATATATAGCTTAGTGTAATAATGCTTAAAGCTTAGTAGGTAAAAGAGTTAAAAAGCGAGATGCTTTTTTTAAAAAAAATGTCAACAGTTGAAATTTTTTTTTCTTGTTTTGATTCAGAATAGTAGAGACATCGTTAGAGTGCATATTCAGTTGTAAGTGGAAGGCGTCTCCCAATAAGGAACGCAGAGGTCACATGACCTGCTGCTAAGCAACAGCGCTTTTGGCTTGAACTAATGAAGAGAACACATTCGATATGCCAGTAACTTTATAAGTTTCTGAGTACACATCAGCTGACCTTAGGATAATGTCAATGTTGTGTTGTATCAGAGGTAAAGGTTATAACTGAGTTAGAGCAATGTTGACTTTTGTTTTGTAAGTAGTTGGGAGTTGACCTACAATGCTGACGTAGCATTCATGTTTTACGTTGCTGACAGACTATGTTATTATTTTATTGGCATAAACCAAGGGGATGAGCGAAAGACGGCAGACGGTAGTCGATAAATAGACAAAGAGTTAATTGTCAATGACAGTGCATTTTCTTGTGCTTGGAAGTTGGAAATGAAGAGGATCACGAGGGGACCGAGAGATGAGGACAGGCAGGAGACGCCACGTGTAGGTGTTGTAGGCAAAATTTGCTGAAATCTTGGGGGAACTGTTCAATGTGTGTGTGTGTGTGTGTGTGTGTGTGTGTGTGCGTGCGTGCGTGCGTGCGTGCGTGCGTGCGTGTGTGTGTGTGTGTGTGTGTGTGTGTGTGTGTGTGTGTGTGTGTGTGTGTGTGTGTGTGTGGAAAAGGTACTAAAACACACCAAAGGGTACTAATTAGGGCTGTACCGAATAGTGATTTTCACTTTTCGGCCGAATACGAATAGTGAATCATCATCACCATCATGTGCTTTGCCGACTGGCATGGGCGATTTTGCCTTCCCACAATCTGCGATCTCCTGCAGCATGTATTAGTTCGTGTGCTGACACACCTCCATGTCGTTCAACAAGACTGTCAAGAATCTTCTCTTGTTGTCTTTCTCTATCCCTCCTTCCACATATCTTTCCAATGGTCACCACATGTTTCGTTTTCCCTCATCTTATAACATGGCTGAAAAATGATGACTGTCTCCTTCTGATGTCTGTGAATAGTTGTCTTCGGGCTCCCGCCTCTATCAAAACCTCTTGGTTGCTTTTGTTTTGGCTGTCCAAGGTATTTTAAGCATTGTTCTGTAAAACCACATCTCTGAGGCCTCAAGAAATTCTTTGGCCTGCCTACCGATTGTCCAGGACTTACAGCCATATATGTTAAAACTGGATGTACGTAGCAAGTAAGAATTTTTTCTAACCTTCAAAGACAAAGATATATTGCATAAGATGTTCATCATTTTATAAAATGCAGTTTTTGCCTGTCCTATTCTGTTTCTCATTTCAGTAATGCATCTTCCATCTGATGTTATCCATGTCCTAAATACTAAAATTTATGTACTTTTCACAAAAATGAAACCAATTGTATTACACATTTAGGAATAATTATTTTCTTTGATATCACCATTACTTCTGCTTCCCACTATTCAAACTGAGGCCCATTATTCCACTTTCGTGTATAAAATATATCTTAAAAAAAAAAAAATTATCCATAATGTTAAATGTACGCTGAAATTTTACTTCACAAAATGTAGTACAGAATAGTAAACATTTAAAAACATTTCATGTGTTGCATCCTCTAGTCAGTCAGTCTGTGGTAACTAATTCTAAGGAATGAAAGTATTATTAGTTTTAAAACAAGTAACTAAACTTGTAAATTGTCACAGACAGCTTAGTTATGCATGAAAGCCGCATTAGCTTAAAAAAATCGTTCCATGTTGTCAGCATTAAGGCAGATTCTTGTCTCACTGAAGGTATTTGCAGCTGTACTAAACAGACGTTCACTTGGTACGCTCGTAGGTGGTGCACAAAGATAACGCTTGACAGTTTAAAACAAGGTAGGAAATCTTGATATGTTTATTTTCCACCAGCCCAGAAACGGGTGTAAGGTAACCACTATTCGTATTTGGCCCGACCGCAACTATTCGGCCGAATACCGAATAGTTATTAGATCCATTTTTCGGCCCCGAAGCGAATACGAAGCGAATATTCGGCACAGCCCTAGTACTAATGTTTTAATTTTTTTTTAAAAAAAAAAAAAAAAAAAAAACTATTGAAACGTCTTTAAAAACACACACACACACACACACACACACACACACACACACACACACACACACACACACACACACACGCATAAAGGTACAGGTAAAGTCGGGAGATGTGAACCAGCTTCATTGCACATGGTAATAAACAATAAGTGCTCTGCCACCAGTACGGACAGCTGATAAAAAACTGTCCGCCTCTGTGGCCGTCCGCACGCAACTCCGTAGCTACAGCGACGTTCCTTCATTTACCCCAGAGTGTTAACTCTGGTACTCATTACCTAGAGGCTGGGTGAACCCCGAGAACCGCCTGGTTTCGAGCACCGGCCGTGAGCTGCAGCGAGTCGCAGCTGGATTTGAAAACGAGTCTCCTACTGACTGCGCTAACACAGCCCCTAAACATACACACATACACTTACACAAACACACACACACACACATCGCACACGTACATACATATATAAACTGGCTTATCTTATATTTTACTAGAATTGAAATTCTGTGTCCATTGCAACCGTGCCTTTACCATTTTGCTCCACTCAGTTTATTAAAAAAGCAGTTTTATTGGCTACGAGTTGGTGGAGTTTATGTCCTGGAGCAGTAAATTCGATCTCATCAGTTCATTTATTGTTGAAGTCTTCAAAGAAGTTCAATATTTGTATCTTGACATTGTTGAGCAACGAGAACACTACTTCCGTAGCTGCAGAGAAATGAGGTAATGCCAAAAGATTAGGCAAACATTTTCATACTGATGGATAGCGATTTTGATATCCCCATTTTTCTTTCCTGCATGTGTCTTCATGACTGTAGCTTGGTTCATGTCTATAGAAAAATTGAATGACCTTTTTTCACGCCTACAGACCTATTGGGCATATAGGGCAAGACCTATATTTTATAGAACAATCGGCATTTGGTGGGTGATGTAGTCAACAGCAAACCGGCCTCTTTAACTTCCCATGACTTTACCTGGTACCCATAAAAGCTGGGTCGACCTGGGAACAAAGGTTATTTTCAATAAAAAATCCGCCAGAACCTGAACCCACGACCTTTAGATCCGAAGGCGTGCGTCTAGTCACTATACCACGGCGGCTTCCTCTTGTCTATAGATTGGTATAATAATGGTTAAATATTAGTTATCTTCACGACTGGAGCGCGGCCTTTTCATGGTTGTAACTTGGTGGCTTCATAGTTGTAACTTGGTGGCTTCATGGTTGTAACTTGGTGGCTTCATGGTTGTTACTTGGTGGCTCTATGGCTGTAACTTGGTGGCTTAATGGTTGTAACCCGGTGGCTCCATGGTTGTAACTTGGTGGCTTCATAGTTGTAACTTGGTGGCTCTATGGTTGTAACTTGGTGGCTTCATGGTTGTAACTTGGTGGCTTCATGGTTCTTACTTGGTGGCTCTATGGTTGTAACTTGGTGGCTTCATGGTTTTAACCTGGTGGCTTCATGGTTGTAACTTGGTGGCTTCATGGTTGTAACTTGGTGGCTCTATGGTTGTAACTTGGTGGTTTCATGGTTGTAACCCGGTGGCTGCATAGTTGTAACTTGATGGCTTCATGACTATAGCTTAGTGGCTTCATGGGTGTAACCCGGTGGCTTCATGGTTGTAACCCGGTGGCTTCATGGTTTTAACGTGGTCGCTTCATGGTTGTAACTCTGTTGGCTTCATGATTGCAACCCGGTGGCTTCATGGTTGTAACTTGGTGGCTTCATGGTTGTAACATGGTGGCTTCATGGTTGTAACCCTTTGGCTTCATGGTTGTAACTTGGTGGCTTCATGGTTGTAATTTAGCTTTCTATTTGTTGCAGCTTGGCGTCTTCTTGATTGTAACTAGATGCCTTTATGCTTGAAACTTTGTTCAATGTTGAGATTCAACATTCCCCCCCTAACATAACAGAAGATAACACTTGACCTGTTAGGGTCATGGAGGTGTATGGATGAAAGAACTAGCACATGAAACCTGCCATATGTCTTTGTCTTCCGCTTGATAAATCAGTGTATAATAGTTTATTCCTGTCTACTTCTTGATGTTATCATTCTAGATTTTTCTTTGCCCTCCCCTTGTTCGACTACCCCCTCCTAGTGTTCCTTAAAGCACAGTCTTTCCAATCGAATCATGTCTTACCATGTGCCCAAACCAAGCTAGTTTGCGACGTTTCACTGCTGCCAAGAGAGACTCCTGATGACATGCAAATTTGTTTTTTTCGTCTCTGACATATTTATCATTTCCCCTAACCTGGTCTTTACAACGCTGATGATGTCAGCTCTGTCTACACTTCTTCCCTTTTGCATTGGTACATTACTTACAGGAACACACTGTGGCGACACTTGTCAGCAACAACATCAATCCTATAAATACAGTACTGCACCATCCTCCATGTGGGCTCCGAGGCCCCAGTGTAGGAAAACAAAAACGCTCATTGCCTCCCCAACAAGCATCTTGTAAGAGTCAACTAATTATGAGCTTCCTTCTAAGTCGTAGAGCTTCTGTCTGAGAGGTAAAGAACCAACAGCCTGCTTACAAATTAGTCAGGTGTGTAAAACAGATGTGCACAGGACACTCAGATTCTAGCAGAGGACTAAAGTCAAGAGGTGGAAGAACAATCATAACTTTCTGCCAGAGTTTACTGCCAGTGAACGCGAAGAAAGAGACGACGAAGAATACTGCACCAGACACATTATGCAGAATTTTGTAACATGGTAGATTTTGCTAATCTCATCACGAACTGGATGAGAACTAGTCCCTCCACGCACTAACTTGCAACACTTCAATACTTGTAAACTAGCATTTTAAGTGACATTTCTTTAGACGAAGTGTATTTTATTTTGCACAGTCTCACTCGAAGAATTTTAACGATATAAATTATTGTTTTCCCCATGTTGTTTGTCTTCCGCTTTTCTGTTTCCCCCAATAAGTTTTGCCTTCTGTCTTTTTTTGTTTCCTCCATTAAGTGTGTATTTTACCATTAGGTCTGTCTTCTATCTTTCTGTTTCCCCCATTAAGTTTGTCTTTTGCTTTTATGTTTTCCCCATCAAGTTTATCTTTTTTCTTTCTATTTTTTTTTCTCTCTCTATCGTTTGTCTTCCTTCTTTCTGTTTTCACCATCAGGATTGTTTTATTTCTGTCAGTGTTCCCCATTAAGTCTTCTATCTTTCTAATTGCCCTATCACTTTTTTCCCCCTTGTTTTACCCTTCAAGTATGTCTTTTTTCTTTGTGTTTTTATCATCAAGTTTGTCTTCTGTTCTGTTTTCTCCATCAAATTTATCTTCTCTCTTTCTATTTTCCTAGTAAAGTTTGTCTTGTTTCTTTCTGTTTCACCTAAGTTTGTCTCTGTCTTTTTGTGGTCTCCAATAAATTTGTCTTATATCTTTCTGTCTTCCTGATTTTGTATTCTGTCTTTCTATATCCCCCATCAGCTTTGCCAGCTGTCCCTCTGCATTCAGTCTTTTTTCCGTACACAACACGCATGTAAGTACATGAGTAAACAACTAAATCATGCAAACACTTAGTCTAACAGAAAAAGCTAACGAAGTAACTTGAACAGCGATCGTGGCCAACCGTTGCAACAATCTGTAACAGTCTGACTGGGGGGAAATCGTTACGATTAACTTTCAGGTAGCCTTCTTAAACACAGTGAGGAGATTTCAAGATGTCAGGATGTTTGTGAGTGAGTGTTTAACATGGACAGTTGATCAACTGTCGCCTGCGTGAGTAGACGGGACGGTCATGACAGGAATGCTGGTGTTTGAAGTAGGAGAGCGTGAGGAATTATGCCACAGGGTGGTTCTTTGAAGAGGGGGTTGGTGGAGTGTTGACATTCTTGTTTATCGGAACAGGAGAAATGGGTTTGATCTAGGGTGACCACAGTATCGTTAGCTGAAAACGGACACCCTACTAATATTTTGGGGGTGATAATGGGACATCCCATTAATATTTTGAGGTTAAAACGAGACATCTCACTAATATTTTGAGGTGAAAACGGGACATCACAAACAAGTCAGTAAAACCCCACCTTCTTTATTTTCCTAGGTTAGCGAGTCAAAGGGTTAATTACTCGCTCCTTAATGGCATTAAAATCTAAACCACTGGCGCATAGAAATAAACGAAACAATCTGCTTTTTCACTGCGAGGAGAGAAATATACAATGTAAGCTCCAAACAAAACGTTTGGAAGGAAAAGTCTCACTGATCCCAGGTTGCAGCCAGTGTCGTAGTTGTGTCGTCTAACTGATACCAGGTTGTGTATCCCAGTGTCGTGGATTTGTCGCCTCACCGATACCAGATTGTAGCCCAGTGTAATGGTTTTGTCGCCTCAATGATGCCAGGTTTTAGCTCAGTGTCGTGGTTTTGTCGTCTCACTGATACCAGGTTGTAGAACAGTGTCGTGGTTTTGTCGTCTGATACTAGGTTTTAGCCCAGTGTCGTGGTTTTGTCGTCTCACTGATACCAGGTTGTAGAACAGTGTCGTGGTTTTGTCGTCTCACTGATACCAGGTTGTAGCCCAGTGTCGTGGTTTTGTCGTCTCACTGATACCGGGTTGTAGAACAGTGTCGTGGTTTTGTCGTCTCACTGATACCAGGTTGTAGCCCAGTGTCGTGGTTTTGTCGTCTCACTGATACCAGGTTTTAGCCCAGTGTCGTGGTTTTGTCGTCTCACTGATACCAGGTTTTAGCCCAGTGTCGTGGTTTTGTCGTCTCACTGATACCAGGTTTTAGCCCAGTGTCGTGGTTTTGTCGTCTCACTGATACCAGGTTTTAGCCCAGTGTCGTGGTTTTGTCGTCTCACTGATACCAGGTTGTATCCCAGTGTCATGGTTTTGTCGTCTCACTGATACCAGGTTGTAGAACAGTGTCGTGGTTTTGTCGTCTGATACTAAGTTTTAGCCCAGTGTCGTGGTTTTGTCGTCTCACTGATACCAGGTTGTAGAACAGTGTCGTGGTTTTGTCGTCTCACTGATACCAGGTTGTAGCCCAGTGTCGTGGTTTTGTCGTCTCACTGATACCGGGTTGTAGAACAGTGTCGTGGTTTTGTCGTCTCACTGATACCAGGTTGTAGCCCAGTGTCGTGGTTTTGTCGTCTCACTGATACCAGGTTTTAGCCCAGTGTCGTGGTTTTGTCGTCTCACTGATACCAGGTTGTAGCCCAGTGTCGTGGTTTTGTCGTCTCACTGATACCAGGTTTTAGCCCAGTGTCGTGGTTTTGTCGTCTCACTGATACCAGGTTTTAGCCCAGTGTCGTGGTTTTGTCGTCTCACTGATACCAGGTTTTAGCCCAGTGTCGTGGTTTTGTCGTCTCACTGATACCAGGTTGTAGCCCAGTGTCGTGGTTTTGTCGTCTCACTGATACCAGGTTTTAGCCCAGTGTCGTGGTTTTGTCGTCTCACTGATACCAGGTTGTAGCCCAGTGTCGTGGTTTTGTCGTCTCACTGATACCAGGTTGTATCCCAGTGTCGTGGTTTTGTCGTCTCACTGATACCAGGTTGTAGCCCAGTGTCGTGGTTTTGTCGTCTCACTGATACCAGGTTGTAGCCCAGTGTCGTGGTTTTGTCGTCTCACTGATACCAGGTTTTAGCCCAGTGTCATGGTTTTGTCGTCTCACTGATACCAGGTTGTAGAACAGTGTCGTGGTTTTGTCGTCTGATACTAGGGTTTAGCCCAGTGTCGTGGTTTTGTCGTCTCACTGATACCGGGTTGTATCCCAGTGTCGTGGTTTTGTCGTCTGATACTAGGTTTTAGCCCAGTGTCGTGGTTTTGTCGTCTCACTGATACAAGGTTTTAGCCCAGTGTCGTGGTTTTGTCGTCTCACTGATACAAGGTTTTAGCCCAGTGTCGTGGTTTTGTCGTCTGATACTAGGTTTTAGCCCAGTGTCGTGGTTTTGTCGTCTCACTGATACCGGGTTGTATCCCAGTGTCATGGTTTTCTGTATTTGTCTTGCGATTTTCGGATGCCTTGAATGATAGATTTGCTCATCCCTTTCGCAGGTCTCTGCTACAACATTTATCCATCTCTTTCTTGGTCTTCCTCTTGCCTTCCTCCCATATGTTCTGCTGTAAAAAGTTTCATTTGTTCAGTCTGGCTGCAGTCTCACTAGATGGTCGAACCATTTCAATCTCTGTCAATTATAAATTCTACCAGTTCAGTTTCTTTGTCTCTCATTCCACTGATGTTTCAATTAGCCGTCCTAAACGTTGTAATGTTTAGTCTAAAAGACGTTGATCTGACATGAGAAGGATTAGGGCGGGCTTAGCCTCCTTTCCAAAATTAGCGCCTTTCCCAAATTATTTTCCTGGTGAGGGAGAAAAAAAATGTCGGAAAAGGGAGGGGGGGGGGGGGGGGGGGACTCAAAGTGCCAAAGCCACATTTTTCAGGCACATCTATGGTTGCCCCTGCAGCTATCATTTCCACTACTGTTGCTTTCTTCACCTGCATATTGGGGAAAACAAAAATAATCATCATTAAGATAAATCAGCTGCAACTGTGATCAACCCAGCCCACAAAAACCAACAAACAAAAAGCAAGAAAGCGTGACCAGCGAATATTTGCGACATAAAGCTAAGCCGCGATTTCCCCCAGCCCTCGGCTACTAGGTTGGACTAATACCCAGCTGTCATGTGATACGAGCGTGCGTTCTGACTGGTCAGTTCAACAGATCACGTGAACAGCTGCGGCGCCGTCTGCCGGCAATACTGTTATAAACTAGACGAGATATTACTGCAATATGCGCGGGTTTCATTGTTCACCATCATCATCATCATCATAAACCACTTCTGCCGTTAAGCGACATGAAAGGGGGGGGGGGGGTGGGGGGGGGGGGGGGGGGGGGGGGGGGGGGGAGGGAGGAATTTGCGATCCAATGCAAGTTGGCTGCTACAGACTATTGTGATGCCGTGAAGGCGTAGATTGTCTTTAACGTTGTCGATCCATGTTTTTTCTAAAGAGATAGCCCTTTTTCGGTGCTCAGCAGTAGTCCTAAGGAGACGAATTCAACACCGACAACCCCGCCACACTGGACTTTACGTTACTTTGTAACGGTGTCGTGGTAGCCCAACATAACTGTGCTATGTGGATTTTGTAGAAGGAAAAGGTACAAACAATGCCATATACATCCTAAGGACATTGTTAGAAAGAGCTATAGAAGTAATGATTGATTTGTACATATACTTCATAGACTATACAAAAGCATTTGACTGTGTGAAGCATGAAGAAGTAATCAAACTGTTAGAAAAATTAAACATTGATGGGAAAGATCTTCGAATAATAAAGAATATGTATTGGCAGCAAACAGCAGCCATAAGAATAAACAACTGTTTAGGTACATTTCAAAGCATAAAGAGGGGCGTACTACAAGGATGTGTACTGTCACCTGATTTGTTTTCAATATACAGTGAATATATAATGAAATCTTTAATTGATATGCCCGGAATTGTGGTTGGTGGGCACAATATAAACAATTTTCGCTATGCTGATGACACAGTCTTGATAGCACCAAGTCAGAAAGAACTACAGGAAATGATAGACATTGTGGTGTTAGAAAGTAGAAGAATGGGCCTCAGTTTGAATAATGGGAAGACAGTAGTAATGGTGGTATCAAAGAAACGAATTATTCCTAAACGTGTAATAAAAGTCGATGATGTTATTTTGGGACAAGTACAGAAATTTTAGTATCTGGGCACAGGAATAACATCAGATGGAAGATGCAAAACTGAGATAAGAAACAGAATAGGACAGGCAAAAACTGCATTTTATAAAATGAAAAATATCTTGTGCAATATATCCTTGTCATTGAGAGTTAGAAAAATAATTCTTGCTTGCTACATACATCCAGTTTTAACATATGGCTGTGAATCCTGGACAATCGGTAGGCAGGCCAAACAATTTCTAGAGGCTCAGAGATGTGGTTTTACAGAAGAATGCTTAGAATACCTTGGACAGCCAAAAAGAGCAACCAAGAGGTTTTGAAAGAGGAGAAAGCCCGAAGACAACTTATCACAGACATCAGAAGAAGACAGTCATCATTTTTCGGCCACGTTATGAGAAGAGGGAAAATATAACATATTGTGACCACTGGAAAGATCTGTGGAAGGAGGGATAGAGGAAGACAACGATAGAAGATGCTTGACAGTCTTTTTGCATGGCATGGAGGTATGTCGGCACACGAACTGATACATGATGCAGGAGATCGCAGATTATGGAGAGACATGATCGCCCACGCCAGTCGGCAAGGCACCTGATGATGATTTGGCTATATATCGGCTCTGTGGCTAAGTAAATGCGAACTCTTCGTAATGCCGGGATGCCGGGTTCGATCACGGCTGCGGGCCATGCGCCTTGCGTTGGTTTCGACAGTGGTATCAAGAAAGCCGACCGTCCAGAGGCAATGGCAAACTATCGGACGCTAATTTGCCTAGAAAAACCACACAATAGCCAGGGGCTGTTGGGGTTGGTTCAGCAACGTCCTGTAAAGGATATGCAACTAACCTTATATGGCTGTTTGAGAAACCTTCGTGGTGTAGCGGATACACGCCCGCCTGTGGGTCAGAACGTCATTGGTTCAGGTCCTATAAACTTGGCCTGGTCGACCCAGAAGTGGCTCCTTTGAAAATGTAAAAAATGGCTTGACGACCCTTCTAATCATGATGGAAGTTCTCTTTCTAAGTATATTTGTTTGCTATACTACACATTTAGTCCCCAAGTAATTATTTCACGCAGGAATAGGTTCTGCAAGTCGATGATCAATCATTTAGATCAGTGTTTCCCAAACATTTGGGCCTATAGCATTCTTTAATGTGAAATAAAAAAATATTTGCCAAGTGCCCTGTCTTCCTAAAAACTTCATCATCATCATTTGCATTGCTGAAAAGCATAGGCGGTCATGAGTTCGCCACCCTACACAATCAGCGGAATAACGAATGGAGTGATGCTTTTGTGCCACCCTATGCCTGGCGCCAAACTATCCATGTTTTTATCTGTTTCCTTTTCCTCTTTCTGTCAATCTTGCCGGTTGTCACCAAGTTCCTCAGTCTACTCCTTGCATTGATGTATACCTTCTGTAATAGAGCGAACACATATCATACAATAGCATTTGTATACAGTCTTTTTTCCCGACGTCTTACTGCATATTCTGGTCTGTAACTCTTATGGTTTTGTCTCCAGTTCAACTCCGTAGTTTTAAAGAGTGTCTCACGATTTAAAGCTCTGAGGCAGATGGTGATGCAAAAGGCTTCCTGCAGCCTTCGTAAGCTCAACTGCTTTGCTATTTTTAGGGATACACGGTAGGCTGGAAATGATGGACTAGTTATGTTCTAAGTCAGTTTGTAACAAAAAAACTTATACAGGGCGGGGAGCTGGTTCCACGCTTTGTCCTTCTCCTTTCTCATCCGTGCTTCGGACCGGCAGTGGCAGATAAAAAAAAAAAAAAAAATCAAATAAATATTTACCCACTTTGAAACGGAACACGACAGTAAACTAACTAATTTACATTAAAAAAAAAAAAAATTACACCCCTAACTCTATATTCATTGCACCTCTCCTGATTTCTAGTAATTTTCACTCTCTTCCTGAAACCAACCAGCCGTGAAGAACAATTTGTCAAGTTTGATATCTCCCCACGTAATCCCAGACTGCCCACATCAGCAACTAGACCCTACTCCTCCATTTGCCAAGACACAAATAATTGGATGCCTCCTCATCTGTGTATTTGTAAACTTCACAGAAACTGTAACTCACGATCGCGCTGGGTGTATCTGCAGATTTCATTGTCTGGTCGTGTTATTGAAACCTCTAGCTGGCGCTACAGCGTGTAGCGTAGGTGCGGTGCTATAAGTACGGTCTGGGCGTTTGTCGGTTCCGTACTTTCCGGTCAGATGGTTGTTGGTGGTCCACAGTGCTTCTGATTCGGGCGGATTTGAGCAGGTATGTTGTAGCCTGGGTTTCCTGTTGTGCATGTTTTTTTTCTCCCTTCTTTTATTAGATACCGTCATCATCTTTGTCGTCGTCGTGCTAGAGGTTAGCGCGATTTACCACAGTCACTTCTTCTTCTTCTTCTTCTTCTTCTTCTTCTTCTTCTTCTTCTTCTTCTTCTTCTTCTTCTTCTTCTTCTTCTTCTTCTTCTTCTTCTTCTTCTTCTTCTTCTTCTTTTTCTTCTTCTTCTTCTTCTTCTTCTTCTTCTTCTTCTTCTTCTTCTTGTTTTTCTTCTTTTGCTGCTGCTGCTTTTTCATCATCATCATTATTATCATCATCATCATCATCTTCTTCTTCTTCTTCTTCTTCTTCTTCTTCTTCTTCTTCTTCTTCTTCTTCTTCTTCTTCTTCTTCTTCTTCTTCTTCCTCTTCTTCTTCTTCTTCTTCTTCTTCTTCTTCTTCTTCTTCTTCTTCTTCTTCTTCTTCTTCTTCTTCTTCTTCTTCTTCTTTTTTCTTCTTCTTCTTCTTCTTCTTTCTTCTTCTTCTTCTTCTTCTTCTTCTTCTTCTTCTTCTTCTTCTTCTTCTTCTTCTTCTTCTTCTTCTTCTTCTTCTTCTTCTTCTTCTTCTTCTTCTTCTTATGTTTTCTTCCCCTCCTCTTCCTTTTCCTCCTTTTCTTTGTTTTTCAAAGAATTCGTACTATTACACTTACTCAATGCATTTGACATTTACTGAATATCTAATAACCCCCCCCCTTTCCCCCCATGCCATTACTGTCAATATTGATCCCTTTTGCGGTTATGGGAGAGGGGGGGGGTGAGTCTGATGATTTAGGGCCGTGTTGCTGGTGGTTTGGTCACGGACTGTGCAGGTTAGGTTCTGTTTTTGTCTCTAGTATATATAATTTACCGTTCTTCGCTGGTTCTAACCACTGTGCCGCTGCGCCTAAACCTCTGACCCATCCTCGGTTACTCTTAGTCAACGGCTGCTACTTTGCCTTTGTGACTCCGTAGTGCCTGGTTCGATACAAGCAGCGGGCGACTGGACAGCAGACCGCCTGGTGTTGTTTTCAGCAGTGATATTGAGAAACAATGATAAACTCATCATCATCATCATCATCATTATCTCGTAACACTACGTGTCGTTGGGTCATCAGTTTCTGTTGACTGTCTGGTCAGCTCTCTCCACCTTTGGCGGTCAGTTGCGATGGACTTCATGGTTGCATGCCTGAGGCCTGTCCAGTTAGTCAGGTTCTGTCTTTCTTGGTCTGCCCCTTC